>CM067370.1:88996027-89527341 GCA_034401795.1 Chaetoderma sp. LZ-2023a | reverse complement strand
CGCATGACACGTGTGTTACATATAGGTGTTATGAAAAGAAAAGTTTGTTTATGGCAAATATGATGAGTGCGACCGGCCGGTCAGTCCAGTCGGTCAGCCCAGTAGCGAAGCGCTCAAATTCCTCCAGACGAAATTCGAAAGGTATGGAGGAAATTGGAGGTCCCCACTCTCAGAACATATTTAGAATTTGTAGTCTGTACACATTAAACATAATAAATTCCAGTAAATTTGGTTTACGACGGTAGCAATGAGCTGCAGGACAGACTGTGGTAGTAGTAGTGGCAGCAGTAGTCGCAGTGACAGTGGCAATGGCAGGAGCAGTAACAGTAGCAGTAGCAGTAGATGTAACAGTAGAGACAGTAGTAGTAGTAGTTGCTGCTGCTGCCACAGTCATTTACTGTTGTTGTTGGTTTGGGACAGAATGCTTGCAACGACGGGCCGGACAGACCAGGAGTGAAGTGTTCCAATTCCCCCAGACGAAATTCGAAAAAGTATGGAGGAATTCGGAGGTCTCCACTCCCAGAACATATTTCTAATTTGCAAGATGTACAATTTTAAAGGTAATAGATGTATATACCTTGTACATAGGTATTATTATAGGATCATTGATTTTCGACAGGAATGATGTGCTGTAAGCAGGCAATACCTCGCTGGATTGCGGATTAACATTGTTATGTCTAAGCAAGCATCATGTTACATGATTATATTGCTGCAAATTACCTCCTTGGATTGCGGATTAACATTGTTAAATCTAAACAAGCATCATGTTACATGATTATATAGCTGCAAAATCCCTCACTGGATTGCGAAATGGCATTGTTACCTCTAAACAAGCCTCATGGTACATGATTATACAGCTGCAAAATACGTCCATGGATTGCGGATTAACATTGTTAAATCTAAACACGCATCATGTTCCATGATTATATAGCTGCACAATACCTACCTCGATTGCTAAATAACATTGTTACCTCTAAACAAGCCTCATGGTACATGATTATACAGCTGCAAAATACCTCCCTCGATTGCTAAATCAGAAACACGTTTGCATTTAAACAAAATGGAACTAAACCTGACTGATGGATAAAATGTGTGATTTTGTGTTCCTAAGATATTTGACTAATTCTTGGACTGATGGATTGATCATTGGTTCGGTCATTCGGTTGGTCCATCGGTAATGTCGGATTGCTCCAGGTCATATAAGGTCACGCCAGGTCAGGTATGTTAGAATCAGATTGCATCGGATGATATTGGATTGGTTGATTGATTGATTGATTGATTTATTGATTGATTGATCGATTGATTAATTGATTGATTGAGTGAGTGATTGGATGGTTGGTTTGTTGGTTGGTAGGTTGGCTGGATGGTTGACTGGCTGGCTGGCTGACCGCCTGCCTGGCTAGCTGGCTGGCTGGATGGTTGGCTGAGTGATTGATTATGTGATAAATTAATTGATTGATTGATTTTCTATTGAGCTTGGTCGTTTACCTCTCTTAGGATTAATTGACGATATATAGCAGTCGATTTAGACTTAATTGGGAAGCTCATGTTATTGTCTGACGTATTTCCTGACTGACCGAGTTTAATGCATCATTTATGGCTATGGCTTGATGTATCTGTCTCACAGTATAGCCGTGAACCTCAGCACAGTTCTCATATAACAGCACATTATTTAGAGGTTCAGGAATTAATGAGAATGTCCATTAAGTCTATGACATGTGGCATGAACCCGTGTGAAGATTAACATTCTGGCTTTACGCAGGCTGGTGGAAATTAACTATTACACCTCTAAGATTTTTCACTGAACAACTGAATGAATTGTCTCGATTTATAACATAAAGCTTGTTTGGTACTGGTCCATAATAGCCACAACATCAGAACAATTTTTCGTGCTTTATGAAGCTCTAAACATGGCACCTTTACACTAAGCATCCTTGGGGAACGTAATTTGTCAAACCTTATTCATGGCTCTTATAACCAGCTTTTAGAAAATACTTTTTTCTTATTTTCAGGAAAAGGAACTGTGCTCCTTCATTCGCATCAGTAATGCGTTATAGAACTTGGTTCAAATGGTTAGATTTTCTTTACTCTTTCCATCAGATTATTATAAACTTATTGACGTCTTAAGCCATCCAAAGCAATGATCAATATTTCCGGGACCCTCATCTATCACTCAATTTCACTGCATTATATGGATCGCTAAGCGCTACCCCAATAGACAAAGTAAATCCATCACTCAGGTATATGACGTCATAATCAGCTACGGCACATGTAGACTTACGTCACAATCATAATTGACAGAAACACTCCGTCATGAAATCGGAATAGTCCGCCAGTTGCACGAATTGTATGTTTACTATTTGAAGGTGCATATTCACACCAGAATGCATGAAAATAAAGTTGGTAAGATCGTATACCTTTAGAAGCTTAACTTGTGTGCCTAGATATAAAGAATAGAAATAAATCTTAACATATGGTGATTTCATTCCATATAAATTAATTTTCTAAGTTGTGAAATTGAATTAGAGACATGAGTCCCTAATTCAAATTCAGGACTAAAAATTATATTAATTTATATTATATGGAATGAAATCGCCATGTGTTTAGATTTATTTCGTATCATTGCATCTAGACACGCAATTTAAGCTTAAAAAAGTATACAATTTTAACCATTTTATTTTCAAGCATTGGGTTTACCCATAATAAAGCATTGAATAGACTCAAAAACACTCACAAGTCAGGAAAAATAGCTACAGTAGAACAAAAGCAATCACAATGAAATTGGACTGAGCATTCAATCAAATGGAGGATGCACTTGTTTTGCGAAAGTGATTGCAATATCAGCATGCCTATTTTAACAATGGACATGCCCTGAAAGTTTATAGCCTTAGTTCAGTCCGGTGTGGGCTGGTACGTGTGGCTAATCTACTGGATACTGAAAAGAAATGTTATTTGCAGGTTTTGGTTTTAGTCCGATGCTGAGTCAAAGAAATTGAAATAGATGAATTTGTAAGTGGATGAAAAAAGAACAAATATATGAATAGACTATGTATTATCATACTTTCAGGGCTGAAACATAGCTATCGGTCATGTTTGGCCCCAGTATATGAACGTGTGCCGACATAATAATGTAAACCCCTTCCAAGATACATCTGATTTGGGAAATTATTAGTGGCCACCAATATAATTAGCTATTTGAGATGGTGGCACGCGGTCTGGAAGACCACCAATTCCGACCAGATAGTATCTAATCTCATGCTTGTCATGAGAGTGGCCGATGCTACCCTGACTTGAAAACCAATACAAATTATCGGACTTGTTTACCGTATTTCCTTTTCTCGCGTCCAAAGATAGTTGACTTCAGTAAGAGTAGGCCTTGATCTGTGACGCTTTGGGCCCAAATTTATCACACATCTTGAAGACTTCACCAACAAATTTTCTCCCAAATTTGGTTACTGTATACGAACAGACAAGGTTGATAGAATCTCGGCAGTTGCGAGTGAAACGCGAAAAGTAGGTTACGATGAGATCACACTGACCTAATTGTTAGGCTCCATACATTAAGCTTACACTGCATACATACACCAAGTTTGATTGCTGTGTGCGAGAAGTTCTTGAAACGACAGCCTGAACTAAGCTTTTGTGACTGACTAACTGACAGACGAACTAACTAGGTAACAAAGGATCATCACGACTTATTGAGCTGCTACATTCCCGACCACCTGTCTAACGCAACAAGCAACTGCTCTTCTTATATGAACAAGCAGAAATACTCGCGTTGTTCGTGTTTGGACAATTTTTCATTGTCAGTGACCTTGATATTTGATAGTTTGAACCCAAATTTATCACAAATCTTCGGGACGCGACGGACAACCTTCCTTCCACGTGTGGTCAAGATCTCTTCCGTAGAACCAGTTATTTTGAGGAAGTGTGTTTTCAAAATATTCGTCAAAATATTAGTTTTCAACTGCGTGCCGTGGCCTTGACCTTTAACTTTTTGAACCCAGGTTTCTCACATACCTTCGCCACCCGACGCCCAACCGCCCACACCAGTCTGGTTAAGATCGCTTTAGTAGGATCAGAGTTATTCTGAGGATTTCTGTCTCAATAGTTGCATAAATTAATCCTGTTTTTAATCAAAGATACAGAATTTCATAAAGATTTATGCCAATAAATCGGCGTTTTTGGCAATGTGATTTGGCAATGTGATGTTGGAAAGTGGATATCAATGGTAGATTATCATCGATCTATGCTCATTCTGCTCTTAACCGTTTAACCTTCGAATTTATACAAGAAAAATTAGATTTTCTCATAGAAAATGTCAATTTGCAGACAAAGAGAAGACTGTTTTATGAAAATTTACCACTGGAATGACTGACTCGGTTATCAAGCCAGTCATTCCAGTGGTATATTTTCAAAAATAGTCTTCTTCTGCTCTGCAAATGGACATTTTTCAAGACCACTGCAGAAGCCGTTTTTGGCTGATATGAGTGGTATGGGCCTAAAATAGTGTAATGGCGATGGCGATGGCGCCCTGCATGTGGACTAGTTACGGAGGAAGACAGAAGAAAAAAGCACCTACTGCTCATCTGAAATCATTAATCCTCTAGGAATGTAGACATTTTCTATTGTCCAAATGAGACCTCCCAACTGTCTGTTGCTTGGCAACTTGATATTTTACTCTATTAAGAGAGGAAAGGTTGGCAAGGACATGCGGGCAGTACATGGGGCCAGACTTCAACCGATTCTGTCCACCTATCCATCCATCTGTCAGTCTGACTGTCTGTCTATCAATTGGCCAGTCGGTCGGCGGATCAGTTGGTCAGTTGGTCGTTCAGCCGGTCTGTCAGGCCATCCATCCATCCATCCATCCATCCATCCATCCATCCATCCATCCATCCATCCATCCATCCATCCATCCATCCATCCATCCATCCATCCATCCATCCATCCATCCATCCATCCATCCATCCATCCATCCATCCATCCATCCATCCATCCATCCATCCATCCATCCATCCATCCATCCATCCATCCATCCATCCATCCATCCATCCATCCATCCATCCATCCATCCATCCATCCATCCATCCATCCATCCATCCATCCATCCATCCATCCATCCATCCATCCATCCATCCATCCATCCACCCACCCACCCACCCACCCACCCACCCACCCACCCACCCACCCACCCACCCACCCACCCACCCACCCACCCACCCACCCACCCACCCACCCACCCACCCACCCACCCACCCACCCACCCACCCACCCACCCACCCACCCACCCACCCACCCACCCACCCACCCACCCACCCACCCACCCACCCACCCACCCACCCACCCACCCACCCACCACCCACCCACCCACCCACCCACCCACCCACCCACCCACCCACCCACCCACCCACCCACCCACCCACCCACCCACCCACCCACCCACCCACCCACCCACCCACCCACCCACCCACCCACCCACCCACCCACCCACCCACCCACCCACCCACCCACCCACCCACCCACCCACCCACCCACCCACCCACCCACCCACCCACCCACCCACCCACCCACCCACCCACCCACCCACCCACCCACCCACCCACCCACCCACCCACCCACCCACCCACCCACCCACCCACCCACCCACCCACCCACCCACCCACCCACCCACCCACCCACCCACCCACCCACCCACCCACCCACCCACCCACCCACCCACCCACCCACCCACCCACCCACCCACCCACCCACCCACCCACCCACCCACCCACCCACCCACCCACCCACCCACCCACCCACCCACCCACCCACCCACCCACCGGAACCGGATAGAGAACATGAGAACAGACGATGGCTGTTTATTGTCTTCGCTTTAGTGTTTATTTACTGTAGGCCTATATCATATCTTGATTTGTCCAGAGGATATGACGCTAACTAATCCGGCTAACTAATCCCTAACCGATTTAGCTCATTGACGTGCCCTTCATTAGCGATTCCTTTCCACGAATCAGATGATCATAATTATTTACACTTCCAGTGTAGATCTACAGGACCAGACACGACCCTGGAATATTGACATTATTATAAATCAGGGGTGGTAATACATCCAGCCGAGGCCAGAAGTGTGTAGACATGACTTCACTTCGTTATTGCTTAAGGCTATCGTGTATCTTATTATAATTTACAACCGAAGTTTAAAAAGGAAATCTCATATTCAATAATGATATACACAGGTTCGAGACATATTGTTTGATTGCAGTGGGTAAATAACGGTACTGTTATAGGCCTATGTGTCTGCTTTAATCAACTAATTACGATTAGAATCTGTAATTTCCATTAATCATTAGAAAGCTGTTGCTCTTAAGACAGTAACAGCTTTCCTTATTCACAATACGGACACAACTTCAGTCAAAATGTGTTTTATTATCTGATTGAGTTTGTACTTAATAATGATTGATGCGCATGTGTTGGCACGTCGATGAGTAAGATTTATAAGATAAGGGATTGAGTCGCCTCTGTTCTGGTTGTACTCGGCGATAAAAATGCACACATTTGTAATAGACCGCGATACAGTGTGGAGCAGAGAGCAGTGGATGTGGCAATTGTTCGATAACAGTTTGTTATCGAGTGTTTTAATTTCCCAACTATCTGGCCTCATCCCACTTATTGACGTCACACTATTGATACAGTCAGTCGGTCAGGAAGTCTATCAAGTATTACATCCTTCAATTCCGAAACTTAAACAGTGTTGCCATGGTTACTTTATTTGAATTTTCCATGATGACTTTTCAGTTGGAATATGTGGATGTCGAGAGTGCCTTTCAGTTATAAATGACGATCACGCACAACTGTGTACCTTATTGATGTAATGCATACCAGGATTCCATTGTATGACGGGAGGCAGCACAAGTCTAATATTGATATGGGCTAATGGATGTTAATCGACGAAATAACCTACCTATCGAGCTAATTATTCATACTTAGTAATGTTATTTCATTTATTCGTGCTGCGTGTTATTAACTCTCTCATCTTAAATAGCAGGATGGCATATCGATACAGATAACAGTCATTTAGTTACCCGATCACATCCCTGATGGTAGGCATTTACTGACTCGCTTCTTTGGGTCGTCCTTACCGCGAGATAAACAGAGGCAGTATCTCTGTCGCAATGTGATTGTTCACTCCGATTCCAAATGCCACTATTACCACCGACAGCGACGCGAACACACAAACATCTATCTTAACGCGCTGTGCTTTGATATCGAAGCGGTTCTAACGATCAAAATTGCTTTTTAAAACAGATGTACATCATTTCCAGGCACTGGCCATCAGCCATATTTTAAAATCCCTTGCAATCTAATGTGTTTAACTTGAGAAGGATACGAGATAGAATCATTTATCCTTTAAAATGCAATATCAGAAAAATACAAGTCTGCCACTAACATTCCTATGGCCAGTGCATAGTAGATTTCCTTGTCTGTCATGTATGGATTATTCATAAAACACGAACAATCAGAGATTTGCACAGCCTCGCCTTCCCGTTTTTGGATTGTCTGTTTTTTCGTATTTTTTTTATCAATTCCAAAGTTGTGAAGTCTGTGTCTTTCTGGTGTTAAAATTTTATCCAATCGGACAAGCAATTTCCGAGATATCCCTTGATCCTGAAAGTGAACCGATCCGGATCCGGGTTCTTTTATTCGGATCATAGCAAATGTCGTGGAATCCTCTTGCACGCTGTATCAAAACTCGAGATATGTCGGATCACTAGTCTTTGCGATACAGCTCCGGACCCACATACAGGCAGACAGGCAGGCAGGCAGGCAGGCAGGCAGGCAGGCATGCAGGCAGGCAGGCAGGCAGGCAGGCAGGCAGGCAGGCAGGCAGGCAGGCAGGCAGGCAGGCAGGCAGGCAGGCAGGCAGACCTGCTGCAGCACGTGACGGTATACCAAAGTGCATGGTACTTGGCCTCTGGAATGAGAATTATGCAATTATCTATAAACTTGCGGCCTTATTTGATATTCTATAGAACTAGATAACGTTCAATCATATTTTATCAGTGATTATGTTGAACCTCGGATCTGGGATATTACGGTGTTAGAATGTATGTCGTTGATACCATTGTGTTGTACTGTCGACACTAAATTTGGACTCAAATTGAAACAACCTTTTGACCATATAAGAACTAGATACATACATTAATAATAGGGTTACGACTAATCGTTGTTAAATCTATGTTGTTCCGATTAAGATGGCATCCCGAAGGTGGGATACCACATACCAGAACGAAGGAATCTGTTTCTTGCTTGGATATCTCAGAGCTGAGATATTTGATGTGACCATTAAGCAAGAAAGATATTAAATGCTATCCATACACGATGAATTGTTTATCAGATGTTTATTAGATGTTAAAGACATACAATTCGTACAACGTGTCGGACTATCAAAGGTGCATATTCACACCAGAATGCTTGAAAATAAAATTGTTAAAATTGTATGTTTTAGAGGCTTAAACGGTGTGCCTATATGCAATGAAACGATTGGGCTGGACTCTGGACAGCTCTTGTTATTGAGCAGGTAATGATGAGGAGCATAACAGGTCGAGGGGGTTTGACACGAGGACGAGGAATTACAGGTTTGTGTGCCAGAGTTCATGGTGCTATGACTAAACCTCAACACATAACAAGCATGCAACATGTTGAGCAAAGTCAAGAGTCAACCATGACTACCAAACCCTTCTCAGTGTTATTGATTGGTTTGATATTTATGAACCATTTGACATAGATGAAGAAAGGTTGCGATTCCTGGCATCTGGCCTAACTGCTGGTGATCATTATGGAATTATCTGCGATCAAACTGAAAGGGCTAGAGCCAAAATACAGAAGAAGTTTGATAACATCAAAGTTCTTGATGTTTCGCTAAAGAAAGCTGATCAACTTAAGACGCTACTTACTCTGGAAAAAGGTATCATGGTCGGTCAACATGTAGTTCATCTTGACACAAGCAATCTGTTTTCTAGACGTATAGCACTTGTAGAAAGATATGATGCCCTACTTTGCATATGAACTGATCACCTATCCACCGTACCTCTTTAATGATTTCTGTATGTGTAAACCAAATAAGGCAGCTTTAGCGGAGGCCGCCATTCAAGACACTTCCAGATGTAACTAAGTATGTACTAGATGGTGGCGCATTACTCCATAGGGTTAAGTGGAAGACAAAAAGAAACTATCAGTATGTTCTTAATCAATATGTTAGGTATGTTGAAACATGATATGATCAAAGTGTTGTTGTCTTTGATGGCTACTGTAACGGACCATCAACTAAAGACCACGAGCATCGACGGAGATCAGAAAAGTCAGCTGCATACATGAAGATCAACGAGTCTTGCTGTGGTTCATGCAAGCCAGAATATCTCGCAAATGAAGAAACTAAGAGTCAATGCTTATCCTTACTTGCACGGTAACTTGCAGCTGAAAGTCATAAAGTACACCAAGCAGTAGATAATGCTGACACATTGACAGTATCATCGTCTATAGAAAATGTATCTCTCCGTGACAATAGTAGCTGATGTCACTGATATTCCTGTGTTCCTCTTGTACCTCTTGTGCCTTAACCTATTAGACATATTTCTGAGATCAGAGGGAAAGAAAGGCGAAAGGAAAATCCAGAGGCTCTTCCGTATCCTGGATGTATGTGCACATCTGGGTGATAAGATCGCTTATTGGCTGCTATTCATTCATGCATGGGGTGGCTGCGACACATATTCAGCTTTGTTCGGTCACGGTAAACTGCCATTCTAAAGAAGGATAGGTATTCAGAAGTGTTCTGGAAACTCACTGATGAGTACATATGATACTACACAAGAGCTGAAGCTATTGGTAATGCTGTATGGATGGAATCCGACTGATACATTGAATGGCCTCATTCCTTAGTAACTCCTCTAACGTTAATTAATCAATTAATTATCAAATTTACACTACCATTAAAATCTATCTCGACCAAAATATTAGCAATAGTTCCACTTTTACGTATTCAAGGATACATCTCCAAGGACGCATTACCGTATGTTAGATGCTTTTATCACTGAAATATCATTAACTCAATTTCAAAATAACCATCCATAAAAGTCTTGAAGATATTGAAACTAATTTGATTAGCAACTATTGCTTCAAACTGGATTTTAAATATCCAATACGATATAGCGCAGGTCTATCACAAATAATGTATCATATTTAGTTTCTCGGTTCGTATGTGTTACCCGTCCAAAATGCTTGAAAATAAAATTGATAAATTATATACTTTTCAGAGGCTTAAATTATGTGCCTAGATAAGGATGCAAAATAAATCTCAACATTTCATTACGCATTAATTAATATAATTTTTAAAGTTGTGAAATTGAATTAGAGACACGAATCCCTAATTCAACCTGACAACTAAAAAGATTGTATTAATTTATACGAAATGAAATGATTTTATGATAGGATTTATTTCGTTTCATTATATTTTAATTTAATTAGCTGATTGTTAAATCTTTATTTTATCATATATGGTATATGAATCAGGCAATATAAAACAAGTTAGATAACAAATATATTCATGATATAGCAGATTAAAAGATTTATAAGATACAAAGCTCGTTATACGCATATTAATTAATTAATTTGCATATTGCAAGATTTCCCTAAAACGGATTTTTGCGGATTTTAGATATGTTATGAGGATGAAATTCCGGTTCCAACGAGACCAAAACCATCTTGCTACCGATTTTTCCCGGGTTAGGCTAGTTTTTTTGGTTCAACTACCGCACTAAAAATGGAGGCGAGCTAACACACGCACACCCACTCACGCACGCATCTTCCAGCACGCACACAATTAACATTCTTATATGAATAAAGCCATGCCCATTGATTAACCAATTACACTGCTAAATATCGTCATGATATAATTAATGTTGTGAATAATTTCTCTCAGTTAAATGCAGGAACTGAGGCGAGACTGTCGTGAATAAAACAGTATATTAGGTCAATAATTGCGATGGCATGAGTACATTCTAATATCGAGCACATGTAATACCTCTGTATAGTCAAGCTGTAGTAGTAACAATACAATGCATAAATATAACTTAGTCTCCAATTAATGTCTCGTTGTTCTGCTGCTTTGAAGAAAGTGTGTTAGGAAATTAGTTTCAATGGAGTAAATAAAATATGTTATGGTCATTTAAGATGCTTTTCGCATATACAATGGGGCACATTAGATACTTTTTCAGAATTGTTCGGTCAGTTAGTTGGTCATGTAAGCTAACTCAGATCAATTAAATTGCATTTATTTGTAACATTCCCATTATCACTGCAAATTATAAATGAGCCATATAATAATAATAATAATAATAATAATAATAATAATAATAATAATAATAATCACCAGATATGAGACTAAGCATATGTTTGCAATCATCCAGGTTAGCCACACCATTTCAGATTATCATTCCACATATGAACCGAGATAACATATGCTGCACATGCAGTCTAGTACTGCGGGATAGAAGGTCATCTAACAGTGGCCAGGACATAATCTCAGCCAGTACACAACCATTTGCTCTGTCTTCAACGTCGCCCCTAGGATTTCACACAGCAGATATGTTCAATTATCCTCGATGAGGAGATATAAGATCATTATTGAAACATAAACAAGAATCTAAGTATAATTTTGGATGTGAAAACAGAAGTTAATACAGGTTTCTTTAAGCCTTAGCAGAGCCCGTTTATAATCCATAACGTGTAAGCACATACAGCAGCCACCCACATCATGTCTTATACATGATTACCAGCTCGTAAATACCTAAGGCTATTATTATCCGCTCAAGTCGATAATACTTTAGAAGGTGGCAATACGCGATAATGCATTTCCAGGAGCGCTGACGATCATATTTGCTACAGAGAGAAATATCCTCCAGGGTAAACACGTGCTTCTATGGTTATGATATTATAAGTTAATGCTCCTCGTCATCAAAGCACCTATGCAAATTGGTTAAAGACCGCATATTTGCCGCTGGGTGGATCCTATAGTTAATGGATGTTTAATACAATCTAGGCACGATTTGCTGCCTGTATTATTATTATTCTTCTTCTTCTTTTCGTTCGCTGATCATACCGCCAGTCCTGTAAGTGACTATCGACATGATCATAAGCGTTAAGTGCGTGGATCCATGGTTTATTAGAGTGCGCCGTGCGGCCTGGAACCTCCGTCTTCAGCACTCGAGGTTTCTGTCAGGGTTACCTCACCCTTACCCCCTTTAGTCGCCTCTTACGACACGCAGAGGATACGGAAGGTGTATTCTAAGCCCCACCTACAGGGCAATGCTGCCTGTATAATAGTGGATTAGAGTGACATATGTTTGGAATAGCTTTACAAATAGTACTAAACAAATTATTATTTTTTAATGTTTTATTATACTATTCCAACATGCTGAATGTTCATGTGGATATTTGAGCCACACATGGTGAATGCGATATCGGCTACGGTTTTCTGAAATCATGCTAGATTCATAGCTAATCCAATAACAAAGTCATGAATTCGCTTAAGACCTAATAATGGCATAAGGGTTATTACGCTCAAACGAACCCTGCGATATTATTACAGGTAAAATGACGAACAGAAAAGGACTCTATATAATCATTGAGAAAAAAGGGACACAAGCCTCACATGTTACAAGCTCGGTGATTAACTGAAAACATCCTCAGTAATCAATCATCGGCGCCTTATTGTAAATAAACTGAAGTGTGGCGTTTGTTTGAGTAACTTGGGACTGATGGACAAACCTACTCCGCGTTGGGCCGAACCAACCCTAATGATAATTGGTGTTTATTTCTGACTTCGCAGTGACTGACACATTTATTAGTTAAATTTCGGATATTAATCTTTCTGTAATTTTTCTGTAGAAATCTTGTATGTTTTGTGATGAGCAATGAAATGTGAGATTTAGATAAAGACGCACATTACCAAAGGCCAGTTTGCGTGAGGCAAGCATATCTGTTTAGTTGAATAATGGAACAAGTCGGATAAAGCCTTTTTAATAACAGTTTTATATTAGAGACTTGCGATAAATGGAATGGTGAATATGGCGATAGTGTATGAGTAAGTTGCGTGGAAGGTGCCATCGGGGACTTAAAGGTAACATATTTTGTGGTTTGAAGATCATGATTTATATCATTCAATTCATTGGCATCAGCTTCACAGCCTAGAACAAGACAATATGAACTGGATAGACAATGATATGTGCCTTCAAATCTAGCCATGCTCAAGTGCAAGATGACTTGTCACAATTCGAAACTCAGTGGAATTGGCCAGTGCTTACAAAGACTATGTGGAAGCAGACGCTCCTATAAATTTACTGGTGAAGTATGTTTCTTATTTTTAAATAAAAATCGGAGAACAACTTGATTGGAAGTTGTTGCGTCAACGATTTTCAGTCAAATTGTTATCAAGTTTTTATCTAGTGACAATTGTATTATCAGCTGATTATATTGACAGCAATTTGACAGAGGGTTGTTGCTGCTATAGGCAGCAACAGTTTTCGGTAAACTTGTCATAGATATATTTGTTTTTATTTGCACCATAGAAAATATACAACTAGTGTTGTATTACGCTATGCTTACTATACGCGCACCTTGGAAGCCAGCATAAGAATGACTAGCGTGGGAATTACGAGAATGGTTTGGTACCTACAATTGTGCACCGGCGAAGACAATGGAAGGTGGAATAATGGCACCAGCAAATATAAATCTAAAATGACGGCTATAGTGCAGTCTACTGACCAATCACAATTGACAATTAAACCACATGCCGAGTACAAGTTCCGCGTCTCGCGACAAGCATCGTACAGCTGTATTATCTAGTAGATTCAGTGTGCTTGAAATCATGACACGACACCGATCCGATTGAATCAGTAAGCAACCAGTCACGATAACTCATCTCTTTATATTGCATCGCCGTCGCGTCGTGTCGGCGCAATGTGCAGAGGCCTTAAGAGGGATCGATGTCAGGCCATAGGAAATCTTTACGACCAGTGGTGAGATATGCTTTCCGTGTTTAGCGTACTGTGGAAAGTATGGTATGTGTCGTGGAAGAACTACACATACAGAAGGATCGTATAATTCTGCATACGTTGTGTCCACGTTTTATCATATCGGAATATACAATGTATTCTCGCCAAACAATTGCATGGAGAAGAGAAGACGAGAGAATAGGAGGTGATAGAGAAAACATCTCCCCAAAGATGCTAAGTTGTGGAAAATGGGGAAATATAAAGTCAAATCCAATCAACGGTTTTCAAGAAATATTGACAGATGGACGGGCGGGCGGGCGGGCGGGCGGGCGGGCGGGCGAGAGAGCGGGCGGGCGGGCGAGAGAGCGGGCGGGCGGCGGGCAGAGATGTAGGTGGATGTGCAGTCTGGTACGCTGGCATGCTTGCAGTCAGGCGGGCAAATATGTAGACCGGCAGGAAGACAGGCAGGGGACAGGCACAAACTAAACATACACTTTCACCGTTAGGACTATCGTAATCGTCATACGATGCATGTACATGTATGTGCGCATGTGTGCATGCGTCACGGTGCCTGCATGTAGGCTTACGCTCGTGTAGGTGCGCGCGTATGCATGCGCATGCGCGCGTGTTTCCGTGTACATGAGGGAATGTACATACGTCGGCGAAACTATGTGCGTATGCTTATACAAAACCAATTATTACGTTTGTGTTCCTTGTACTATCTGATGAAGATAGTATAACATGACTAGACAAAGGTGGATTTTCGACAAATCTAATAGATTATCGCTAATCAGACCTTATATAAACACACCACATTCACAGGAGTCCAGAAAATCAAATTTGAACGAGATCCTGATTGTGAAATACCACTGAAAAGGTAGTCATGGCAATTTGATTTGAGTTTGACAGACATATTGCGAATTGTAAGAAGAGTGTTTGAATGGACGTGTTTCAGTCCATTATATTTTGAATGACATCAGAAAAAAGATCAATAATGTCTGACTATAGAAACCGGCATATACTGATAAACAAATACCATGTTATCTTTATCTGTGAGGATTTTGATTTTGTTTATTATACGATAGAGATTGACATGAACACACGGGAAGGTTCTTGTTAGGAATTTCCTACCAATATATGCGGTAGGCCTAAGTACATGCCCGATTCAGTGTAACCATAGATCGGCTGTATTCACAGCAGTGGTCGTGTGCGAACAAGGCGTTCAATATATCCTTCTCAAATTACTTTAAGGCAATGTTTATTTGTATACATGTTCTATATTGTTTGATATCGATGTAAACGTATTTCTTTCTCAACTACCATTGCGTCTTTTCGTCCATCCGCCCGCCCGTCAGTCCGTTCATCCATCCACCCGCCACCCCGCCCGCCAGCCCGCAACCCGCTCATCCACCCATCTGTACGCCTGCCAGCCCATCCGCCTACCCGTACGAGCACCCAACCACCCGTCTGTATGTTAAGCCAGCCATCCAACTGGCTTCTTGCCTTCCCACCTTCCTGTCTGCCAGCAGCCCCAACCCCCCCCCCCCCACCCCCGATATCCAGATGCCCGCATTCCATTTCACAAACCAGCCCACCGCGTGCCCGCCATCTGCCAGACCATCTGTTCAGCCGTCTGTTTTCGATTGTCTGTCTGTCTATCACGAAATTTTCCTTTAAACGAATTCTTTTCGAGAACCATTCCAATTAAATTTAGAAAAGCATCCTTAAGACAGGGAAGTCTAGGATTGTTTAAAAATAGTTGATGGGTCGATGTGGGCAGTGCCATCTTAGATTTTGTGCTCTTTTCAGAAACATATTTATCTGTTGGCTCGATTGATTTGAATCTCAAGAAACTTCACGTAGGTGAAGACATGAATTAAGTTTGTTCACGACAACATGATGGCTCTATTTGTCTGGCGAACGTCTTGAACCAAATGGTTTTCGCAAAAACAAATTCTCCAGAACGGCTAAAGAACCCATGATCGAAATATAATTATTGGCTAATGGCCATTTAAGTTTGTTCAAGGAAAGTAGATTCATGAAAATCCATGCCCACCATCGACAAATAAAAAAGAGCGTCTGTTAGTCGGCGTATTTTAAAATGCCGATATATAGGATTTTGTGGCTGATGAATTCCAATTTGACAGTTTAAAATTACCTTGATCAGTCTGATTGTAGATTGGTCGATTTGGTTGGCGGCAGTCTTGACATTTTCACTACTTCTAGAAAGGCTTACATTGTTAAATGTGTTCTTCTCCGAAATATCTTGGGCGATATACGTGACATGTAAAGGGAAATTGATGAACCAACTTTGTTCACGAGAACATGATTGATACACTTGTCTTGTGGTCATCTAGTTTGGATCACCTAGGTCTATAACAAATGTTTCTCTCTCGCAACAGCTAAAGAAATCGGACCGAAATGTTGGAACTATAGTTCAGGTGTAATGCCAATCTCCTTTTATTCAGGGGATGTTGATTCATAACAACATGGCCGCCAATTACCAATCAAAATTCACCGTCTTGTTATTTGATTGATTTGGAACACTCAAAACATTTTGAGGCCGGGTCTCACTTCTCCTTTCTCTTTCATTTACATGTAAGAGAGGAGAAGAGAAGACCGGGTGAACGCACTATGCGCTATAGGGTTGGGGTGTGGGTAGGTGATGGTAAATGATGACCGTAGTAATTAAAATTGGTGATAATACTAACGATGACACTGGATAATAATAATAATAATAATAATAATAATAATAATAATAATAATAATAATAATAATAATAATAATATGGATTAAAATCTTGAAGATATAAAAGTGGCAATAGTTGGTGATTATGATTTAATATTATATTATGTTGGGTATTTTGGGGCCTTCCCGACAGGGTGCCATATGCAACAACAGCCGCTGGTCGGACTGGACCCAAAATGCGCAACATCTTTTTCGGTGCAGTTACCTTGAGATTTGTACTACAGTAAATAAGGTTCAAAGTATATAAATCGACCCCAGCATGTGCAATAATTGGAATCGATAGCATCTGTTATTCTTGTTAATCTATGTATATTTGTATTATGTAACATTATTATGTTAATTTCTGATCAAAGCGTTATGATGATGTTTTAATATTATATATTCGGTTGAGTATTTTGGGACTAGTTCGACCGGCGGCTGTTGATGCCATAAGTAGCAACAGCCGCTGATCGAATCAGTTCCAAAATACGCAACAGTTTTTCTCTGCATAGACTTGTACTGCGGTAAATAAGGTTCAGAGTACATAAATAGATTCTAGCATGGCATGGCTCCAAAATAGAATAGAGCACAGTTGAGTGTTTGGGCATGGTTGGGCTGGAGGACAGCGGTGTCTATGGCACCAATGTCTTCCAGTTCAAGTAGATTTTAGTACTGAGTAGTAGTAGTAGTAGTAGTAGTAGTAGTAGTAGTAGTAGTAGTAGTAGTAGTAGTAGTAGTAGTAGTAGTAATAGTAGTAGTAGTAGTAGTAGTAGTAGTAGTAGTAGTAGTAGTAGTAGCAGCAGCAGCAGCAGCAGCAGCATCAGCAGTAGTAGTAGTCACTGCTGTTGTTGTTGTCGTCGTCGTCGTCGTCGTCGTCGTTGTCGTCGTCGTCGTCACTTTTCATTCTTCCCTTCTCTTGAGGGTCATACAAATTAGAATTTAACAAGTACCTGATAACAAATAGCTAATAAAATACATTAAAACCTCCTTATCCTAAGTTTTACTGCGAGTGCTGGGCATCTTGACCGCAGTGCCAGTTATTTGTTGAATTCAGATATGTAACATATAAAATATATTATTATTATTATTATTATTATTATTATTATTATTATTATTATTATTATTACCATTGTTATCTTTATTATTATATGTGTACATCTCTTACATTCGCGCTTGGTCTACGAATTTTAGGCCTACCTTTATAAATTTCGCTACATTTATGCATAGTCTTGTGTATTCTGTGCTTATTAAGCAATTAAATGTATGTTCGGTTTGCCGTGTTCTATAATAATGTTGTATGTATTTATTCCTAGATTCGCTCAGAGCTGGACATTCTATGAGAAAGTGGAATTCATCTCCCACTGTCGCCATATCGCATAAGTTGCAGAGCCTTTCTGCTCTGCCAGTACTAAAAATTCGTCCTCCTATTTCTAAATTATGGTTGCTCGTGCGCAGACAACACAAGCGAACTCGTAAAGTTTCTGGCTGCGTTATTAAGTATTTCTCGAGTTTAAATGAATCTTTACATTTCATATACATTTGGCACTTTACTGACTTGCTTAGTGAAGCAGTCCAGGTTTGAAGAGATTGCTGTTTAAGAGTCTGTTTTATTATATTATAGAGTGCATTGCCGCTCGCCTTATCCATGGTTTGACTAGTCCACACGTGACTGTAACCATAATTATCGATTATATCTGTTATAAAAGAACACCATTTAAAAGAATTTTTAATTTTAGGGAGCTGGATATTATTATCAGTATCATACAATTGAATGAGGCTTTACAAACTATTGACGAATATTTCGTTCCATTGTCAGTTTGGAGGTTAATCCAGAATTTCACCATTCACATCTGCACTGCTAGTTTAATAGGATAGGTCCCCAATTCCCCATATATCATACAAGTGGGCGTGGACATTCTTAATTTCAGAATATGTTTGCAAAATTTCAGTTTTAATTTTTCTAACTCTTCTAAATCTTCGTACCCCCATATCTCACAACCGTATAACATTATGGGAGCCACCATTTTATCAAATAAGTTCGGTTGTAAATCTATTGGCAGGTTTAGGGCTCTACCTTTGCTTAGTAGCGCAAACATAGCTCTGTTAGACTTTTCACCTAATTGTAATCTACTTTGATAAAAAAAACCTACCATTTCTAGAAAATAAAATTCACAAATAGTTGTGTTCTTTTACCTCTTCTACCACCTGGTCATTAAGTGTAAATAAAATGTTGTTGGTACGTTTATTTCCAAATACCATCACCTTAGTTTATATCAGTGTTGACCTTTAGTTTCCACATTTTCAGTAAGAATTTAGTGCATCTAGTGCTTTCTGTAAGTCCTCCTTGGTGTCACCAAGGAGTACCGTGTCATCTGCATATAAAATAATCATAAGTTTAAGCATATTCTGGATTTGGATAGTATTTGCCATCGTTAGATGGTTACACTGTTTGCGAGTAAGAAATGTGTCTAAATCATTTAAAAACAGTGCAAATAGGAATGGTGATAGATTTCCCCTTGTCTAACACCGATAGACGACTGGAAAAAGGTAGATGTACAATTATTAGAGAAGCCACAGGACTTCGCATTTTTGTAGAGATTCACAATAACGTTGAGAAAATTTCCTGTAACTTCGCAATTAATCATTTTTTACCATAACGCTGTACGCCATACTTTAACAAAAGCCTTTTCGAAATCAATATAGGCGCAGTACAGCGTTTGTCCTTTGAATCTATACAAATCAATTAGGCATTTTAGTAAAAAGATATGGTCTGTTGTTGAGTGGTTTTTTCGGAAACCTGCTTGGTTCTCTTTAATTAGGCCACACACCTCCGAGAATTGCGTCAATCTATTATTCAGGACACTTGTAAATAATTTGCCTAGGCACAATAAAAGAGTGATGCCTCTATATTTTTTAGCTGACTCTATGCTTCCTTTAGTTTTGTAAATAGGTACAATTAGTCCTAAAGTCCAGTCATCTGGTGTTATTCCTGTATCCAATACCGTATTAAAAAGTTTAACCAATACAGGCGTCATTATATCACTCGTGTATTTTAGGAAGTCATTTATAATGCCATCATGACCGCTGGCTTTCTCGTTTTTTAGAGATCGTAATGCTTTTACAATTTCGTTTTCATTTATTTCCGCATTTAAAATATCGTTTGCCTGTTCGTTTGCAAACTGTCTGTCTCTTATTTCGTCATAAAAGACATCGTCATCCAAGTCTGGGTCTTCTCCTTTGAACAAAGCCTGAAAATGATCTTTAAGAGATCCTAGTTTTACTTTGACATTTTGTTTTGGCCTTTTGGCGTTTAGAATCCGCGAGAAATCTTTAGGCTCACTAGTTTTTGTTTCCCGAAGTTTATGCATTATGTTAGTATTATAAATTTTGATAGCCCTGTTCATACATGTTTTGTATTATTTGCTATTATTTATAACATTTAGTCCGCTGTCATAGGACTTGAGCTTATTATGCCGGTATTTCGACCTTCAGTAGGCTAGTCTTGCTGCTCTACATTCTCCATTAAACCAAGGTTTATGCTTAGTTTTGTTATGTTTATCACGTCTACGTTTACACATTTTACTATGACGAGCATTTTCCATAAAACTATCTTTAATTTTCTTACACACTCCGTTAATATCATGATGATTATCTAGCATGTTTAACAATTCCGGTACGAACCCACTTGGGAAGTTATCACAGTAGAATATGTGTTTGCTTGTATCCCACTACCTCATTTGCTTCCATTGTAGTTTGTGCTATGGTTTTACTGTTATTAATGCTACGGGCATTTGCTGCGTGGAATATGAAGTTAAATGCTACAAGAACAGTGGGCATCAGAACATTTACGTCTCTCCAACTGAAGTGGACATTAAAAAACATGGCCATGGGCAGGCAACCATTGACCAATCAAAATTAAGATAGAATTGGTCACTACTACATGACAGCATTGATCTTGATCTGTTACGGTGATAGGTCATAGGGGTATTCCTCTCATCAGCAATGCGTCAAGTAGCTAGATCAACGTTTCTCCTCTGACTATTTCTGTACATTTCCTAGTAGGATTTACTGAGATTTTGAAAATGCTTAGAAAATCATATTATACTGTGTTCCAATCCCAGATGATGTTGGGAATCAAACTGATTTAAAAGAAATGCAGATTCTATCATAAATTTGGTTGGCGTGGATGTCGTGTATGTTTTTGGCAAGAGTGGCCCTTGCAGACCGTGTTTTGTTTGTTGCGGTAAATCTATATACTATTTATTATGTGTATCGCACGCACGCACGCACGCACGCTCGCACGCTCGCACGCACGCTCGCACGCACGCACGCACGCACGCACGCACGCACTCACGCACGCACGCACGCACGCACGCACGCACGCACGCTCGCACGCTCGCACGCTCGCTCGCACGCACGCACGCACGCACGCACGCACACATATTGATATATATTGATGAATCTAGCTGCACATTTCTGCATATTTTTTAATTTGTCCTGAAGAGTTATTTGATGAGGCTCCCAGACTGCAGTCGGATATTATAAAACTGGTCTAATTAAATCCAGGTATGCCCGAAGTAAATTTCTCTGTAATAGTCCTAGACTCCTGTACGATTGGACGTGTTAGCGTAATTTAAGATTTCAAGAGCTCGTATGGAACGGTATTGAAACTTTTTATCAAAAACGGAGGATAAAGAACGTCAAATAAAGGAATCAAATCTGTCAGTCAAGTATTTAACATCATAATGAATTGTGTCACGTGTAGATTGACGTCGCAATCAATCACGTCATGAATGACGTATCTAAGTCCGTCATAAACGCTTAATAGTCTGTCAAGTTGTACAAATTGTATGTCTTTATGATTTAATAACCAAATATGTTGAATATTTTGAAACTAATTTTGCTGGGCGCTGTTGCTGCCATAGGTAACAACAGCGTCCAGTCCAATTAGTTTCAAAATATTCAACAGTTAACCAGTATAGTGGTCTTGAAATTGAGGTTCACGGTGTTCAGGGTTCGATCGATCCCAACACGTGCAAAGCGTTGGCGGAGCTTAGCTCGAGATGGGCGGAGAATAGATAAAACTGGATTCATCCATAGTGTTCGATGGTTGATGCGCAATCAATGACGTCATTTATTTGTTTAGGCTCACTAGTGTTAAGATGTTATTCTGCTGGCGATGTCTCAACAGATTAGAGCAGAGTATTCGTTCCAAAATCTTACAACAAATTCACGCGAAGGAAGCGTGGTCATAGTTGCTTCCATTCTCCCGCCGGCAGACGGTTAATCATCCGTGCCGTCGTAACTCCAGACAAACGTAATTAGTACGGTTCGATGGTGTTGCGAGAATGAGTTGCTTCTTATGGAGTGATCGGTTTTCTTATGTAAGGGGCATAAGCGTGCCGTTTTCCATTCAGTTGGGATAAGTCCGCAACCCCTTTGTTTATGAACTGACGAAAAAATTTGATATCATATCTAACAGTATTGTTGATAGGTTGTTGAGTATCCGTGACGGAATCTTATCTGGCCCCATAATGTTCATTTGTTTTCAACCCGTTTATTAATTTATTAATTCCATTTGTACTGTTAGTGATATTGTTTGTTTTCAGAATTGTTCATAGTATTCCCCATCGTTTCAGTTGTTCATCGAGGTTGTGATTGTTGGGATCGAATTAGATTACGGGATACGGATTTCTGTGGTGATTTCATTTAGAACATTCTAAATTAGATTCTAGTTGGTCACGATCATGCAAACACTGTATAGTATTTCGCATGTTTTTTGGTGAATAGGGTTATTGTGTTGCTCATCCAGTTTGTTATTGGTGGGAACGAATTAATTTACTGAGTACAGTTTGTGTGGTGATTTCATTTAGAAAACTTCAAATTAGATCCCACTTCGTCTTGAAATCACGATTCGTTCTTTTACCTGTTGACGTACTTTGATCTTGCAAACTCCAATATATCCATAGGCATTGCGCCAAAGTCGCCTTTAAAATATTAACAGAACTGTTCACGTGGTTTCATTTTGTTAAAACTGAGTTACCATAGCTGCATCTCGGTCACTGAGTGTATCTGGTGGGTGTATATTGCTTAATTGACCAGGTGATGTAGTCACCTATTATTTCTCTCGTGTTTTATTCGCATATTTCAAAAAAATATTATCTACTCCATACTACGTTCATTATAAATAGCTTCTTTTAGCAAAGTGCATTCTATTCCCGCTGTCTAAGTCTCAAAGCTTTGCCTGTTGGCATAAGTATGCTTAAAGTTGATCATTCCACAACTATGATTTTTCATGCCAGTATCGTGTATTTTATGGCCGATTACTGCTTCAGAATATCGGAGTATATTGCGCAAAATTGGGATTCAATTGCTCCCTTGTGCCAAAATGGTGCTATTATAGCTGACAAGACACGACGATAGAAAGCCACAAGAGAGTTTATGCATTAATAACTGTTCACTTAGAACAACTGTACACGCTTCGTGCTACTTTGATCCATATATCATATCCACCGATTACAAAACATGTACAATAATTTATCCCGGCGCGTGATGTATGCTTCCGGCTTCCCTGCTACAGTCTTAACACAGAGAGATATGAAAGTTAAATTAACTGTTTGAATTGTCCATTTCGATGTCATAGAACAATCTCTAAACAGCACTGTGATTGGGTATGATTTATCAGCGAAACGTTGACACAAAACAGTGTAAATATTGACTACTTTATGTCCGTCTACGCGCTATTTCATCAATTATCTCAGCTAATTCTAGGACAGGGACCGCTTGGTCTTTTCGCAGAATAGGTCAGCGAGTATGGGATGATGCTAACACATGGATAATGCCTAAGAATTATTCAAAACTGCCATGCCTCCCTGGATTTTGTCGGTAATTTTCCAATAGGCTTTATTTATATTCCGTATTTGTCTTCGCAGTGACTTTGGGAATTGCGCCCATGTTTCTAACTTCCATCTCCAAATCTATCTTAGTTTTCTGTCCACCAGTTACTAGCGCATTAACACGTTGACATATATCACGTCACTAGCGATGGAAAGGGAATATTACATTTCCTGAGATATTTCTAGGATTTATGGTCTGTGGCAAGGAAAGACGACATGGTCTAATGCGCACACGAGATTACGTCACCATTCTCTTAACCAATCAGCGCACACGTTTTTCTGCCCGATATGAGGTTTGCCCTTCCGCCCCAAATGGCATAAGATGAAATGAGCAGGCATTGCCATATTAAAGGTTGAATTTTAGTTTATCATAAGAACGGTTTAAATTGCGGTATATTTTAGTGCAATAGTAACTCAATGCGGGTCAGCTGCTTGTTGGCGGCTTTATCAGCCAACAGTTTTGTTCTGACCGTTGATTTAGGCGAATCCCAGCGTAATGACGTCAATGCGGGAAAGGTGTATTAGAGACAACAGTGTCTAATTCAACTTCGCAATGGAAAAGATTATTTTAATTTGTACAGAATGAAACCATCATATGTTGAGATTTTATTCGTTTCTTTACATCTCATAATTACAGCACGCAATATAAGGATACAAAAGTATGCAATTTTAACAATTTTATTTTCACACACTTCGGTTTGAACATGCACCGTTAATTAATACGATTTTGTTCTTTAGTTAAGATTATGCCTAGCGAAATCTTTGCCAAACTATATTTTTCTGTTGCTTTGAACTCTGCTGATTAATAATATATATGTTAACATGCGATAAACTACGACTCACTAATGTTTTTGATGAGTTAACCTTGCGCGCATGACTCATGACGAAGCAGATCATATTAAGGTGTATTGGCAACCAAATGGGCCATGCCTCTTGGTACAATCATGGTACAATCATGGTATACTTGCAAATAACCACGCAAAGTGTTGCTACAATGGTCTTGTACTATCATCCATAGGATATAGGCGGCTAATCAATCCAGTAATTGTGTCAGTAGTGGTCAAACGGTTACCAACTTTCTCTACTGCTTAAAATGTGGCAACTGAGCATTTCGAATGACAAAGTACTAATCAAGAAATATGTTTATGTTAACATCTTAAAAAGTGAGTATTTGACCCCATCTGACAAATCTAAAGCGGCAGTGTTCAATTATTGCGTGAAAGTTGCTATCATGACGACTGAGAGAATGCCCATTTTGTAATATAGTTGGAAAATGCAGTCGCTAGTACCCCATAATTACATTTTTATTATTTTCATAAATGGTCATAGTGGACTTTTTTGAAAAGAAAATGCAGTTATGGGTATTCAAAATGATATGAATTTGTTTGAAATGATGGAAACCATTATAATGAACATTTTAAGTGGTCAGCCATTACCCTAGGTGTTGCAGATGTGGAGTCAGGGGACATAGTAACAACATTTCATGAATGTAGTGAAAACCGGTCCTTTAGATTCGTCAAATCATGTCCATCAGTCACTCTTCAGGAGGGGAGGGTAACATCAAGATATTCATATATTATCACTTTGTGAGTCACAACAATACCCATTTACACGATTTTAAACAGCAATATTGGTGATTAATTCGCATATAACATGTAGGTGATTATGGAGGCCACTATAAAGGACAGTGTAAGCAGTCTATCCTTACTTTAGGATATTTGGATGTGAAGGTAACTTCATTTCATTTTTCAGTACCACATAACTGCATTTTTTCGCTATTTAAAAAAAATGAACATTCTGTCATATTAACAACATTTCATGAACTAATTTAACATTGGCCCTTTATATTTTTCAGATTGTGTATAATACTCACTTTTCAAGAAGTTAACATGAATATATGCCTTTATTCTTATTTTGTCAGCCACATCCATGCACATTTGTCCGATTTATAAACTATGCAGGTAGATATTAAGCTTTTTATCATGCCGCTATGAAAAGATGTTCATGCTTTAGTAATTAGATGTTGCTACATTTCTACACCGTATGATGGCTGTCATGATTTTCCTTTCAACCAATCAGAAAAAGCCTAGCCTGTATGCCTCGGGATATACGCACAGTCATAGAGGTGCCAGCTATAGTTTAGTTTCAAAATATTCAACGAGATGAGTGTTACATAATAAAGAATATAATGCATTGGCACGTACATGACATCACACACTATCACTTGAGGAGACAAAATGGTGGGGATCACTGGTCAACATTTACGCGATATTACAAAGCGGATAATTGTAATACAGAAACGGGAAGGTGACAGGATATGAATGAAATATAATCTGTAAACCATAATTTATCGGTGCAGTATAACATGTGAGATGAGATTAGCATCACTCCAATATGGTCGGCTTCGTAGTGCGGCATATGCATGAATTTAACCAATTTACGAATATAGTGAGACCCTGTTTATCGCGTGCTAACCATATATTATTAATCAGCATAGTTCAATGTAACAGAAAAATATATGTTGGATGATTGGTGGTGTTTGCAATATTGGTCCTTGTAGCTGTGGACTGCATGGGCGGCTGTGACATGTTTTAAACAATATAGCGTGCACATCATTAAGTAAATTGCAAAATAGTGGTGTGATGTTGAAATCTTCGAAATGTATATATGGAATATTGATAAGCCAAACACATAAATGATTGTTATATATTTACGCGGGTGAACACGAATATAGTGACATAACGTAGTGTTTATATGCCAGCAGTAAAAATCTAGATGTCTATCAGGTCAACCTAGTCGCGGCCCTGGATTTGAAATTGGATGGTTTAGTCTTGTTGAATCTTCTCGAATCGATGATACAACGGCAGCAAGGCAACCGGTTAAGGGCACTGAATAATGGTGATAAACCATCCCCTTGTATTCATACTATTAATGTGTGAAAATTTGCAGAAAGCGTTTAATTTTTATGTTTGCCACTCTTAGAATAGCTCATCACAATCAGCTTGATGGAGGAATTGAAGAATCTGTGGACTCTCGTTTGTATCAAAGACTTGTGACATCAGTCTGGGTCCATGACTTAAAGAATCTGTGGACTCTCGCTTGTATCAAATACATGAGATATATCTCTGGGTCCATGACTTAAAGAATTTGTGGACTCTCGTTTGTTTCAAATACACGAGATATCTGTCTGGGTCTATGACTTAAAGAATCTGTGGACTCTCACTTGTATCAAATACACGAGATATATCTCTGGGTCCATGACTTAAAGAATCTGTGGACTCTCGTTTGTATCAAATACACGAGATATCTGTCTGGGTCCATGACTTAAAGAATCTGTGGACTCTCGTTTGTATCAAATACATGAGATATTTGTCTGGGTCCATGACATAAAGAATCTGTGGACTCTCGTCTGTATCAAATACACGATATATATCTCTGGGTCCATGACTTAAGGAATTTGTGGACTCTCGTTTGTATCAAATACACGAGATAGGCCTATCTGTCTGGGTCCATGACTAAAAGAATCTGTGGACTCTCGTTTGTATCAAATACACGAGATATCTCTCTGGGTTCATGACTTAAAGAATATGTGGGCTCTCGTTTGTATCAAATACACGAGATATCTGTCTGGGTTCATGACTTAAAGAATCTGTGGCCTCTCGGTTGTATCAAATACACGAGATATCTGTCCGGGTCCATGACTAAAAGAATCTGTGGCCTCTCGGTTGTATCAAATACACGAGATATATGTCTGTGTCCATGACTTAAAGAATCTGTGGACTCTCGGTTGTATCAAATATATGACACTTCAGTCTGGATCCATGAATTGAGGAATCTGTGGACCCTCGTTTGTATCTAATACACGTGACATCATTCTGGGTCCATGAACTGAAGAATCTGTAGACGCGTGTTTGTATCAAATACACGAGACATCAATGTGGATCCATGAATTAAAGAATCTGTGGACTCGCGTTTGTATCAAATACACGACACTTCAGTCTGGATCCATGTTACCACGTGACATCAGTCGGGGTTAATTCTCCTGGAACAGAAACCAGCCAATTACCATGGTCTAGGCTTTTTAATTGGAACATGATTGGTGGACTATTTTCTCAGCTTTGCATACGTCAGCGGCAGGATTGTGGCCATAGCCATGCCAACGGGAAAGGTATAGAAACTTAAAAAGAGCGCAAGGTCTGCCTTCAACTGAGGGTATGCCCTCACCTCCAGCCACTCCAGTAAACAAGCATAGTCATTTCATAGCGTATGTTAGCTAATCCTCATTTACAGATCAATCAATTCACCCATTGAGCGGTACATGTAGGAAACTCATTAAAACAGTGCAGACATATAGCATTCACAAACCTAGCAAGGCCGATCTATTATTTGCCAATATTTGCCATCCAGTTAAAACAAAATAAAATGCTAACTGATAATAAGCACGCGAATATTGACACACAAACCACGCAGAGTAATCAATTAATAGAATGTTCAGTGTGAGTATCAGTACCATATTAAATGGTTATTCAAATAGGGTTAGCAATCAAACAACACAGATAGTGAACGCGCCATGTTCTTTGTTTCTCCAATTTGTTAACATCCATTCCACGAATTAATATCAAGGATGGAAAGCTTCAATATTAGCACCAACTAATACAGTTTAGTATAGCCGCGACATTGCTTCATTATATGATTATTGATTCGTGATTTGCAGAGAATACCGGTCAAGTGCATGGCATATGTAATAAATCAGTGAGAAGATTGACTTTCAGTATTTGCGACGCACTGTGAGAAATTTGCTATTTAATCTATAAAAAGTAATTCAATCGTCGTCTAATTTAAGAATCGCGGTGTATAGAATTGGGTTTGCGCGTATGCTAATGTGCCAGATGGCCATAGCAATAATCATTAACAGGAACACTTCATGCATTATAAAGCCTCTAAGCATCTGAAAGTTACACTAAGTATTCTTTGGGACTGTAATTTGTCAAACTATATTTATGGCCCTTTTGGTCATGTTATCAGGAAATGTTTGTCTTCATATTTGAAAACCGTGCTATGTGCTTTTATTTTCATCAGATATGGTTTATCGATCTTCGCTGAACAGAATGATAGTATTATGTTCAATGTACCAGACCACAGATTCACATGTTTGGTTTACATGGCTCTACTCATTTCTCCATAACACAGATTATTGATAGACATCCAGTCCGAATACGAGAATGATTCACCCACAAAAAGGACCTATGATATGCAGCTATAGAGACGTCTGATACTCTGACCATGAGCCAGTATCATGTCGACTGTGCAAGCATGTCGTATTATAAAGAGTTGTTAAATAGTTGACTGATTAACATAAAGTTCCCCTCATTCAATGGACATTTCCAGTGTATCCATCCATCATATGACGTCATAATCAATTTCATGTCGTGTAGTATGACCTCCTAATCAATGACGTCATGAATGGCGTAGATAAGTACGTCTCGAACGCTTAATTGAAGACGGACTAAGTGTTGTTGTACGAATTGTATGGCTTTGCTATTTAATAAACATTATGTTGAATATTTTGAAAATACACTCAGCAACCGTTTCGACATTCGCAATAAAGTTCGGAGTTTTTGTAAGATATTCATCATCTGAAATAAACCTTGCGTGCGTGTCTCTCCCCCCCCCCCACCCCCTTCTCCCCCACCCCCGCCCCCCTCTCTCTCTCTCTCTCTCTCTCTCTCTCCATTCATCTCCCACCCTCCCTCCCTGCCTCCCTCCTGCAATCCCTCACATTCTATATAAGCATATTATCTCATAAATATGTTAATTGTGCTATGAGGTAACCTCAAGAAAGCATGACTCGGTACACCCAAATTAAGAATGAACCTGAGGAAGCTAAAGCTTCTGGTTGAGGAGAAAGCACGGCGGTAAAAAGCGAAGAAGGACTGATTGCAGCTGTATGATGTTTATCCTACTACAGCCGCAGAATACAGTAACCGTACATACGTATTATCTCATTGACGATTGACTGTTTGGATGGTATGCAATACATTGGATTTGGATCTAATTTCCGTTCCGCTGTGCACTGTAATTGCAATATAGTGTTCTTAAAATAATTCTTGAGATGTATAGAACATGTGTCTAGAAAGCCCGTAGTAGCAGATTGTCCAGTAGCATGTTCACACATAGCAACAATTGATGTACCCGTCTATAATATAACCCTCTATGCCACTTGGCTCATATATCAATTGGTGCTATGACGGAGGGATTCGACTTGTCAGTCAAGTTATTATCAACATACGGCAGTTGTTAGCTGACGTCACAATCAAATGTCATAGTTCACACATGAAAGGGACAAAGGTCTAACAGTAAGTGTCTGAAATGTATGTGTAAACTTACACCAACAGCCCCTAGGCAAATAAAAATATGCAACAGCTTACCTATGGTTATCTTGCAATTGTTTTTCTGGTTTTAGCTATGCCCCGCCCATATCTAGCTAAGCTCCACCCACACCTCGCTCGTGTTGGAATCGATCGATCTCTGAGCACCCTGACTATCAGTTTACAAAAAAACTACACAGGTAAGCTGTTGAATATTTTGAAACTAATTTGACTGGGTGGTGTTGCTGCCTAAATTAGTTTCAAAATATTCTACAGCATGTTTATTAAATAGCAAAGAGTTACAAAGACATACAATTTATACAACGTATCGGACGTTTTTAGATTTGATCACGGTCTATATGGAACCCTTTGTGACGTAATGATTGTGACGTCATCATACACGCGCTGAGCTGATTATGACGTCATACGAGGTCAGATGATGGATACTCTGGAAAGGTGAATTGTACTCGTGTAATTCAAGTGTAAAAGTGTTATAGTCGACTTGTGTGAGCAAAGTGGGCAGACCTTAGCTAGAGCTGGATGGGCGTTGTTAGAAATGAATCCTTTATTTGCTCCATGAGAATTCAGGTAAAGTAGGCCTATTAACTCAAGTTTCCTGCATCTGGTATTGAGTCATGATCAATATCCTTTCATTATTACCACGCTCGTCCTATCATGACGTTTATTCACAGCTATATCTTTCAATTCCGGAATGTTGCCATTGTTACTTTTTCATTTGATTTCTCAGTAGCAACATTTTATACAGAACATAACAGATTTAAGCGGTGGCCACGCACACTGGATCTCGGGATTGTGTTTTCCCGTTGGGAAAATGCACACTGGGAATACATTGTATGTTGTGAAGGAGCACAAATCTAATATTGATATTTATTAATGGCTCTGAACATGTCCAGTTATCTCCGCATTGTGCTTTGAACCATCACATTTACCAACGCGATAGCTTATCTACCGTGACATGTTAACTATCTGGACATTAATTCAGGTATCCACCTTTAGCTAAACCACACCCATTCTGTACTGATCTGTAAGCGTTTAAATGGATTATATATGACATCATTATGCACGGAATCTTTCAACCTTCAATCAGAAAAGAGAGTTTCAATTTCTCCACAAAAATGCAATAATTACAACTAGATTCAATGTCGATAGTCAACATCGCATTGTGCGAAAATAAACAATATTCAGACTATTCTATTTCTGCCAGAAATGGTAGACATTTGCTATGTGAATTCAGTGGTTCGACTTTACTGTCAGATAAAGATAGACATTATCTCATGCTCGCCATGCAATGATTGATCGTTCCAATCCCAAACAGCTCCATTACTGCCAATGGTAAATCCGATTTTGTATCATCCTTGGTTATCTGAACGCGTCCTTTGTAACATAATTACTATATTTAAGAGGCAAATATCAGCATCTTGTTTTCCTTACATGGACCGCAATGCGGTCTTGAAAGGTTGTGATAATTGGACAATTTCATAGTTTCTAATAGCATTGTGCTCATAAATCACATTGACAACTGTCATGAAGTTTACAGTTTTTTCAGCAAATCAAGAAAAATGTACATGATGATCCTTGCTATGCACTAATAACAAAGAACCGATTACCATACTTATGGATATGCTCTTCGTTTTCGTAGCTGTAATGTTTCACTTGCTAAGAGTTATTACTAATGTGGCGAACAATAAATTGTTATTTCGGACTTTTAAAGGTTTTAAAATGTCTGCGTCTAGCATGCCAATTTCCAATCGTATTTCATAGATAGTAAATATTACATGATTTAAGTCAACAACATAACGCTTCCCGTCTTGTTTACAGTTTTGCTGTTGTCGTTAGAAGACGTGCTCAGTGCCACTGGGCATGTGAGATTATTATGCGTTATCTAACGAATGATTTTTTGTTGAATATTACACGTGTGTTACTATCGAGAAAGATGGAACGGGCTGAAAGCATTGTTTATATAAATAATTTCAGCAATGAATTATGCATCAGTTCCTTGGTATAATTATATAGCAATAAAAGAATAAAATCAACTGCCTAAAGTATCATTGTCATGCATATATGGACGATAATGATAATGATACACTTTATAGTTGCTTTCATTCTTTTATTGTATTATAATTACATCAAGGAAATGATGCATAATGCATAAATGTATGTATGATTGTTCCAGGACATAATCTCTATCATTTCTAAAATAGAATGACAAGATATATAGGAGAGATATGCAGCACACATATATTATATAATAGCCCTATATTCTTTGTGTAATAATCTGTCAATAGCCATATCTACACTACGTGCACAAGCGGCCCATGCTTATTGTTATATGGCAATAATATGTGTCATCAGTACTAGCCAGTCTACAGAAATGTATATCAAGGGCAATGTATGCCCCAGTCAATCTGCGATATAGCAGCGACAAACTTGTAACATAATTTATGTCAATAATTGTATAGTTATGAAGTAATGGCGTATTAACAAATAATTATGGTGCACCATTTCTGATGATTTATGTATACATATGAAGCAATTGTTCAATACTACATTTTTTTATTTAATCTGGTGTCTGGCAATAAATAATGTTTATCTTACAGATATAGGCCTACTATCCTCCCTGTTGCGCTTGTCGCCTTTTAAAGGGCGTGTACATATGCAGTCCACATCCCAACTTTTATAATCTGGCATGTCTGGTTATTTTTTCTTTGAAATACATATTGTAAATATGCATCGGTTACAGTTGGTTGGACAGTACACGCCCCGGTTAACGTTATGTAGCTGATGCATGTTGGGTAAATTTATGTAATACGGGTAGACTATAATCTCGCAACAAAATCGGTCGCTTTTGGTTAAGGTGTAACCAAGTTCCCATAGTTAACCATTTGTTTGACCATGGCGCATCAAGGAGAGTTGAATCTAGCCTTCTATTTTTGTAATAAGGGTAGACTATATTCTCGCAACAAATTCGGTCGTTTTTGGTTAAGGTGTAACAAAGTTCACTTTTAAGAATTATTTATAAAATAAAGTGAAACTACTCTGCTACATCCGAAATGTATTGATAAACTATTCCACATCAGATTTTGTCATTTCGCGTGCCTTTCTCATGATGATTTTGACTTCGGTTAACGCTTCTACGAAGAGATGAAGGACACAGAAGTGGACAGGATCATCGCGTGGACGATGGGATTGTCCACTCCATGAGCATGATTCTATTCTTGTGAAGTGTTGCCGAAATGAATTTTGATGAAATAAATAAGCATTACAACTTTGAAAAGGTAATTATCGCATTTTGGCACTCGCACGAGTACATACAGATTCAAAATCTCGTTAGATAATTCAACTCTTTCCTTAGCGCTAGTCTGGCTTGTTAGCAAGTTGAACATAGAAATTTTCAATTTGTCTGTTAGGAACATTATTTAGATTGTGTATTTCAAATACACGCATTGAGCTTTGTTTTATAGCAACTAACGTTGCCAAAATGTATTTGTTTGAATTCAGTTAAATTATTATTATTATTTAATAAAAGCCAGCCGTTAGGTTGGCGCTAGAAAGTCATCATTGAATCTTTGAGTTAGTTTAAAAAAACGTTGGTGAATTCATCTTCATCACGAATCTGTGTATCTTCTGATAAGTTAGGGCCAAAGATTCAGAAAATTATCGTCTTCCTATTTTGGCGAGCCAAATCTTACTTCAAACATCTTCATTCGCCATCATGATCTTGTGACGTCATAATCTAAATCTGAAATTTACAATGTGTCTATGAGTATCAACTTCAGTCTGAATTGTAATTTATCAAATATATGCCGTCTTATTAGTGTCTGCAATGAGGCAAGTACACAATACATTTACATACACTTACATAAATGTACTGATGCACCCAGCTACAACTGGAGGATATGGCCTTGTAAATGTAGTGTACGCGTGCCAAGATTGTGTGATATGACATAATAAGTACGAGTACCTTTAAGATAGAAATACACGGAAATACATCAATACTCTAGAAACCATTTCTCCACATCCATCAACAACACAGTGTACGCCATACAGCAGATTTGGCCACGCGCACATGCCATGTATATTCCTTACATGGGTTAGTCTATAGATTGGGCATGACATGAAAACCGTCGTCACATGCTCAGCAATGGAGACAAATTCATTAGTGCGCATGCACACGATTGGCCGTATGGCTTGTCCAGATATTTACTATGAAATAAAGAGGCGGTATTTATAAAAAAAAATGTCAGCCCGCAATCACTGATGACTTAGTTTCCCAACAAAGTTGGTACTTGCGGAGGAGACCGGCGTGGAGGTCTCATCTTTCCAGCCCAGAAGGACTTGTCGCTGCCGAATTCATTACACGGAATTTCATGTAGTGGTACTATTAATTGACAAAAGAGGTCGCTTCAAATGACTATTGCCGCGCTAAACAAATCAGGTCGAATGGCGATACCATGTCATTCTCACATTTCATGTATTTACTCGCAAGCATGCATTAATCTACGTTTTCTGTTGCAAATGTCTGGATAAACGTAATTTTAAAATACTAGCGAACGATATTTCATATTGTTTGTATTTCCATGCAATGATATGGGGCACCACGACGCAATACGTTGCTGCAAATCTTATAACATGTGCTCTACCACCCGGGTCACCTCCAACTCATGCATCGGCCGTTGTATACATTGTAACTGTCATTATTGACTATTTACTGTCATATAGAATTAGATATAATTATAGCGTTGTTAAAATGGTTCGTTGATAAAAATTTCAACTACGCCTATGGAGGTGCTCCTTCATAGGGTACTTATTCCTGAAAGAAGAAGAAAATGACGTGATTACCCGGGAAAGTCCTTTCAGCCTAACCAATCAGCTTTCAGATGTCTGTGAATGTCATAAGCCCCTTATCTCCGCCACGGAGAGGGAGGTGCTTGTGAGTCTACAATGTCGATAGAAATTCAGAGAGGGAACCAGAAGAGAATAGGGGCCTACACCGAGCGGCAATAAAGAGGGGAAATAACATACAGATGTTTCAGATCTCGACAAAGGACAAGATACAATGGAAAAGGTCGTCATCATCATCATCATCGTCGTCGTCGTTGTCGTCTTATTCTCTTTTTCATCTTGAATGAATCATTGCTTAATATGGTATGAAAAAGCATAATTGAATCGCAAATAAGTATATAACAGGAACATCACATGTTGTCTAGGTCAGTAGAGATACGTGCCAGAATTATAATGAGTGTCTGTGCGAGGACATATTTACCATGGTCGAGAATGTGAAGATACCTAAGGCACTTATCATCGATTTTAGGCAGGGATGTTTTCTTGGCTGATAATATCGAGAGCATCCAATTATGGATCTCTACAAATCATAGCTGATGCAAAGAAAGAAATCCTTCAGGGTAAACACATGTTTCTGCGATTATGGAAATAAGCTTTGACGAAACTCGATCATCTAAGCGTCGCAGCAAATTGCTTTTAAACGGGAGATTGGTCGCTCGGTGTATTCTATCACGGAGATATACTTGAGGATTGAGTTTGACTGACATGTTCCGAATTGAATGAAGAATGTTTGCCTAGATTCCCGCCTGATACGTCCACTGGATAATGAGTGACCATCAATCATCTCTAATAAGATGGATATATGGCTAAATTTATTGACAAACACTTACCATGCTTCCTCATATATTCGTATCTACAAATAATGTATTATTTGATCGACGTTGCCATATTCACAGAACAATGTGGTGTATCTGGTCGATCCCCTATGATGCATGTGATCTGTGTGGTGAGTTATGAAGCATCCAAGCCTTAATAGAGACCATTTTGACGAGTGCAAAACAGAACACTAAAGACATATGCCACGTGATAATATAATGCAATGCAATCAAAGAATCAGATCCGACACTGAAATATCAGACATCATAATCAAATACATCTTTGGTAAATTTACAATATACTAAGCACGCTGTTGAATATTTTGAAACTATTTGAATGGAATCAGTTGCTGCTATAGATAGCAACAGTCTGTAGTCAAATTGGTTTCATAATAACAAAATTACACAAAGTAGTAGTGTCGGGGTCAAAATGATACCACCTCCCTCAACTGGCCGTGGTCCGTGGCCCCCACTGCCCTCTCAATCCCCGGGGCATAGGAATTTGTGACTTGTGTCCGGGAGAACCTCCTCAGGATACCGGCCAGTGGCCGGCCTCTCTCTCTCTCTATTCTGACCGGTATCCTGAGGAGGTTTTTCTATCTGTGGGACATTTTTGTACCTATCCTACCTATCTTCTACCCCACCCTGTTGATATTCCAGGTAAGTTCTAGCGAGGTCTTTCGAGCGAGATTTGAACCCAGTCTGGGAATGCTATGCAATTCCATAACTCTATCGATCGACCCACCGCAACACTACTAAAATCTCACCTGTTAGGAATCTTATCTCTGAGCGTGAGTTGTTCAATCGCTGTTATGCACCAACACAGCAATGTGTGAACCCATAACTTATCAGCTATAATAATGCATACATAGTTAATGCGATGCATACATGGCCGAGACAGTTAATGCGGAACAGCTTATGAAACCATATCGGCTGTAACGGTCATAGCTTATGAAACCATATCAGCTGTAACGGTAATCAGCAATTATCGTTGCATTGACATTTTTCAAGAACCTGAACATTAATACTCGTTAGTTGTTCCAAATCATTATAAGCGGTGTTGCTGCAGTGCTTGATTAAAATGCTTGATTAAAATGCTCAATTTATGACTTTTGCAAATTTGATTCCAACTTTTTTTAAGTAGCTCAAAAGGAGCGTATTTTAACTATGCCTGCTATCTCATTGCCCTATACACATCGATGCTAGTGGAGAGGGTCTTGCATATTGTTTGTGAGTTAATCTGTCAGTCTGTTCATGGCTATATCTCGCAAAACTATAGAGTGATTTGTCCGAAATTCTAACCCTTCAAACTCGAGCTTGCTCGGCGCTTCCAGAATCTCAATTTTAACACAGTCCTACAGCCATGACAAATACGATGTTGACTATTTTGAAATGTATTTGACTGGAATATGTTACCGCTATAGCCGTCAAAATATTCAACAGTCTATTTATCATATTGTAAATAAATTTTCATATTTAGTCTTTATGGTTCTGCGCAATATTGTGAAATCGCTGATACGTGTTATCTCGAAGTGATGTCAAGATCTAGAGTGCTGATAGCGCAGTAACCTGTGAATACATAACTTATCAGCTTTATTTACTAACGCATACATGGCCGAGAAAGTAAGTGTGTTGTATTATTCACTTTTAAAATTGTAAAATCACAGGTTCAAATCTCGCTATTAGCAAAAGGTAAACATGTCTACAATTACTCTTTACCCGTAAGACATCATGTCAAGACCAACTCGCACAGTCATTGAAAGTCAAGAATAGTAGCTGCTATGCGTTAACACCTAATTAGACGCAGCATCCATTGGTATACCGGCGATTATACACGCACAACATTATGTGTAAACACTCAACTACATGTAAACGCTCATCTACAAACAATATTACACACAATGGGCTGGCCTGAAGAGCCATGGTCATGCATGCATGATGTAGGCTGTGCGGCACGATGAGAAAAAGTACCTGGCCATTGCGTGATATGGGCAACTATGCAGATAGAAATCTTGAGAAATGGAGGAGAAGCTCAGGGATCCCAACATTCCGCTCGTCATTTCCACTAACATGCCTTACGTGTTATCCGACGACTGTGATAGCGATGGACAGACTCTTCAAATATATGAATTATTTAGAAACGGTTTGCAGTTTTGATGTGGAGGCTGCTATCGAGTTGGAACAAGAGTGGAAACAAGAAATAATACAGTGATCCCTCGCACTACTCCCACGTATCAGCTCCTGAACATCGACCACATCTCATAGATGTAGCGCAGCAATGAGAACACATAACTTATCCGCTTTACACATTGATACATGGCCGAGGTAGTTAATGCATTGGATCCTTATGTATATTGGCAAACTAAAAATCACAGGTTCAAATCTCACTATTATCATTTGTGGATAAGTCTGCCATTTCTGGTCCGATTTTAAAATGGTAAACAGTTTTGAAATTCTCGCTTCGAAACAAGAAATAATCCAGTGATTCTCGCCCACCAACCTCTCAATGCGCGCTACTCCCACCTATCAGCTCCTGAACATCGACCACATCTCACACATGTAGTGCAGCAATGAGAACACATAACTTATCAGCTTTACATATTGATACATGGCTGAGGTAGTTGATGCGTTGGATCCTTATGTGTATTAGCAAACTTAAAATCACAGGTTCAGATCTCTCTATTAGCACTCGTGGATAACTAGGCCATTTCTGGTCCGATTTTAAAATGGTAAACAGTTTTGAAATTCTCGCTTCATTCAGGTCCTGATTGCTACCAAGAACGACGAGAATAAAGTGATTTCTCGGTACAATATAAGCATACACTCTCTCACACATAGTCCACGTCGGTATCACATGACACGATGGGCTACCCACAGGTACTGATCGACTTGTGATCCCACATTAAATAGGGTCTGAATGCCCATTTAGAGACAAGCATCCACATCACATCGATACGACGGTCCACACCACAGGTATTGATCGCCTTCTGATCACCACACATAATAGGTCTGAACGTCCATTTAGAGACAGGCATCCACAGGGACATACACCATGATTACTGTTGCACAGCTTCACGCTGTTGCAAAGCAACTCAGCCTTAGAGGCTAGTCTAAGGCCAAGAGAGCTGACCTGCCCCAGATGATTGGACAGGTCCGTGCCGAGGAGTGGCAGAAGCGACTCTCCCGAGCAATGAAGATGGGAAGGTTTCCAGTGCATCGCCACAAGAAAGCGCAGCGGATACGTGAGCTTCGTCAGTTGGACGAGGAGGTGACTGCTAGCTTGCAAGCCAAGACTGTAGTGATGCGGAGGGCGGACCATCCACTGGAGCACTTACCTCTCCTACGCAGGATCACTAACCGAGTGATGAGCGGGCTGAGGTCTGAAACCTTAGCCTGGAGTATGAGGCGAGAAGGCGAACACATTCTTGACCAGCGTCTCGGCGAAAGGGAGACAGAGGATAGAGGACGCCGGTCAGTATGCTGGACATTCTTCAGAGGTCTAGAAGGAGACCTCACAGGCCAGATCATGCAAAAGATCCAGTAAACTGTCCAGAACGCCTTCTACCTCCGCTATACCCATACCTATCGCATCCGTCACATCAAAGACGGTAGGGTGATGCTCTTCCACAAGAATGCTCCAGGGAGCCCGTGGCTGGACACGATAGGAGCAGCTCAGGATTGGGTGGCAGCAAGAGAGCAAGCCAGCCTCGACACAGACAATATCGATTGACACAACACCAAGTGAACTTTCGTTCGATCAATCAACATTGAGATCAGGGCCATCATCGACCGCCAACCTCTGCTTGTTACAGGCCCCCTCCCAGACTGGCTATGACAGAAGAAGAGTATGACTGCCCTCGACACCTACAGGGACAACATGTGTCTCTGGCGATGTCTAGCAGTCCACCAAGGAGCGAGAGCTGATAGAAGTACAGCTCCTGCACGAGAGCTTGCCACACAGTTCTACGGCAAGACAGCACCTGATGTCCGCAAGACCTCACTGGATCAGCTGGACAAGGTAGAGTTCTTCGCCAAGATCGGGATTCGCATGTATGAACCAACTGAAGAGGGCACCTGGCACATGATCAGGCAAGCAGCTCACTACCGTGACACCATGACCATCGGAGTGTGGGACCTTCTACATCAAGAACATCTCCAAGCTGGCACATACACTAGTCTGCAGTCACTGTCAGCAGAGGTTTACACAGGCATGCAATCTTCAACACCACGCTGATCACTGTACAGGTGGCAAAACAAAAATTGTGTGTCCTGGCGAGAAGGTTGAGGCTCCACAGTCTGCGTATGAGAAAGCCTTCTATCCACCCGAACCATCCAGTTCAGCAGCTACTCGTTAGATCGAGTTTGAGTCGAGAAACAGAGGCGTACACATACACTATGTAGAGTGTGGGCATGGTGGCGAGCATTGGATCGAGGATGCTCCCGCAGATGGTTATGATCCGACCACCAACAACGTTTACCGGTTCCATGGCTGTCACTGGCATGGGTGTCCACAACACCAGCGAGGTGAGGATGCCGAACAAAGATACCGCAAGACAGTCCTGAGAGAGGAGAAGCTGAGAATGTCTGGATGCACGCTTGTGGTACAGTGGGAGTGCTGTATAAAACGCTGTCCAAGCGTCCCTAAACGAGTTCGGACTGTCCCATACCCACACTTCATAGTTTACGACTTCGAAGCACTCCTAGATGGTATCAAGACTCATCCTACGGAGACTCTCACGATCGAGAGTACTCGCATACCTATCTCTGTGTCAGTTGGCTGCTCCTTAGAGGGCACCACGAGTGAGCCCACTCACCTCTGCAATCCTGACCCCAAAGAACTGATCAGAGAGTTCATGCTGGTGATCCAACGGCGAGCATCTCTAATCCTGACAAGGGTTAGGGCACAGTACATACCGACAGACCTGGACACGCTCCCAAAGTGACGGCAGCGACTGATCAATGAGTGGTGAGACCAAGTGCCTGTACTGGGGTTCAACTCTGCATGGTATGACCTGAACCTCATCAAGAAGTACTTTGTCGATGAGCTGACTGACAGTACAGTTACAGTGAAAGTTGCCAAGAAGGCTAGTCAGACCATGTTCCTTATAACACCTGAGCTACGGTTTCCCGATGTGCTGAACTACCTCGGCTCAGGAGTCTCGTACGAGGTATGGGTCAAAGCTTATGGGTTTACGCAGCAGAAGAGCCGGCTCCTGTATGAATGGTTTGACACACATGAGAAGCTCAACTATCCAGGGCTTAGTGACTACTCAGCATGGACATCTAAGCTCAAGCGTGGCTACCTCTTGATGCGAACAGAGAGGGAACAATGTAACCAGCCATTCAGCGAGCACGGAATGTGGACATTCGCCAACTGACTGCGATACTACAACAACCTGGACGTCAGTCCATTCATCGAAGCCCTAGAGCAGATGCCGGAGTTCTACACAGAAAGAGAAATATACATCCTCAAAGACGTGGTGTCTCTCCCAGGTGTGTCACTGCAGTACCTCCTACATGGAATCGCTCAGCACATGCCAGATGTTAGCCTCTACTCTCTGGGCAAGGAGGCCTACGAGATGCTGAAGGACGCGTTTGTTGGAGGGCTCAGCATCGTGTTCACCCGATACCACGAGGCAGGTGTGACACGCATCCGCCAGAGTGAGCGTGTCAGCCAACATCTACTCGGCTATGACGCAAATGCTCTGTACCTGTCAACGATGGCCAAAGAGATGCCCTGTGGTAAGGAGACAGTGTGCCGTTGGTCCGGTGCCAGTGGTGTAGCCTGCTTTAAGGAGGAGCTCCTAGCAGACCACTGGTTTGGATTTGCTGAAGTTGATATAGAGGTCCCTAAGGCTCTGTGGGCAAAGTTCGAGGAAATGCCCCGCTCTTCTATAACCGCGAGATCCCGGTAGAGGCCGTCTCTTCTGAGATGCAGGCATATCTAGAGCATACAGAGTGGAAGCGACCACCACCCAGAAGCTGGTCGGCGCCCTCTCTGGCAAGAGGCGGCTGCTGTATGCACTGACACTCAACTGATATATAACCCATGGCCTGGAGATCTCTGCTGTATACCGCACCATAGACTATGAGGCCAAGCACCCATTCGAGTGGTTCGTGGAGAATGTTATGGAGGCCCGCCGCTCGGGCAGATCTCTTCAAACTCCTCAGCAACAGTACCTATGGGAAGCTCATCGAGGCCCTAGAACGCCATAGCAACACCAGCTTCATGAAGGATGAACACATGGTAGACAAGGCCCTGCGTAGTGCATGGTTCGAAGATCTTGAGGAGATCGGTGAGTCATTCGAGCTCCAGAGTCGCAAGCTGAGAATCACTAGGCCCTTCCAGGTGGGGATAGCCATTTATGAGCTCGTGAAGCTGCGAATGCTGGAGTTCTACTACGACTTCCGCGATCGCTACGTAGCTCGTGAGAGCTTTGAGTACCTGCAGATGGACACTGACTCCGCGTATATCGCTATAGCAGGCTCCAACCTCGACGACGTCATTCGCCCTGAGATGCGAGCAGAGTACCAGGCTAATAAGCCGGCCTGGCTATCTTGGGACAAATGGTCTGGATGGACTCGTGGCATCGCTCTCTGCTCCAAATGCTACTACGTGGAGAGCGCAGCTGCAAGTAAGTGCCCGGCTAAGGGAATGTCAAAGCAGCAGAATGAGGTCTCTTGCAGAGGTTCTACAGTTCCCTACATGGCAGGGTGGACAGAGCTAAAAACTGAGACCTACGCCTGCGCAACCAGGGTATGGTGAGATATGTGCAGGAAAAACTCGGACTCTCCGCTTACTATGATAAGTGCCATGTGCTGCCAGATGGGGTCCATACCGAGCCCATCGAGTATTATGTTAGCACCCTAGGGGGTGGTAGCTGTGTCTTCTACGACAAATGGTCGCCTAGGCACTCCGTGCTGGCGTGCCAGTTAGTACAGTGTAGGCCACCCCTCCGCCTCAACATACGTGTCAAGCCTGGGAACATCTACCGACCAGTTAGGATCTGTTCCACGCCATCGCCCAAATTCCAGCTCACCAGGCTCATACAGGTACCGAACCAGAGCATCAGGTGGTAAGCACTCCTCTCCCTTGTTCGCTCCTCTAGAGCTTTGACCAGCAGAGTGTCTGATAGCCTCTACCGGCTTCTTCCAGATTAGCCTAGTAACCTCGGCATTGGATCTCTCCACCACAGCAGGCAGCCCTCTCACCCATGCTCTAGAACGTTCACTCGGCACGGCCATTTCCTGGGCATATTGGTGTGGGAACAGTCTCTCTGCCAGTGTCCGATTCCACGGCTCAACAATAGCCTGGGCACGGTGATGCCCTACCTCGCCTCGCCTAACTGTCACACCATGTTTCCGCATGAGTGCTGCAGTCTCACCTCTGATCTCCTTACCTTCATCCACCTGCAACAATTCTGGCCACTGGAGGGGATTTTCTGAAGCCTTGTAGACACCCTGGAATGCCTGGGCCACCTCGCCAGCTGACTTGTCTGTGAGGGGTACAGCAGTCTTGTACCTGCTGGCGACATCGACCATGGTGAGGGCATACTTGTAGGTCTTACGACCAACCAAGTCGTGTGGAACGAATAGAACATCTGCCTGGTGAACTCTGCTCGGGACAGTTTCCTCGAAATGGGCATGCCTGATGTGCCGTGGACGAGGTCTGTATATCTGCCACATCGCCTGGCGGCTGAGCCACTGGCTAACTGTCTCCAATGTGAAGTTGTGGCCCTTGCGACGTGCAGCCTCGAGTAGTTGAGTGAGCTCACGGTAATATCCACAAGGCTGATAGAAGAGCTCCTCAAGAAAGACGGTTGATAAACTCCCGGATTTCATCACTGACGTCCACTCCTGTCCTGTCCTGTCACGCACGGCCTGGGTGAACTCTAACCAGACGAACAGACTGCCGTCATTCATTCGACCATCACTGAAGACCTCCTCAAACACCCCCATATACTGGCGTCTAATCTCTGCTGGATCCTCACTGAACAGTAGTTTATCAACCAATCCTCGGAAGTTAAGGACCTTGACCAGTCGTACAGAGATTCCATCCTTATATAGTATGGCTTAAATGTTCGGTGGACCAGATGGCGGTGAGCGCTATGGCAACGTATGGTAGCCAAGGGCCTGCGACTCCGATAAACGTACCTACTCCTGAGGCGATGGCTGGTATGCCTTCAGAAATCCTCTCCACCCAATGGAGAGCATTGTTGGCGATCTTGCGGACTGTCTCGCCAGCCTTCATTGTGAACAGAGCGATCAGAGCCCCAACTGCTGCCAGCGGACCGATAGAACCGTTTATGTAAGTGCGATAGATTCCTTTCACTCTGTGTACTAGCTTGCGGGAATCAGGCACGGTTTCCGCTACATCATCATACTCACCTGTGGTCTCCGCTACATCGTAGTGATCTGCATCATAATCCTCCTCATCATAGTCCTCCTCATAGTCCTCGTCATCTATATCCTCGACTGGATATTCATAAGCCTCTGGTTCATACATATCCGTCGCTGGGGGACAGCTATATAGTAGCTTTAAACTGTAGTCTATAGCATGGCATCCGCAATCTTGAATGTGGGCGTGTTTACCTTAGCGAAGTGGGGACAAGAAGGAAGCAGAGGTCAAGCATGAGCATCATAACCAAGCGATGGAGAAGCTGTCTAAGGAGAAGTTCGAGTACAGCAAAGCCCTCGAGCATATGCGCCAGAGGGAGGCACGCCGACGCCAACCCCGAGCTCAGGCCAACCAAAGCCTCAACGAGGCAGATGAGAGTCTCGATGAGTACAACGAGGCTGTAAAGATATCTGAGCCAACGCTCGACTATGATGCACTGACAGGTCAGAAGACAGCAGAGCTTATAGTAGTGGTGGCAGCTGCAACGGTGACAAAAGGAGTCGTGCTCTACGCACGCTCAAGCTGAATACCTGATGTGTTCGACACGCATACCTGAGCATAGCCAAAGTAAAGTACCGTCACACCCAATGGGCGAGTCCCAGCTATGAGGTTTCCGATGTTGAAGCTGAGGCAGTTGTCCTGATTAAGTGGGATATTCCTGCCCCGGAGGTGGTGACGGCCCTTGAGTGCTGACTCGAGATCATGGCTTCCACTGGTTAGTCTCAGAAATGCATATGACTTAGTTTTCTGTCTGTAAAGTTGGCAGTCAGCCAGCTCGCGTACCTCACCAAGAACATTGGTCCCAGCAACCACAAGCTTGAAGTCGTCTAGCTTATCCACCTGCTGGATGGCTCCTCTCTTCTGAACCAGGACCGCAACAGCGACACAGTTCGATGCACCACAATGCAATGTCAGCTCTACCCGTTGGTTAGCTGTGGCTTGGACCTGCTGGTGTTCTCGCTCCACATGCACGATCCGCTGTTTGGAACCCATTTGCTTCAGTTCCTGGTCATTCTCGTCATGCCAGACATGAAGTCTTGGAGCACTCATCGTCGCATCTGCAAGCTGCTCAGTGTACACCCGGAGGAACAGCCTATCCTGCATGGCAGCCGGATTCACGTGTGTGTTCTCGAGGAGGGTTAAGAGTGGAACTGCCACAGGCTTCTCGACACCTGCCCATAGTTCGAATTCCGTGAACCCCTCATTGCACCCCACAGCATAGTACCCCTTTCCCTTCGCATAGAAGGTTGGTCCATGAGCCAGCGGATCTAGGACTCGGTACTCATCATTCACATAGGTGGTGTCCACGGTGCTGTTGCTCTGCATGATCTCCCACCTGTTCAGAACCTGCGGGAGCTCTACCATCTGTTCTATTGTGCTCTGAAGCTTGAACTCGAGTGTCATGCTCTTGATCTCGTGGATCTGTGCCGAGATTGCAAGGTCAATGTACTTCCCAGCAGCGGACAATGGGTTCTCATCGTGTATACTGGGTCGAATGACCATCAGGCAGTCCTTCCGAGGATCAGTGCGGTGCGATGTCGCGGGTTCAATGGCCCCATCTGGATGTTGCACATACTGTAGCATGTTTAAGGTCTGGGTATATAGAGGGGTTAAACGGATGCCATGTTTGGTAAGGTTCTCCAGCAGACTGTCTATAGGCAGCAGGACAAGTTGGCATGACAGCCATGGCATGCACTGTCCCACTGTGACAGGATCCGAGGACTGTTTCGTGACATCAACATTATCCACGAGCGAGCCAAGGTCACACCTCCATCTGATGCGGAGATACTGGCCACCATAGGGGAAGGAGCGCCAGCTCATGGTACAAAAGAACTCCTGACTCGGATACTCTACCGGAAGTTTGACGGCACCAAGGGCAGGACATTCGACCTACCTGTGGCCCAAACCAACAGTCCTGTTATTCTAGCTCTCCAAAAGGAGAGGGTCGACCCCAAAGATCTACTAATGGTCGGGAAGTGGGCTGCCATATTTAGCCTCCATAGCCAGGAAGAGCGAGGGATGCTTGATAGCCTCCAGTCTGGAGCAAATAACTACTTCAGGGAGGGTGTCAGTGCCACTGTAGCAGAGCCATGACACCGGTCATGCTGAAGGTACTCAGGAGGGGTTCACGGTTGGCCGCAAGGAGGCCGTTGAGCACATCTTCAATAAAGGAGGGCGCAGGAGATTGGCCAGTGATCTGGCAGCATTTCTGAAATTCCCAGATAACTACCAGGACTACCTCATCAAATCCACTCACAAGTCAGATGCTCATCATGCATGGACAAAGTGCATCTTCCGTGAGAAGTTCCAGAAGAAGAGGGTCCTACCATCTGACCCTCAGTGGATAGAGCTTACGTGACAGGCTTCTTACGAAGTTCCTCAAGCTTCTGACGAAGTTCCTCAAGCTTCTGACGAAGTTCCCCAAGCATCTGACAAAGTAGCAGAGACCGCGGACGAAGTAGCGGAGACCGCGCAGCCTTCTGATGAATGAAAAAGATTGCGGCAGCTGCAACATTCTGTCAGCGATGACGCGTAGGGCAGGCTAGTTTCCTGGCTGGATTCAGCTTGTAGGTGATGGTCTGTGCCTTTTCCAGAGATGGCTTGAAGTGTGACAGCTCACCTGTCTCCTTGTTGCTGAAGATGAAGCGGTACAGCTCAGCTGCCCTCTGTACACCTGCGATAAAGTCCCCTTTGGTCTCCTTGAGGGTTAGGCTGTCGTATATGGTCTCGAGCAGGGCACGTCCACACTTGGAGCTGAAGTATAGCAACCTGGCATTGTAGCGGATGTCCGGGGAGATTTCGCAGGTGTACATCTGAAAGAGGATGAAGACAGTTATCTTTGTGTGCCGGATGCATCTGGTGATGTTGCTGAGGTAGGTGACTGTCTTCTGGTCCATTGCAGGGTCATCGATAACTAGAACAGGTGGTTCTGTCAGTCGGACTGCCAGCAGCTTCTCTATCAGTGCTTGCAGGTTCTGCGTCTTGGTGATTGGGCCATTGTACCATTGATCATTACGGTTAACCACCTCAGCGGTGGAGTCAGACACCAGAAGGATGTATTGAGAGTGTAGATGTTCGGCCAGGAGAGCCCACAGCAAGATGTTTTCCCCGTGTACTGACGGGGCAATGATCAGCACCACCTGACCAGCATCGGCCGGCCTACTGTCGAATGGTACAGACATGCATGCAGAGGATGGTTAGCACTGGGTCGGCGGTAGCCTCGTTTATATCTGGGAGACTAAGCGGCAGTACTTCCTGCACCAGCTCGTCGCCTGCAGAGCAGGGAATCCTGCACCCCCGGCAGATACAAAAGGTGCGATGGAGGCGTCAAGCATGAAATCCCAGCAGCAGCTGAGAAGATAGCGTAGAGGGCCTGTGTCAGCACCAACAGTGTCTAGCACATCCAGTATCTGTATGATACATGCACGGAAGCCATGCCTATCCTGTGGTCTTAAACGGTAAACCAAAGAACCCTGACTTCTTCATCTCTGGTAGCTGGAGGCTGGTGGTAGCACCTGTTTTGCCATCGACAGTGATATGGCTCAGGCCGAAGTTGCCTACCCTGAGATTCTCTCCATCCTGTTGGAATGAGCTCCATGGTTTCAGGAGATCCTTAACCAGGTCTTGTGCATAGGACTCAGACATAACCTTGATGGCACCAGCCTCATCGACTTCGAGCATACCTCGAATCGTTGCCCTGTCTTTGCTGCTCATCCCCTTGTATACAGTCTTGGCCTTGTTAATGGCCGATTTTCCTACCATATCAGTGTTCCCATTGAGATCTCGGACTGGGATGGTACCTCGGATCTCCCGTGGGTCTCCCTTCTCATCGAAGTCTAGGATGGAGATAGGGGCAACAGTGTCCTCTGAACCGAGGCGTGCCTCGCCTAAGTGAGCAAGATCATCTAGCTCTGCGTTCTAGGTCATAGTGTTATATACACTGCTTAAACCTACTAGTCATACCCCCCAGTGAAATAGTTGGGCATATGAGGACCACGCAGTCGGCCAAGGGAATAGGTAGCAGTGCTCAGGGTACTGGCCCTCTCTGCAGGGGCATGCCTTGTTGGCAGTCCACCATTACCGGGCATTGGCGATGCTCAGTCTGCGTGCTCGACTATGAGCTACACACCACCCTCAGGCACGCCATGCCTCATATGCTGCAGGGGTCTCGTGATCCATCTCTCACTATTCAGAGGGGTTAAACGTAGACGACGATCATCTCAGCCATTGCACTCGTTGCTAGCGCTAGAACCGAGGCCTCCATTAGTGTAACACGTTCACCCATGATCTTGGCGGCAACAGTGTAGGAGGCCCCACTGAGGGCGATCTTTGGGATGGGTGAGTTATTCCGAGACAGTGCCCAGCCACCCCACTCACCACTGTAGCGAGGACAGCCACAGTGGTGGCAGGAAGAACCTCATTTCCCCCTGTCATCTTCACCATGGCCACATTCGCCACCACGTTACTGGCGACATGGACTGCCAGTGGTTTTGCTTTGGTCAGTAACTTCTGTGTCTTGGTTCGCAGCATGTTCTCCACCTTCTGAAGACTCGCCTGGCTCTCGGGCAGTTGCTTCACGATCTGTACCACTGACGTCATTGTTTAAGCACTGAGTATACAATGCTGTTAAATGTCTGCGTCCCCTGTCGAGAGAGCTAATAAGAGTTTCCCAGTCTGCATCTGACAGGTGGCCGGGTTGGTACTCAGGAATATTCATCTCTCCATTGAGATAGCTGAAACATGTCCGGGCTCGCACCATGTGAGAAGTACTATGAGGTCTCCCGGAGGGAGTTGAAGGACTACAAGAAGAAGACACCAGATGAGCTCGCTCAGCTCTCCGATGCTGAGCTGACAGAGGAGCTGACAGCTGTGAAGCTCTATCTAGGATTTGGTAAGGGGAAGATCTGCTTCCTCGAATAACTTATCATGGGCGGAAGTATCGTCGAACAGCTCCTGTGAGCTAAAGGTTTCTACAAGGATCGGGAGTATCTGTCAGATGTGTTCCAGCAGTTGCAGACCTCCATGGCCTCACCTGACTCAGAGCTGAACAAGGCTCTGCGATACTACAAGCTGGAAAAAGGATGCGCTGCGGAACCCTCCAGCCCTTGGATGTGCATGTTGGCAGCGTGTATAGGGGCTGTAGGGCAGGCCAAGCTGGTTCAGTGTCTCACCGTGGTCCCCACTGCTACTGTAGAGAGTCAGGATAGTCTTATAGCTGATTTACTAGCGGCAGAGTAGGCTGATCCCGAGCGCCATGATAGCTAGGCCTGACAACACTCATAGAGCTACCACGGGAAGCGGTGTCATGTCGACTGGCTGCAGTGTCAGAGTCGGAGCTGCCATGGGAAGCATTGTGTCGATTGGCTGCAGTGTCAGGGTCAGAATGACTGTATGGTCCGTACTACGTGTAGGTGTGTTGATATCCAAGTTGAAACCGAAGTGGACACCGGGAGAACTCCCCTCGACTATCATGTTGTTATAGCCCCTGACTTGGAGGTCCTCGATGTTCACGATCATGTTGCTCAGAATCAACCGTAGGTGTGGTGAAATAGCAAAGTCAAGTTTGCGACAGGCCTTCTGCAACCCCTGCTGGAACAAAGTAATAAGACTACTGGGGTCTGGCACGATGATCATATCCTCAACGAGACTGATGAACATGGCCTGGACATCTGCTTCGCTGACACCATCTATGGAATGATGCAGCTTGGTCTGTGCTGTAAGGAGGCAGTAGCACAGTGCTTCCAGGGACTGGTTGATCCGAACGATCCCTACTGGTGTGAGGCTTGAGGTGGTGTGTGGGACAAAGTACTTCCACACATCTGGATAGTCCTGCTGCAAGCCAGTGATGTGCATATTTTGCACCAGCGCTCCAGGGTCAGAGTCTGGATTGAACGAGAATGTCGCTGTCTTCCGGCGGCCTACCCATCGGGGTGTTCGATAGGGGAATCCTGAGTAGTCACGTCTCGGGTCACCGTACATAACCCCTAGACCGCTGTTGTCACCACCATGCCACCGATAGTCTGGGTGAGCGCTGAACTCTCTCTGTAGTCTGCTGGCCGCTGAGACGCTATGACTGCTGAGCTGTGGGTCGAAGTCGTTTGTATCAGGAAGGCTTGCACCCAGCTCATGGAGGATTCGTCGCACCGTGAAGTACACGTGGAATTTGAGACAGCTGGCAATGAGCACAGCTTCAGGAGTACCAGAATAGGAGTGAAGCAGGGTGGAACCTACTCCACATCCTGCCGTGGCACACCACACGGCAAAGTTCAGGTGCTGATTCTAGTATTAGATGCTTGGAGCAGCCATCCAAGTATGAGCTTGCGTCGCATCCTTGATGGTGATGGGGCGGTTGGTCAGCCGTCGTGGGTTGATGGAGAAGCTGGTTCGTGACCGTCCATCCACTGTGATGGAGAACCGTGTTAGCTCTGGTATATAATCCAGTAGATCTCTCAGGCCAGTCAAGGGTGTACCCAGGAGGGGCGGTTGGCTCCGGATGACTGTCGTGAGGTTCAGTGGGAAGGCCATCTATGCTGGTGTTCTTAAAGCTACCATACAGGCAGCACACTATTTTTAGTCGTCTCGACTCCATAGACCAGCGGGGTGACCTCGCCATAACATCTCGTTTTCTAGCGCCTCCATATCTGCCCGCCCTCTGGAGCCTTTGAGGTTTTGCTGTCGCACTTTAGGTTTATCCATGCGGTACAGGGCTTGGACCTTCAATATATGGTGGTACTCTTCATCGGTGACCTGGCCATCCTCGAGAGCTTTGCTGACAGTCTCGTCGATAGTCTGTAGCATACTCTGTGCCAGTATCACTTACTTAGCATGCTTCTCCAGCCTCCTTGTGATCTGCCGCTGCCCCACCTCCAAGCCCATGGCCAAGACAGTGGCGGCTAGTGTTACGACACCCAGCGGGATGGCAACGATGTCACCCAACCCTGTAGCGAGAGTGGCCACAGCTGCCACACCAGCACTGTCTCCAATTACACCCGCAACAGTGGTTGTATGCGCGAGGACGTTGTATGCTGTCTTATATCACCTCTACGTTCTGCTGTACTTTTCTGCCTCATGGACGAGATTCTGTCTGATGGTATCTATCTGCTGGAGTCGCCAGCCGTGGATGGTACCACCCTCGTCAGCAGTCAGTGAGGGGTATAGTTCTGGTTGCTTCCGCCACTCTGATTTTGCCATAGTCTATCTGGAGACTTAAACCAGCATCACCTGCAGAATCTGCTCATGAGTCATAGAAGGGTTCATTTTGGAGAGCCCGGCGAACCGTACCAGCTTGCGGGTGTTGAGACAGACGTCTCTTAGACAGTGGTCATCGAGCACTATGTCGGGTGCCAGTAGCCTTCTGAGACGTGATATCTGGAACTTCACCCTATCACCAAGATAGTAGGTCTGCCGCTGGAGGGCTTTCTTGGTCTTACACTTCTGTGCCATCTCCTCTTCCCACTGTATGACCTCTGGCTCATCCTCGTCTGAGAAGACATCTGCCTCATTGCCATCTGTCAAGACTCCTGCGTCCCGCTTACTCTTCTTCAGGAGGTCCTTCCAGTATTTGGAAGCTTCACTGTCCCTTCGCCTCCTTGCAATGCTCGCGTTCTGTTGATACTGGCTATCCCGCTGTAGTCGCTCTCCTTCTTGTTGCAGTGCGAGCATCCGTTCGTTTTGTGCAGGGGTCATGAAGGGCAACCCTCTTTCATCATCTCGACAAAGGTCAGATATTCCAGTTATGATATCATGTTGTCGTCAGATCAACGAGTAATAAGAGTGTAAACTCTAAATGGGCATCTGATATCCAATCTATGCTGGCATATATGTTAATGGAGGGGCTGTCAAACAGGCGATTTAAAGGTGTGAACAGGCTAGGACTGATAGCTTTCTATAGGTTGCTGTTGGCACCTGGGAGATACTCTATCACATCCCGGCCGACTTCTACCAGTGAGCTGCTGTGTGCACTGCCCGGAGGTTGATGTAGCACATCGGTGTGTATGTATGTTGTGCCCCGCTGGGGCACCTCGAAAAGGACCCATTCTACATGGTACTGTACCACCCTAACCCCTCTAGAGAAGGCGAGATTACGTTCTCACCACCGAAGAGCAGCAGTCGGACAATCGGCATGGTTATATGTCTCGTTTAAACCCCTCCTATAGCGTGCTATGGAACCCAGATTTGCTCACTCGACTGGTCTTGCTGACCTCGCAGATGTGTACGCAGTTGAGGCTGCCAAGGTAGAAGAGAGTGGTGGCAAGTCATTCGCCCTACAGTACGAAGCAAGCTCAAAGGCATTCTCCCTCCACCCCATTAGTGGTGATGGGGTGGAGCTGCTCACAGACCTCAAGGATGTGACGAAGGCGCGCCTGTGTCGCAACATAGATGGCCACAAGATCGTGTTTCGGTATGATTTCCCGAAGATGAAGTACATCCTCGAGCCGTTGATTGAGCTCTCGGATACAGAGGTGGCAGACATCAACACCCTAAATAGCGACCTCAGCTTTCATCTGGTCAAACCCTATTCGAGAGGTCCCCCGTCGATGGCCCGTGATGGCCTGCTATTGACCCTGGCAAAAAACCTGCAGTTCATATTTGAGAAGAATGAAGTGTGGTACCGCGCTGGACCTGGGGGTGACTGGCAAACATGGCTGCCCCTATATAGGCCTCCCACACTCATTGACATAGAGGTTACTCCCCTCTCCACTGTTGTGAAAAAGGATGGGACAGTTCGAAAGCTCTACAATCGGGGATCATCCTTCCTCACCTACATAGCTGAAGGTGTCTCCCTGATGAGGGTGGGTGACCGGATCGGGGTTACAGGTGGAAAGCTCCTGCTGCACCTTCCATTCGATGGACCAGAAGAAGCTGTTAACCTCCAGGAGGGCACCCTATGGGTAGATGGGGTGTCACATGTCTCCAAAGTCAAGGGTACTGTTAAACTGCTTCAGCGAGTCGGACTCACTAGCCCGCAAATGACTCATATAGTCCTAGAGCTACGTTTCTTAGCTGGCGGCAGAGTGAAGCAGCTAGCCCCTGCCCCTGAGGGGATGAAGATCACTATCGATCCAGATGGAACAGGGCTAGATCTGGCACAGATATGTCTCGAGGGGTTCACTCTGTTCAGTTTAACTCTTCATATATAGCCATGATTCTCATCATACTGCTCGTGCTGGCGTATACAACAGTGGCTCAGGGCGCTGAGACTTCCATGATATTGGATGCCAAGTGGTCCCACTTCCGGGATGACCCCCAGTACAATCCTTGGGTCGACCACTTGCGGAGAAACATTTACGACCGCTTTCACGCACGCAAAGAGATCGAGTCTGTCTGCCACTTCTATGGGGTGGAGAGGGTAGGCCGTGGTTGTCTGCTGGAAACCCCTGCTCAGCACCAGATTCTCTACGTAACATGTGAACATGCCAGAGTCTCGTGGTTCATATGCTAATCACTTTAGCCTCCTCCCAGGTGAGCATTATCAAGGTAGATGGAAGCCCCTATGGGTCGTCCCATCATGCCGATCCGACTCTGGCAGAGACTACGTGTTTGTCTGAGCCTACACAGAATAGAGAGGAGGTTCTCCCGGACAGTGGGGTCCGCACGGGAGTTTTATTTCCATGTCAGCTACTCCCATCTCGACCACGAACATCACATGTCTCAAATTCCTATGCCCCAGGGATTGAGAGGGCGGTGAGGGCCACGGATCGCCGAACGGCGGCCAGTTGAGGGAGGTGGTATCATTTTGACCCCGACACTACTACTCACAACGTTAAAAATCGACGGGCGTTCTCGGCCGTCATTTAGCCACGATGTATTTAGCTGGTTAATGTCTCCGCCGGTCAGTGAACTATTCCAGCAGATATTCTGGTTGACAATGACAAATTCAGCAGTTGTACACCGGCAAAGTTGAAAGATTTTCTTACCTAAGTGATCTTATACAAATGGCAATCTTTCAATAATTGCCACGACATCTGCGCCTGGTCTTCATTAATGGGCCTTTCCATTTTAGTTATGCCCCGCCCATCTCTAGCTAAGCTCCACCCACACCTCGCTTGTGTTGCGATCCGTCGATCTCTGAAGTCTCTGGCTATCAAGTTCCATAACACTATATAGGTAAGCTATAGAATATTTTGGAACTACTTTGACTGGGCGCTGTTGCTGTCTATGGCAGTAAGAGCGTCCAATCAAATTAGTTTCAAAATATTCAACAGCATGTTTATTAAATATTTAGAAACATACAATTCGTACAACGTGTCGGACTATTAAAAGCTTAAGATGGGCCAAATAGAATCATTTATAACGTACTGATTATGACGTCATCATACACGCCGCTTAGCTGATTGTGACGTCATATGACGTCAGATGATAGATGGATACTCTGGAAAGGTGAATTAACGTCAAGCAAACCGTTGATTTCCAAATACACATAACATTCTGAGCAGAACATCCAACGAGTTTGCCAAAACAGCTCGCATCATCCAACCGTATTTCCATAATCGGATTCCAGTATAATAAAATTACTGTAAGTCAAAACATAAACTTTCACACGATGGACAAAATCTTTCATCATTGAGATACGCGTCTCATGACAATATTTTTAATGAAGGGATCCAATTCTGGCTATGTACCGCCCATTTCTAGCCAAGCTCCCCTCTTTGCTAGCTATGTACCGCCAATTTCTAGCCAAACTCCGCCCTTTTCTAGCTATGTACTGCACATTTCTATCTATGTAGTGCCCATTTCTAGCTATGTACCTCCCATTTCTAGCTGAGCTCCGCACATTTCTAGCTAAGCTCCGCCCATTTCTAGCTATGTACCGCCCATTTCTAGCTATGAACTGCCAATTTCTAGCTATGTACCTCCCATTTCTAGCTATGTACTTCCCATTTCTAGCCATGTACCGCCCATTTCCAGCTCATATCCGCTCACCAAGCACCATTCGCGTGCTAGAATTATATTTATACAATTTGAACCCTGAATTGCCAAAATTCCATTTTCAAGGTAATTATACAAGGAAGCTGCTGAATATGTCGAACCTAATTTGACAGAGTGCTGTTGCTGCTCTATGTTGCTGCGCTGGCTGCAACAGCTCCCAGTCAAATTAGTTTCACAATACTCGAATATTTATTAAATCGTAACTTCAACAAAGACATGCAATTCGGAGGGAGGGACATAGCTTAAACTGGAAAGGCCAATTCTGTAGTCTTTTTGCCCATATCTGAAGACCCTCATCCAGCGATCCACAGAGCATTTGGATTATGTTGATAACACGTTCCAAAAAATCAGTATAACGCTCTCAGAGACAACTCGGTGTCAGCCATCTAACACAGAGTGAGATATCTCTCCACACACCCATCCCACCCCCACCACCTATGTTTTTCAATCGCTAGGCCGATATTTCCATAAAACTACTCCTATTCAAATCTATCCATTCGAAATCAAAGATTATGGATGATAATTACATTTGTGTTTTGGTTCGGTAGTACCAGTATTATCCTTCGTGTTCTCCGCACTGACTGGAGACGTCCCCTAGACAGAGTTAGGTACGCCTCTGTGTTACCGATCAATATAATAATGAAACTTTCCAAGTTTATCCATCCATCATATGACGTCATAATCAACTACACGACGTGCAAGATGACATCATAATCATGATGTTGTGAATGACTCGAAATAGTCCGTCTTTAACGTGTAATAGTCTGACACGTTGTACGAATTGTATGTTTTTACCATTTAATAAATATTCTGTTAACTATGTTGAAAATAGATTTGACTGGACGCTGTCAAATTACTTTCAAAATATTTAACAGCTTACCTGTATAGTTTTCTGGAAATTGATAGTCAGGGAGTTCAGAGATCGATCGATCCCAACACGAACGAAGTGTGGGTGGAGCTTAGCTAGTGATGGGAGGCGCATACCTAAAACTGGAAAGCTCCATTCTCTGACGAGACCTACCACATGGGGGGGGAGCCTATTGCTCTCATGTAACAGTTCTCATTACGTACAGCCTGGCTGGTTAGCAAATAATTTATTTCGGAGAACGAATAGCAAAGTAAGATTGGTCCCATGTTATTTTGGTTGATCTAAGGTTTGAATAGGCATAGGCCTACTAAATCAGGACATTCGAGAAGCACTAAATTTATTTCTGTTGCTCCCCGTGACCAACGGTCATAGACACCAGAATCGTCTTACTCCACAGACAGATCATCCGAGACAAATAAGTCGTGCCAAATTCTTCAATGCATACTTATCTATCCTGGCTGAGCAGTGTGGCCATTTATTCTATAGCTAAATAAAGGTTTTCAATCAAGTCAACTCCACCAATTCGTCAACATCATTTCTCTAAGATTTCAATTATGCTAATGTTCGGCTGATTCAACATTGTTCTTGCATCGACTTATGTTGTGCAATACGAAGCAGATGACGCTATCAATCAATTATTTACAATCGTTACATTCCAATCAGAATATGATTATTTTTAATTATTACAATCAATCAGACCAGGAATGGTTATGGTTACTAATAGCAAGAAAATCAGTGACAAATTTGATAGTACTAACTAGGTATGGTATGGTATTGTATTGTATTTCCAGTTTCTTGGTTCTCAGATCTACAGACGAGCATTCAATTTTGAAGTGATTTGAGCAGGCTACCGGGTATGCCCTCAGTGTTCAAACTGGTTATGCCACGCCGCCTGTACTTCTATTGCTGTAAGCGTCAGCTATGCCACGCCGTCTGTGCTTCTACTACTGTGAGCGTCAGCTATGGCGTCATGTATGCACTGACGGCGGGATTGGCATCTGGTATTGGTTTACACGATCCGAGCGTACTGATTCACAACTGAGCTTCCGATACAGGGCCTGACACTCAGACTGAATTATTTTAACCCCACCCACCCCACCCCCTGTGGTACAGACACCACACGAGACAGGAGCGACGGCTTTTACGTCCCCTAAGAAGGACGGGGACTGCGCAGGTTTTCTTTCCACCTATCCGCATGCCTGAGTGGGGGATCGAATCTGCAACCGTTGGAATCGAATCTCCAGGTAGATGTGAATGCTCTAGTCCACTGAACTGCGCAGTCCCTAGCGTTAGTAACTAGGTCAGTTACTAGGATGTGGGCAATGGTCAATTACTTTATAATACATAGAGGCAATGACCTTGTAAAGGAAGACTTACACATAGATCTAGTATATGGAACTAGTTCACCTATAGATCTCTTGACAGAGAAACTTACTTGTGATTGGATTTCAGCTATATCCCCTGGTAGCACGCCTACTCCATAAAAATGTCCTATGATGTGGTAGACCAACTGTTATAAATCTTCAGGCCATAAGAACCGTTATATGGTTATTTGTACTGATAAATGGAACATTTCTGAGTGATTACATTAATAAACTATGGTTTCTTCGCTCGGAGAACCGTTATCCAAGCATATAGGTTTTCGAGCCTTTGATCATATCAACAATATTTGTAAACAGTAGACTAACTAAGTTACCTAAAAAAGCATGGATATTCAGTAGTATAATGTATGGTCCACAAAAGATAGCAATCACCAGGAATAGACAGCGGGCCAAGTGGGGATCACAGACAGGTACAGGGGCAAGGCCATGGAATCTAAGAAGGAAGATGTTATTTGCAACAAGGTTCATAAGATTTAAACTAGAATGCCCTCGAGGGAGATGCCGACTCACGCCTTTGCATTCTGTCGTGTCGATGCATTTGGTGACCCCCGTGACCTAGATAGTTGACGTCAAACTCAAACTAATCATAAACGGTCGTAATATGAAGGCATGGGTTCAATCGGGTTATTCTACTTTCTTGCATTCCAGAGTTATGGCCAAAATATCCATTCCTGTATGCACTTCGTGACCCTGTGACCTAGATCTGTGTCACTTTATCTTGAAACTCATGAACCTTATATCCACCTGTAATATAAATGGATGTGCCAGATTTGATGATTATGACTAGTTGCGTTCCAGATTTATGGCTGCAATGTGTGTTTCGGGATGCATTTCATGACCCTTCTGACCTCAAGCTAACAATTGTTCTAGTCACATATAATGTGAATGTATGTGTCACATTTGGTTATTCTACCTACTCACGTTCCCGATTTATGGATAAAAAAATGTGTGTTTTGGGATGCATTTAGTGACCCGTGACATAGATATTGGACCTTTGGACATGAAACAAAAACTTCCCTCTGGACAACCACAATATGAATGTATGTTACAGATTTCGTGCTTCTACATTCTTGTATTGTAGAGTTATTCGCAAAAATGTGTATTCCAGTATGCACTAAGTAAACCCATGACTTCGATTTTTGACCTTTTGTCTTCAAACTAAAGGTTTTTCTAGCCACTCATAATATGAATGTATGTTTCAAATTGCTGCTTCTACGTTATAGGATTCCAGAGCTATGCCTCAGATAATAAACAGACAAACAGACAACCACTCAAAGAGACAGACAGACAAACAACAAATAGACAGACGGCACCAACCGCAATACTCACACCGGCGCTCGGCGGCGTGAGTAATTGCAAAGAAGCGTCGTCTACAAGAAAGAATATGACGAAAGCGCGATATTTAAGTAGCCATTCTGAATATATATGCAAATTAGGCATATTTCGCTTACATTGATTTTTCTTGGCTCTTAATTTATAAATCTTAGGACCTTTCTAAAAATGGGTATTGAAGAAACAAGTGCAACGTGCTAGAGTTGCGACTTACGCAGAATTGTTAGAAATGTAAAAAAGGCAGGCAAGTGGGCGGGGCAGGCGGGCGGGCATGCAGGCTGATGGTCGGGCTGATGGGTGGGCGGGCAGGCAGGTGGGCGAGCGGAGGGGCGGTCGGGCAGGCAGGCTTATAATAGTTGAGAGAACAACTAAGAACAAATTGCAATTTATGGTGCATCAATCCAAAGTCTATATTGACTTGACTAATACCCCTTTCTAAGCACTTGTTCTACTGAGCAAGCTCGCGTGGAATACCTCACAAAGAACTACGAATTTCCTTTCTCCCTTGAAACAAAATAACGCTCTTATAGCAGATAAGATACGCGGTAGTACCCACACTTCATCGATATTTTCCGCATATAAAATACCATCTTCACGACAAGAATGCGCTCACACATAAAAAGGTTGCAAACATATACCTAAGTAACTAAACATTTTTCCTAGATTATTTGGTTATTTGTTTTAGCTACAACTCATACCTAGTAACCGTGTAACTGTTGGTTGGTCAATCGGTTGGTCGTTCATTTGGTCAGTCAGTCTGTCAGGAAGTCTGTCCATCAGTCAGTCAGCCATCCAGTCAGTCAGTCAGTCAGTCAGTCAGTCAGTCAATGAGTTGGTTGGTCAATGGATCTGTTGGTCTGTTAGGCAGTCGGTAGGCGATCAGTCTGTCAGACAGTCAGTTGGCCAGTCTGTCAGTCTGTATGTCAGTCGGTCACTTGGTCTGTCTGTCTGTGCTGATGTGTGTGTGTGTGTGTGTGTATCTGTGTGTCTGTGCTGCTGTGTGTGTGTATCTGTGTCTGTCTGTCTGTTGTCTGTCTGTCTGTCATGCTGTCTGTCTGTCTGTATGTCATGCTGTCTGTCTGTCTGTATGCCTGCCTGCCTGCATGCCTGCCTGCCTGCCTGTCTGTCTGTCTGTCTGTCGGTCGGTTGGTCAGTCCAAATTTTGTCATTTCCCCCGGTCTTTTATACATCAAAAGCTAGACGAATTAATATGAAGGTCAAGAAAGTTCATTTATTTGCTTCTTTAGCATAGGCGCGTGCTTGTGAGGGTGCGTGCGTGCGTATGTGCGTGTAAAAGCGCCTAAGCCAGTTGGCTATGTGACCAGTTTGCCATTAAAATTTGATCATTATGTATCAGATAGTCTAGCACAGAGTTCTTCTTGATTAAATATCTGAGCATGAGCAGTCAGAGATGACAAAGTATCGTTCTTCAGTATATCTGATCATGAACTATCTGAGATGACAAATCATCGTTCTCCAGTATATCTAAGCATGAAATATCAGAGATGACAAAGCATCGATCTTCAGTATATCTGAGCATGAGCAATCAGAGAATGAAAAGCATCGTTCTCCAGTATATCTGAGCAAGAGCAATCAGAGATGACAAAGCATCGTTCTCTAGTATATCTGAGCGTCTGTAATTAGAGATAGCAAAGCATCGTTCTCCAGTATATCTGAGCATGTGCAATCAGAGATGGCAAAGCATCGTTCTCCAGTATATCTGAGCATGAGCAATCAGATATGACAAGGCATCGTTCTCCAGTGTATCTCACATGAGATGGCAGACCCTCATTTTTCAGTATTTCTCACATGAGATGACAGCCCCTCATCCTCCAGTATATCTCACTTGAGATGATAGATCATCATCCTCCAGTATGTCTGAGCATGAGCAATCAATGGTTGCAGAGCCTCGTTCTCCAGTATATCTAAGCATGAGAAATCGGAGATTACAGAGCCTCGTCCTCCACTATATCTGAGCACGAACAATCAGAGATTACAGAACCTCGTCCTCCAGTATATCTAAGCATGAACAATCAGACATTACACAGCCTCGTCCTCCACTATATCTGAGCATGGACAATCAGACATTACAGAGCCTTGTCCTCCACTATATCTGAGCATGAACAATCAGAGATTATACGGTCTCGTCCTCCAGTATTGGTCACCTATGATCATAACCAGTGATGTGAAATCCTAGTCTACGCTCGCAAATGTGTTTTTGATGCTATGTGAGACATCTTGGATAACTAGTTTCTGAGATATCCATAAAGCCACAACTTGTCACGAAGAGCACTGCAGGGTGTCATATGCCATTGCTTAACAAGCTAAGCCCCTGCCTTTTCATATTTAATTAGCATACAATTCAAATTTTATTTCGTACCGAACTATGATTGCTCTTGGAGACAATGAACTTAATTTTCGCGACCCCGTTAGCCGGTGAATAATCTTAGCAGCAATATAGTTCACTAGGTGTGCAAATTTAATATGAAATGGCGTGTTTGTTTGAAGTATACATCCAACATTGGGTAGGTTAAATATCAGAAATGCCGATATTCTCCTGGTATAAATGTGTGAACAAAATATTCGAGTAGAACAAAGCCTGTATATCTAGTGTCCGTTCTGCTATTGAGTGAGCCCTATGTTCAGTACCTTAGTAATAAAGGACCAACTCTCTTTATCTTTTTTTGTTAAATAATCTCGAGCTCTCGACACTTTACTAAAAATGACTACGAGTCTTACATCGAGCGACTCCGCCAACATCTGATCATCCATCTACAGCAGAACCTGTCTTTATAGACACTCTGCATTTGGAGCCAAAGGAATAGCTGCTCATGAAGCTTCGTTCCCGTAGTATCGACCACACGGTGTCCGCTATAAACAGGATCGGCCACAGAGATAGAGTAGAGTGGCTATGACCATCTCAAATTCGGAATTTCAGTTCAGTACTTTATTATAGTCTCCAAAATAGTATGTTTTTGTTACTAATTATATTACGTAGTCGAATAAAGTGAGTGATTAATAGAGCCAATACAAGTTGGTTTCTGGTAAAAATGTATATATATAAATTCGCTTCTGTTCCCTTTCTCTTCCAATTACCAAACGCGAATTTACTCCTTTTTTAGGCTACATATGCGTCTGGGGGTCTGCGTCAGCCAGTCGAATATACACAGTTACATTTTCCGATCGCCTGTGACGTGTCCCAACTGTCCCAATAGTGAAGGTATGCAGACTTCCCGTCTACGTGTATAAGATACCATTGACATCGACTGTTTTTAATTAGGCTGTCCCAAGACACTGCCTACACGTCATTGCTAGTCAGTAACAGTAAATCTGTGAGAACCTTTTTTAAATTAAATGCACAGCGATGTCTTGTAGAAGTTCTGAGCTACAATTAGAATCAATAACTATATAGATACGTATTTATTGTGACTGGGTGGAAGTGGTGGGAAATAAATTCATGGTGAAATTGTCCGATCTAACTGCCGTGATCGTCCAAGCGGTGCCGGATCCATGAGGTCTTATTTGAACATTATCCATGATTTATAGACATTGTTAAGGAAATGTTGCGGGGTAGTTAGCGCTGACATGGATGTGGTAATTGTGATGTTCAGGATGGAATTCTTGGTTCGATGAGTCGATGATAATGATTACATTCATCACTGCCTATCAGTAATTATATAGGACACAGGCTAGAGAGAATACACACATTGATTTATATAGATGATTATGTGGACAGCAACTTGACTTTCAGGTATACGCGAATTGCATCACATTGTGGAAATAATTAACTACATAGAATATACATGCATATCGATTGAGATATGTAATGATGGAAACAATAAGCTAAATTACATAAACATAATCAATGTTCATTTCTTTTGACACTCATAACTCCGTGCGCACACACCCACCCCACGCCGCCACACCCATAATTATTACACGTGGGTTGATGTTATCGGCATGTCTGTATCACCATTCGTCTAATCGCTTATGAGGTATGACTTTGGAGACCTCCATATGCCTTCATTGAAAGAATTCTGAGAAACTGCTTCATAGAATTGATAGCATATTCTGAGTTTCATGAATGTATTTGTATTTGTTTTGTAGTCCATCATGTGTAAATATTTTATCGTAGCCCGTAAACGATTGATGTCAATGTAACTGTGCTTCTCCCCCGTGTGACGCGAGGTGTAGTAGAGCCGACATTCAAAACTCCTAGATATACTATAACACATCGAGTAAATCATCCCCCTTCCTCCTCCTCCTCCTCCTCCTCCTCCTCCTCCTCCTCTTCCTCCTCCTCCTCCTCCTCCTCCTCCTCATCCTCCTCTTATTCCTCCTCCATTTCCATGCTCTCCATTTCAATGCTAAGTCTAGCTCTAGATTGATAGGTGTGTCATTTTCATGAACATTACCATCAGTAGTTGGTCTCTCCGTTGCCCCATAATTTATTTTGGAGTGGATAGCCTTGAGACCAGATCTGCTGTCGAAAGTTGTTGTACGGAGGGTAACTTTGAAGGGTGTGTTCTGGCGTTTGATGTCCTAAATTGTATAGACTCGTGGCTGACGGTGTTCTCGTCATCTTGTTTACACGAGCATTTAGATTGCGCCTCCCACTCTCAATCTGACGATTTTGTTCTGGGACATCTGTTCATGCCAGGCGTTTGTGTATCGGCTTTTCATGCGCATTTTGGCTTGAATGATACAACATCTGGTTACTGAGAGAGTTGAGTACCAGCTTTCGCGAGCATATCAACAGGCATATTTCTATAATATCATAATCCTAGCCATTTACAACGGATACCGTAATAGCGTTCAAGGTAAAGACTGATGCGAAAGTAAAACACATCCAGGTAATTTTCAATATGCACCTTTAGGACAAATCCTCTCATCTAAATGTCGATATTGACAATAACGGCGCCTGATCATGCGACACCAGGCTGTCTAATGCAAGATAAACTATAAACAATGGCTTACGTTCACCGAATAATCTCGTTTTCCCACGCTCTTTAGAGACATTTGCCGAAGTGTTGGTGATTATCTTCTATGAGCTGGGAGTAGACAAATTCAATCACTTGGGCTGATTTTACAGTGCATGTCTATGTTATCTGTATTACATATATCTTATGACATTACTGCTACTGTTTCTAATTGTTATATAAAGGTGTGCTATCCAATTGGCTTTGGAATTCGGTATGTGGATAACTACAAACAGACACAACAGCACGCACTGAGCAAGCTAAATAACAAATAGGCACATGAGCTCATTGAGATGTTAGATCTGAAGACCAGCCAAACTATCTCAACGAACCACCATCATCTGTCGCATTAATAGTTACCATAACAAATACTTGCGTTAATCTACCACATGGGTCTAGTGGACCCTTTCTGATCGCCAATGTTGTCTTATTGACGACGTTGACTGTATAGTATACGCTTGCATAGGCAGTATTACAGCAACGTTTACTCTAGATATTCCATTTCCAATCTGTCTGACAATTCATTACACAGTTATAAAGTGGCATAGCAAGCGATCATGTCAGCTTCAAAATTCATTTTGGTGAAAGGTAATTACATAGCAGCAACTCTTAATTACTAGGAAATGTGTGGGTTTACACATGTGTTACAGAAAATCAGTGAATTCAGTCTCCCCGCTGTGAAGAATAGCTAATGTATAACCTATCTAATGTGTTTTACTTGTCGACTGGGTTGATGCTACGGATGAATAAAATAAAGCATGTTTAAGTGGGTTCTTGTCCACAACAAATGTGTAACTAATGCGATTACGTATAATTGCATTGATTGTTCTCTAGTAATGTAATCTGTCCAAGTTTATGCATGGCCCTCGTAGCTAAGCTATCCGAAAACATTTGTCTTCATTTCCGTGTAGTGAACCGTGTGCATTTCATCAGACTACACATGGTTCCGCGTGCGTATGAGATAATACAGTACATAGACTGCCCAGCTTTTCCAGAATCCATCCGTCAGATACTCAATGACAGATTGCCATTAAATACCATCCCATGCATAGCTCAATTTCATTTGGTTATTTATCTGCCTCTCTGATGCCCGTCCACTACATCGCCAGTACACTGCAGATATAAGCAGACATTAGTGTAAACACGTCACACACACTCAGTCGCCGCGGGGTGGGGTGGGGTCAGATATGTAAGCTGTCCAATTTGATGTGAAAGATATCTATATATGATGGTGACCATAGTAATTATGTGGTTTATCAATCAGAATGTGGGAAATGGCTTCTTTGAGCCACTGATGTTTAAATTCTGTGCAGTGAAGGTTCCTGAACGTGCGAGGGGGTCCCCCTCTCAGACACTCAGACCCTCCCCATTATAGTTTCCTTCCGCCGCCATGGCACGCTGTCATATCGATTCAATACCTAGTATAATGCACGAGCGGTTCGTGTTGTGCGATGATGACGCGTATTCAACTACATTCTTCTTGAATCGTGCCATAAACATATCGCAGGTAAACATATACTCTCTCTCTCTCTCTCTCTCTCTCTCTCTCTCTCTCTCTCTCTCTCTCTCTCTCTCTCTCTCTCTCTCTCTCTCTCTCTCTCTCTCTCCAAATAATATTATAACATCTTAATAGTGTCTGTTATAAATGCGACACAGACATTATCTCATTTCTCATGGTAAATTACCACTTGGGTGTCATGAGTCGTTGTTTCTGCTCCAATGCTTCTGATGCTGTAACTTGAATATCGATCTAGTTCGCTGTGTGCTCAAGTATTAGGTTATACGGGAAGCACATATAACTACGTGCCCTAATAGTTGCTGACAAGATCTTATCATGCCTATAAGATTGTTTTGAAAAAAGATTCATTAGCGAATTGGCCAATAGCTAGCCATCTAGCACTGTACTATTACATCATATATAGTACTGAGCATGCCAATTACGGCTTCCAGGAAGTAATAAGTGTGTGAGTTGTACGTGTAGCCTGCATTGCCTTCCGCGGTTCACCCAGTCTCCCCTTTGAGTGTAGTTCGAAATTAAAATGTTTCAATTTGTACGTTTGAATAAATAGATCAATGATGTCTAGTTTGGACCACAGCACAGTGCACAGTAATAGACAGTGTACACCACCATAATTTTTTCTAAAACTGAAATCATTGTGTAGATTGAGATTCATTTGGCGCTTTCATAAAGCAGATCAATGACTACGCCTTGCCTTGCTCGAAGCCGGCTTTGTGTATATTGCTGCTGTCTTGCTGAAGTATAATGTTTCTGAACTCAATGAGACATCAGTGAGCTTAACCTCTTTGCACATTATGAGCATCACGAATCAGAAAAGCATAATATGGATATATTAACTAAGGATGCCATTACAGACTGATAATAATTAGTTATTCATCACAATGACATCTGGCTGAAGATATTGATAAATGCTTTCTTTGGAAATAGTTTTCTAGATTAATCATTGCCTAGATTTCCTAACTCAGTAGAGAATTTGGGTTTGAGCGAACTCAACCACCATTTCAATATAACTGGCAGTTCTATTCCAAAATCCAAAATCCTCTTTCCTGGCGTCAGTTTACAATTAAGTATTGTGCCATACTTAATAACTTGAGATACTTGTGTAACAAGTGCGAGAAATTAATTAGCCTTCAATGCGATGTGGATTTTATTTAATTTTGTAATGTGTACATGTTCGTATGGCCTTGCTATGTTGGCGAAAACCGATTATGTAATGGGTCACTAAGCTCATTAAACTATAATAATTCATAATCAATGGTATTTTTCCTGCTCTCGCCCATGGGAAAAAATTACTTTTTGCACATATATTGCAGTAGCAATTGTAATACAATTCGTAGTCGGCCGGCTTTCCCCGGATAAATCCCCGGGCGGAGACCGGAGCCGCACTCATGGTATGCGTGCGTGTGTACCTTTTCAAAGCTCTGTGACTGAGAGAGAGTTCCTGCGAATAACATACTATTTCTGCGCTAACATGGCGAGCATATGTACGCTGCAACAGCCTGGCGCGCTGATTGAGCCTTTCATCTTTGAGCGCACATTTCTGAAACATAGGCAGCTGAGTATAAAAGGAGTTAGTTCGGCAAAAAAACGTGTGTGCGTTTCCAAAAAGGTCTTGATACTGAGGGACAGGCAGGCCGTAGCATTTGAGTCTGAAGAGCAGTAGCACAATCTCTGGACAACGATTTCCACCTTCGCCTGCCATACGCGCGAATATTATCAAGGTACCAAAAGTAATTTTATGTTTGAACGGTTTCTCAATAATTTGAAGTTTCTCTGAAAATCGTCCACTCCTGATGGGGGTCTGAGGAAATTCAGTAACATTTTTAATTCATTTTATTGGCCCAAATCGGCCATCGAACAGTATTTCATAGAAGAAGAAAGTCTTGCCAAGTTAGCTCTTAATGAACAGCTCTTTGTCAGAGAAAATAAGAAGAAGACTTTCGAAATTACTGTCTGGTCCTCCGCGTATAGCGACAGGGAACATCCAGTAAGACAGTACCGATAAATCCCATGAAGAAATTAGAACCGTTTTAATACTTATCAAGACAGACAGATGCATTTCGTTAATCTGAGTCCTCGACATTCATCGTAAAAGTTACAAATGTTCCAATCAGGAGGTACCTTATTGCTTCCACATCATCAGTAGTTAGTTGTTCTATGACCATCCATGTCCGCAACTGAACTAAAGCAAACCTGAGTTCTTCGTCTTCACCCACCCACCCACGTCTTCTCTTATTAATTCTTGCATATGGTCAACAGCCATTCCAGAGGCATCGCCTAATAAGATTTAGTATCCCCCACCCCCACCCCACCCCACCCACCCCACCCCTCACTCCGCCAGATTGGGGCTGGAGAGATTCATCAGTGCCAATAGTACCTGCTTCAGGCATCTTCCTCATAGTGATTCTTAGGAGTCAGCAAGTAATCAGTATTGTGCAACCACACCGAATGAGCGTGGGACCACATCAAGCTGAATTCGCATATCTCTGCCTGTGTATCTGACACAGGATGTTAACCAGATATCATTGCCCTGTAGACGTCGTTACACGGCCTGCTCTTGAATCATGTCTTAATACAAGAAGTCAGACATTTAACCAAGACATTGCTGCTGCTCCAAAACTGTTCTCCACCATGCGTTTTCGTCCCTTGTTTGTCGGGATCAGGTGCGTGGATGACCTGAAGACCTAGTTTCAGTTGGACTGTGAATAACACCACACCATCCCCACCCACCACCCACCCAGACCCCATCCCCACCCACCCAGACCCCATCCCCACCCACCCACCCACACCACTCCGAGAGCACGGGCATAGTTGGATCCCAAGAAATTTCTATATATGGACACGTTGTATTTATAGTCATAATTTAATAGCTTTATAATACTACGCAACCGTTAGTTTGTAACATTCAATAATTAATTAATAACGCTATACAACTAGAGAATTGACATACTGTCTACTAGCTCACTAGCCTTCTGTTACACAATAGCCGTTAGTAAGTTCCCACTATTATTTAGAATGCTAGAGTTATTTTACAAGCCACAATGATTTCAGGTTAACGTATTTTGGCATTATATTTCCGTGATAGCTTCATTGATTGCTAGTGATTGCCACACTATATTGAAGCTATCAATGGAAAATCTGAATATACTCTCTTCTTCTCTTCGTAGTTACTTAGAGTTTCCATCTGACCGATTGTAGCACCACGCTCCATTCTTCTGCCTCCGCGGACGAATTTTCATACTTAATCTGATCTGGCCTCCTTTTCGCTTCAAATACTAAGGTCCAACAGTGACGTTTGGTAGACGCGCCAACTGAACTCTATAGACATTGAGGACACTAGCGACATATGTTTTTCTTCCTTTATGGAAGGTTAGTAGCTCACAACATATGCTTAGTCCTTACTCCATGAGAGTGACAAGTTAGTTTCGCCATGGTGGTTAAAGCAATGTTCAATATATGTTAGTGTAAGGTATGTAACTGTATTAATTAATGGTGGGTTCTGAGACTAGCAATATTAACTTTTATTAAGTTGTTAGTATTAAGGAGATTATTATATATTATGATGGCTTAACAAGTGCCCCTCTCAGAAACCTGTTCTTGGGCATTTTGTCGTTAACTAGACCGTATAGATCATTCCTACGATTCCATTCGAAGTCATTGGGACTTGATCCCAATCATCGATCATCTTCGCTGGTTGGGATCTCTCCTTGCTATGTGCACCAGAAAACGGCCACGTATACAGTGAATCTCTGGAATGAGTTTTGAAGTTATTAGTTATAAATCGTAGAAGCTAAACCTCTAGTTAGGTATTTCAGAGAAATAATTTTATCATTAATTTCCTTGTCATTTGAACGTTAAAGGATTGGAAATCAGTCACTCAAGTAGAGTATCCTGGAATCCGGCTATTCAAGTATCCAATATTTTCGTTGTAATGAATTCTGTGAAATTAGTGCCAACTAGCCTAGAAATTGTTCGTCCAATGCCATTAGGTGATAGATGCTTGTTTTTCCCGCAGACCGCATCTTTATTCCTCACATCGATCTCAATTTCCGAAACAATCCTTCCTTAGGTCAATAGCTTTCAGAATTATACGCGATATTTGCACAGGTTATTGCTTTAAAATTTCACCTTTGGCATAAATTACCGATTTAATGAAATCCAACATACAACCTACGAGTATTCCAAATTATAAATGATCCTCCAATTGATAAACTTACATCCGGTCTTTTACCGGCTTATCGTCCGCACAACCCAATTACATTAGGAGGAATTACATAGCTTTCATTTAAACACCATTTCAACCAGCTATTCATAAACCCAGCTAAGAATACCCAAGCGCCACGGTAATAATATAAATATATATATATATATATATATATATATTCATGATATTATTATTTGATTACCTATGATCGTATTGCGTTGAGTAACTTCTTGTAGGACCTCATAATTATCCTTTACACAATAAATGCATTTGCTATTTCGTTAGCTTGTGTTTGTTGCCTTTGTACCTCTCGCCATGATGGATACCACCTCCGATAGACAAAAGTCTGAAGAGGAGGGAAGTTTCTACTTCCCTACACTCTCTCAGACTACCTTTGGTCCACCCAACGTCAGGGTGTTCGAAGTGTAGATAACCCCTTTGGGAGCGAATGTATGCGGGACTGCGCAGGAACCAAGATGTTCTTCTGTCTCACTACGTAGCTGGCAAATGTTTGCATTCAAACACCGAGTGGTGGAGGGCGTGTGCGGCGGACGCTCTGTCATCGTCTTTGGACGAAGATCCATTGAGCGGTCACGATGTGAGGAATAAACACATTAATAATAACTTTGGCAGTGGAGTACCCGCGCCGCACAACCGAAGAGCTGGTAGCGGCGGGGGGCATGCTGGGGCATCGCGGGCACGGCACGGCGCATTACACAACGATTCTTTGATTGCAGCAACCTACTTACACCTGCTCATGTAAAGTTGCATACGTATGCTTGTTTGTTTGGCATAGCTGTTGCTTCAGGATGTTTGACAATGGTGAACTCATTTATAAACTGTTCATTGCTATACGGACTCTGCCATGAACTATATTGCTATAAAGATCACATGCGACGCAAACGTCCTCTAGGAACAAATATTTCAACTCAAATAAAGCTTTTAATATTTGATTATATACAATTAGATATAGGGAAGAACATATAATCTAGTGATGGTCGGGTGGTGGCCTGCGGGACTAGATTTCCACAAGTGTCGATATCATTATTACAATCAATATTGCAGTGGTTTCAAAGCCGATTATCAGGATTCCCACGAATCATTTGTAATAATTTTATTTGTAACCATTTTATTTTTCCAGAACCAGCAGATGTGACTATTGTTAAACAACAATTCATGCGCATCCCCGGGTGTCAGGCGAGTAGTGACGCAACACTCTTGATACACACATACATTCACAACATCACTTCCACGGATAACTATCGTAAAATGTTCAGAGCAACCAAAGCATTAGGAATCGACACGCTACAACAAGTAATGACTTTTCACAGCCTTGGTGGATACTTTATCTGCTCTGACGGGGAAATGTTGAGACAATCAGGGAATGATATCAGTTCACCCAAACAGAGAATGAGCCACTACCTCCGTTTGACCGCAAAGATCCCTGCAAACTCAAAATAATAAGCGCAGGCGCTATGAAAATAAAACCTGTCCTAAAGAATGACCGTGTGAGTGGCCCAGATGGCATAAACAACGACCTCCGCAACCATGCATGCGATATCACCACAGCACCCATCACACACTTTATCAACTCTGTCTTTCAACAATACCCCCAATAGATGCTTTGGAAGACGCTACACAGTATCAAAGCAACACTTTCTGCATACGTTGATACATCAATATGATCGCCACATGGCGACGGTGTGTCAGGCGCTCTTAACCTGTTACTACGCTGTAGCTCTGTCATCCTGTTCGAGAACTTTTCGCAAGCTAAGCACGCCACTCGAAATGGAGTGTGCAGATGATGTTGGTTTCATTGATGGAAAGAATAGGCCCCTTGATGAGCTGCTTCCTATTGCCGCAAGATCTCACATACATCGCGATGAATGAAGCCAACACAGAGTTCGTGTATCCATGTATGGCTGGCAGAACATGAGACGAATAACAAAGGTACTTTACTTCGTGGCGATGAGAAGATACTGAAGAGCGGAATCTTGGATTCACTTCTCTGCAGTTCAACCGACATTGCAAATTGTTGTATAACATGCAATATTACATTCCAGTCCTACTGGAAGCTCTGGCTTCACGGCTCTAATATCCAGAGGAAAGTCAAGATGCACCAAATAATGCTACATGTGTCTCTAATAATGCTATGCAACGATGACAGAGTGAACGTATCCCCGGGTGCTATAATGATGTTACTTAAAGCTGTGGTGATCTCTTCAGCAACAACAGATAATCTATCATCAAAATGAACAGAGATTTGTATATAGGCGGAACCGCTAATTCGGTAGTAAATGTAGCTACCTCTTACATACTAAGGATTGCCCAGTCATAGGTGAAAGGACCAATTATCACATCTAGACATACCGCTGCCAATGTGTGTGGTGTGTGTGCGTGCGTGCATGCGTGTGTGGGTACAGTAATCCAAGCCTAAGTCGCGTCTAGAGACAGTCTGTTAACTATGCTAATAACGGCATATGAATGGCAGAGTCGGTGATTTTTCGCTGACAAACTGAGTGACACACAAGAACCGGAAATTGCTAAGAACTCATACACGTAACATTAATTTTTTTTTCCGGAAATGTTGATTTTGTTGACTTTGGCCATGCTTTAACTGTATTGAAATTTTGAGTCTTCGTTAGCGGTCATAACCGATCAAGCTGTGTCTATATGGTTGGCAGCTTTGGTTTGTTTTAATGGAATGATTACCTCACATCTGTCACTAATTGAGCTGTTGATAACAAATTTTGAAAACTGTTTATTTACTGCCATGCCAACTTTCTTCTATAAATAGATTAATGATTTCCTGTAGAAGGCAATCAGCCGGTGGAAGTAAATAGACCATGCTGGAGCTGGTCATGTCTACATGAGAACTTAGCTACATTTAGATTTATAACAGAACATTGATTATTTAAAAACTTTAAAAGACGACTTTGTAAATTGTAACTTGTTGATCATCACTGAAACATAAAAACAGAAGGTTAAATGATTTATCAAAATGTCTTCAATAGTCAGTTATTGATTAATGTTGTTCAGAGCCTATATATAAGCCACTAGCCAGAGTTATCTGCCCGTCGGTGCCGATCAGCCGCCCGACCAGTCTATCCAGTCCAGCATGTTATCTTCTCCATCAGGGAACCAATATGTCCTTGAGGTCTGCCAGTCAATCTGTTCGTCAGTCAATCTATATATCCATCAATCAGTCCGTCTTTCACCATGGGCCTGTCAGTCGATTAGACCGTGATGGAACGGAACTGGCTCCCATGCAGCTGTGGCAGCTGGCCAGCACCAACCGCCCTCATGGAGAAACTCGGTGCCCATCATCGCAAACACTTGTCAGCCACAGAAGTCACGGATGACCACACAACCTAAATTCAAAGACACTAACTTGCAAACTGTGCAACACAATTCTACTATCTGTGAAGGTAACGCGACGGATATGGTCGATATTTGTGGATGTTCTTAGAATGCTAGAGGACACGCCAACTCGGAAGCATTGACGTTTTCGGACCTGGGTGCCAACATGTACCAGGCACACAGGACGCCATGACATCAAGGTATTAAGTGTTTTCTGATCAAAGCTAAACTGTCCCATATGGACCTTTCCATTTTAGCTATGCCCCGCCCATCTCTAGCTAAACTCCACCCACACCTCGCTCGTGTTGGGATCTATCAATCTCTGAACTCCCTGACTATCAATTTCCAGAAAACTATACAGGTAAGCTGTTGAACATTTTGAAACTAATTTGACTGGGTGCTGTTGCTGCCTATGGCAGCAATAGCGCCCAGTCAAATTAGTTTCAAAATATTCAACAGCATGTTTCTTAAATAGCAAAAACATACAATTCGTATAACGTGTCGGACTATTAAGCGTTAGAGACGGACTTAATAGAATCATTTATGACGTAATGATTATGACGTCATCCTACATTCTGCTTAGCTGAGTATGACGTCATATGATGTCAGATTCATAGATGGATACTCTGGAAAGGTCCATTATCACTAACGTCAGAAGAGAGGCCCATAAAGACGCTTATGATTCTCGCAAAGGAAAACCGCGGTGGAGAATTTTACAGATAGCTGATTGCACCTGAAAGAAGTCTCCACGCCTCCCAGCAGCAAAGAAAACAGTTGCGCATTATGGCCATCCTATGGACATGACGTTTATTCAGTGCTATATCTTTTATTAGAAATCTTCATAATTAGACTACAACATTCCATTTATCAGAGTAGCATGTTATTTACTGCAACACATTGACATATTGTATTAGATAATGCCGGATATTGTATATGCCATTCCTTTCGAAATGATAGTCATTAGATACCTGACTTCTTTGGCTCAACTTTAATGAATGATAAAACACAATAACTGATCACTCGGATCCCGGATGTCCCTTATAATTCCAATGATGTATTGCTTATTTGAATGCATAATCTCTGTAATCCAATTATCAGTTGGCATAAAAATCATGGGTATCTTGTAACTCACTACTTCAATAGGACATGCATGCGGAGAGGGGCTAACATTTGCATTGAAAAGCGGATAGTGTAAACTATACCTGAGGCCCGCACGCAGCCAGCAGTGACCTCCCTTCCCATCAGTAATAATGGATACAATCAGTAATAAGAAACAGAGCAATCTCAGGACGGATCAGCATTTATATGAGCAATGTTAAATGCTCTGGGATTGCATTAGCAATAGCTGTGGAAATGACATAGTTGCATACATTTTAGCAACAGTCTGCTCAGCTCCCTTGTAGTCTATTGTTCATCCCGAATGAGTGACATTTGCCAAGCATAAATGATGCTTATGTAGTAATTTCGTACCAGTGTGGGTTTGGGGTAGTCCAAGTTCTCTGACTCCACCATACGCCGATTCTGATATACCGGGTAAGAACCCCCCCCCCCCCACCTCCATATAAGAATCGGCATAGGGTGGAGTCAGAGAACTCGGAGAAGGGGTCGGGTGCTTACGTATAACTGGTTTGCCAAACACATCCACCTGACATAACTAACAATTATTATATACCCATTTCTGACTATTAATAATACTATTAACAACACATCTTAACCAGTATCTAGCTAAATAACCGACCATCCGATCGCGGAACCACGAAACATCAACCAGCAACCACAAACCGTGTGCGTGTGTTGTTGAGGGTGTAGTCTTATCCTATCCGTTCATGCGCGTCGTCTCTGTCCTGCTCGTTGTGGGCGCGGTCATCGCCGTGGGCAATATAAGACGCATATGCACATATGTGCGTCATGGCTGAACTCATAGTACGATAGCAACAAAGCAAATTCAAATATTGGTACTCGTTTACAATAATAATGCTGATCAGATTCATCTTGTCTGCCCTGAATAAAGTCTTTATCCCCTCTTCTGTCAACAGCGCCTCAAAGCGCTCAAAATATTACTTGATATAGCAATTAAGCATTTCACTGGTCAATATTTTTCAGGATATTTTAATTTTAGAGGACTATATTTGTAAATTTACCACTAAACCGTTTTTCGCCGGCTTGGCCATTAAAGGGGTAATGGTAAAAAAAAAGCACAATTTTTACTTAGCCCCTCGCCATGTGTCTATCTGCAGGCCAAGAGAAGAGTATTGCTGAAAATTATATAAAAATACACTTCTCTAGGCTTTTCAAATAGCTATGTCTGAAGACCAATGCAAAGTTGTTTTCTGGTCAGTTTGACCATTAAAGTATTAAGTTGACACAGACGGGTTATACAATTATAGTATAATAAAATGAACTACGCCTTTGACGTGCGTGCGTGCGTGCGTGCGTGCGTGTGTGCGTGCGTGCGTGTGTAATTCTAACTATTTGTACTATCTCCTGTCATTGACATATATAACTGGATGTTTTTCACTGTGGGGCTACGTCCTGTGATAATGCTCTGAAATGTCTCGGCTTATCGCTGTATAATGTGTGAGATTCATAGTGGTATTGCTACCTTAATCATGGTCGTTCCATGGCAGTGTACGTTCATTGCTGCCATAGAAAAATACACGAGAAAGCCTAGGAAACACACACTAACAAGTCTAAATCGCATGTGTTTGGCTCATTGCCGCCAACGCCTTCACAGAAACTCAAGGCGCCGAAACCACAACTTCTGCCGCTCAAACAGCTTCTGCCAGAATGAATGTGCACATCAGCGTGACCCACCTCAGCTCGGACGGAAAGGAAAATGAACAGAAGGAAGGGAAACACTAAAGTAGACCACAACGGATTTTGGAAAAGGAATAGCCACTCCAAGCCCCGATCTTCCACCCACGGACAGAGGAGATTAGACCGGCATGCTGACTGCTGGGAAGGAGCCAGCCTCCTTGCTACGTCGGACTCAGGCACACTGTCGTGTTGAAAAACGAGATGGATGACCGCTCCGGTCACCAAACATTTGTAAGGGAGCCCTAACCTCGCATCCAGCAGAGGGCGTCGAAAACCCCGAGGCCAGGACTGATACCAGAGAGTCGCCCGGAGGACTCATGGGCATGGACAGCCTTCGCCTCGGGGGACCGACCTTGCTTAACTGGGACTCAAATGAGAGGATATGTTGCATGACAGATGGGGACAGGCGTGGGACCCCGGCTGCCCGGACGTAATGTGCCTAGGGTCCTGTCTGTCTGTCTGTCTGTCTGTCTGTCTGTCTGTCTGTCTGTCTGTCTGTCTGTCTGTCTGTTTGTCTGAAATTTTTTGCAAAGCCAAGAGTAGTCAGAGATTGTAGACCATCACCGTCTCATTTATTGACCCATTTCAAAACAATTTCTGATATTCCGGATTTATCGGATCGTTACAAAGATGGAATCGTAGTGTATGGTTACAACCATTCGTGCGCTAATATTTTGCCAAAATCGAACCAGTAGTTTCTGTGATATCCATAGATGGTGTTGATGACATATGATATTTTCCACAACCACATATATGGCCACAATAACCTCAAGAAATTATTTAAAATTTCGCACAATGCCTCAGAATAGTGAGGGCCGCCTGGGCTAAATATAAATACGCCCATGACACTATCGTCATGCGTGCACAGGATTATAAACACACTCTTACCAGACTACTCACACAACTAGGGATAATTTCCATAGATTTATGCTTCAGGTGAATCCAAATTAGACCTGACAAAGGCACGTCCTGTAAACATCATCATAAACATGTAGCTAGGGCAAACAACCACGGATGAAGAGAAAAAGATGCTTAGATTTCGATGATCAACAAAGATTTATTCCATAATCGCATTACCCTGATATTCTCCGCAGCAGTGTATTGCGCTTTTAGTACGAGCAACGGTGTATGCCCGGAAACTATTGTGAAATCCCATTAGTAATCTTATTAGCTCATAATAACCACAGAGAACACGTACACCCTATAGGTAGTCGAGCATATTTTTGAGAGATATTTACTTGACTGTAGGATACGTTTGATGAAGTTCTAAATATATCCTTCAGTCATATGAGAATCAGATCATTCAATAACCTTCAGGTATAGTTGTCTTTCAGTTGAAATTCTGCCACTTCACAGATACCAATCGTATGATGTGATATACCTATGTCTATGTGATAAAGGTTAACGCTTTAGCTCATGGGGCAATGCCTCCATGATCTCATGATTAAATATGGCACGTGTTAGCAGACATCATAATCACATGACGCGGGTCCGTCACCAATGTGGAAAATGTCCGAAAGTAAGGATTTGAATTGTCCGTGCTTTTGGTGAATTTACAGATTAATAAACATCCGTTTGAATCTTTTGAAGGTAATTTGACTGGGTTCAGTTGCTGCCATATTAAACAGCTTACCTACATAGTTACCTTTGAATTAAGATTCTGAGACTTCATGGTTCCAAGTGTTCAATTGGCTTCGTTAGAAATGGGCGTGACATAGCTATGCATAAATCCCTCTATTGATGATCACATATGCAGTAATCTGATGAAAACAGACAGCATATACGTGCATCAACAAGAAAATACTTATATAGGGCAATCGGTGTTATTATTTCTTATAGGAAAATACAATGTGATAATCGTACCACGTATCAACAACAGTTGAGACAGATGGCTAATAGGACTATGGTTAATAAGCAGTAAAGCATATGATGCGTGATTGTGTATGTGCGCGTATATTCGAATGTGCGCGCACGTGTGCATGTACGTGTGCGCGCGTGCAAGTGTGTGTATATATGTGTGCGTGCGCACGCGCTTGTGTCAGTTATGTGCATGCGTCTGTGCGTGCGTACGTGTGTACGTGCGTGCGTGCGTGTGTCTATGTGCGTGTGCGTCCGTACATGTGTGCATTTCTGTGTAAACCCAATGATTATGTGTGCGCTTGTTGTGCCATGATAATATCATCTATTAGAATGACTTGCTGAAGAGTGGTCAATAATTACACCGTAGCAAATTGTCCCCATAGCAACTACATTAGCACCATTTAGATCTTGGATAATCACTCCATATATTCACATTAAAAACCGAAAATCAAATTTAAACATAATCATGATTGAGAAATCCCACTGTAGTAAGTAGGCATATGCTAACATTGGTCAAACGATTGAAGTTTAGCGTTTGGCAGAGGTGGAAATATAGTCCAGGAGCAGACAACGGAAAAATATGGTTTAGTAGCACCCCCTCTACGCACTCTCAAATCTATATTTTCATAGGTGATGCACTTAGTGTTGCTGCAAAGCTATAGGAGAGCCTTTATGCCTCTAATATTGAACATGCTATCTCGTTAGTCTCAGTAGAGGAAACATGGTGTGAAAACCTAATCACGCTTTATCACACAGCTCGATTAATAGGATGTGACCTTAAAAGATGCAAAGGACTCGATATAAATCAACAAATTGACAGTGCCGAGATAACTTCAGACTTAGCTGAGCGAATAATCCCAGATAGCGTCTATATGTTTTTGCGACGGCTCATGGAAAAACATTGTGATGATAGTTCCTTTGATGGTGGAAAGTCTCATTCTGAGGATCCGAACATTCATAGACATATTTTGTCAATTGCCCAAGACATTCTATTTTGTACGTCTAAAGTTAGAACACCAAAACATGTTGGACTTGCTATAGCAGTGCATCACATGACTAGCTCTAAAACTGTTGTGAACTGGTTAAACAGATTAGGGCATACCATTTCCTCTGACGAATTAAGGCGAACTGAAACAACCATTGCGGAACACCATGTGGAAAAACAAAAACAAGATGGCGTTAATATTCCCTCAAACATTAAGCCCGGCGAATTTGTGCAAGTCGCTGCAGACAATGATGATATAAATGAAGAGACCCTTGATGGAAAAAACACCAAGCATGTGGCCACGATGGTATTGTATCAACGAAAAGCACAAACTACACCTGATTTAGTTGACGAACATGGGGAACGGGGTGTTGGAAAACTTGGTAATGGCGAATTTAGCTCAGCAGCACTTAGACGCAGATCCTTGAAAGAGCTTCCTTTCACCGTAGGCATGCTAGAGTATGATTGTCATAGAAGACGCCCTACTACTGATCTTCTAGGCAAAGTAGACCTAAAGTGGTTTGAAAATACTGAGTAGTATATCCGGAGTCAAAATGATACCACCTCAAAAATGATGCCGCCGTAGACCGACAATCGCCGCCGCGCAGACCGACAATCGCCGATTATGCGGCGGGCCGCCGCCGTAGACCGACAATCGCCGATTATTAATCAACGTCTGAGTCAAAATGATACCACCTCAAAATAGATATGGGGTAGATATGGGGCAAAAGTTATCTACGTCGCGGCCCGTCCTGGTAGAAATGTTTTCAAACAAATCTACGTCGCGGCCCTCTACGCAAGGCAGGCCCCTACTGGGCGCCGATCGGCCATCCGTGGCCCCCACAGCTATCTCAAGCCCTGGGGCAGCCGATCGTCGATCCGTGGCCCACACAGCTATCTACGTCCCGGTAGAAATGTTTTCGAGCAAAAAAGTTATCTACGTCGGCGGGCGTCCGGGTAGACGCAGAATTTGATCTCATTCCCGTGGCTGCGAATGGAGCGAATTTCCATTTAGAGACAAGCAACCACAGTGATATACCAGCTGATCGCCTTGGTCTGAACATCCATTTAGAGACAAGCATACTCAGCGATATACGAGCTGATCAAGCACGCATTACAGGGTCTGAACGTCCATTTAGAGCCAAGCATACTCAGTGGTATACGAGCTGATCAAGCACACATAAAAGGTCTGAACGTCCATTTAGAGACAAGCATACTCAGTGGCATAGCTTGTGATCAAGCACGCATTACAGGGTCTGAACGTCCACTTAGAGACAAACATACTCAGTGGTATAGCTTGTGATCAAGCACGCATTACAGGGTCTGAATGTCCATTTAGAGACAAGCATACTCAGTGGTATATATATATACACCATGATTACTGCTGCACAGCTTCGCGCTATGGCAAGGCAATTCGACCTTAGAGGCTACTCTAAGGCCAAGAAAGCCGACCTGCTCCAGATGATCGGACAGGCCCGTGCTGAGGAATTCATTGCTCGACTGAGACGATCAGTGAAGACAGGACGGTTTCCAGCGACCACCAGAGATGATCCTGAGAACTTCCACAAGAGAGCACAGCGGCGGCGTGAGCTTCATCAGTTGGATGAGGAGGTGACGGCTAGCTTACACGCCAAAGCTGTAGCGACGCGGATGGCAGACCATCCAATGGAGCGCCTACCTGCCCTACGCAGGATCACTAAGCGAGTGATGGGGAGGTCTGAACCCTTAGCCTGGAGCATGAGGCGAGAGGGTGAGCAGATTCTCAATGAACGTCTGGGTGAGATGGAAGGTGAGGAGAGAGGAAGACGGACAGTATGCTGGACGTTCTTCCAAGGCCTCAATGGAGACATTACAGGACAGATCATGGGTAAGATCCAGCAGACTGTCCAGAATGCCTTCTACCTCCGGTATACCCACACCTATCGCATCAGATACATCGAGGACGGTAGGGTGATGCTCTCCCACAAGAACGCTCCAGGGAGTCCGTGGCTGAACACGATAGGAGCAGCTCAGGACTTGGTGGCGGCAAGAGAGCAAGCCCGCCTCGACCCTGACTACATCGATCGACCCAACACCAAGTGGGCTTTCGTCTGATCAATCAACGTTAAGGTCAAGGCTGTCATCGACCACCAACCTTTGCTTGGGACAGGACCGCTCCCAGACTGGCTACGACAGAAGAAGAGTATGATGGAACTTGACACCTACAATGATAACATGTGTCTCTGGAGATGCCTAGCAGTGTTTCAGGGGGCGAGACCTGATAGAAGTACTGCTCCTGCACGAGAGCTCGCTAGACAGTTCTACAGCGCCTGCGCACCTATGCCTGATGTTCCAAAAACCTCTATGGATCAGTTAGATAAGGTAGAGTTCTTCGCGAAGATCGGGATTCGCGTGTATGAACCAACCGAAGAGGGCACCTGGCATCTGATCAGGCAAGCGGCCCACTACCGTGACACTATGACCATCAGAGTGAACGACCACCATGCCTTCTATATCAAGAACATCTCCAAGCTGGCCCACACACTAGTCTGCAGTCACTGTCAGCAGAGGTTCACAAAGGCCCCGAATCTTCAGCGTCATGCTGACCATTGTACAGGCAGCAAAACAACCATAGAGTGCCCTGGGGAGAAGGTTGATGCACCACAGTCTGCATGTGAGAAAGCCTTCTATCCACCCCAACCATCCAGTTCAGTGGCTACTCGTTGGGTCAGGTATGAGTCGAGAAACAGAGGTATACACATACACCATGTAGCGTGTGGTCACGGTGGCGAGCGTTGGATCGAAGGGGCTCCCGTAGATGGTTATGATCCGACTACCAACACCATTTACCAGTTCCATGGCTGTTCCTGGCATGGATGACCTCAGCACCAGCAAGGTGAGGATGCCGAACAAAGATACCACAAGACAGTCCTGAGAGAGGAGAAGCTGAGAGCATCTGGATGCATGCTTGTGGTACAGTGGGAGTGCTGTATAAAACGCTGTCCAAGCGTCCCTAAACGAGTTCGGACAGTCTCATACCCGCACTTCATCGTCTATGACTTTGAGGCACTCCTAGATGGTGCCAAGACTCATCCTACGGAGACTCTCACGATTGAGAGTACCCACATACCGATCTCTGTGTCAGTCGGCTGCTCCTTGGAAGGCTCCACCAGTGAGCCAACTCACCTCTGCAATCCTGACACAGAAGCTCTGATCAAGGCTTTCATGGATGAGTTTACCAGGCGAGCACACAGAATCCGTACAGATGTCAGGGCACAGTTCATACCTTTAGACCTTGACAAGCTCCCAAAACGACAGCAGCGACTGATTACCAAGTTCCGGTGCTAGGCTTCAACTCTGGCCGCTATGACCTAAACCTGATCAAGAAGCACTTTGTGCATGAGCTGACCAACAGTACTGGCACAGTGAAAGTCGCCAAGAAAGCGAACCAGACAATGTTCCTCATCACCCCAGAGCTTAGGTTTCTCGATGTCTCGAACTACCTTGGCCCAGGAGTCTCCTACGAGGCATGGATCAAAGCCTATGGGTGTACACAGCAGAAGAGCTGGTTCCCATATGAATGGTTCGACACACCTGAGAGGCTTAATTATCCCAGACTCCCCGACTACCCAGCGTTGTGGTCTAAGCTCAAGGATGGCTACCTCCTGAAGCTATAGGAGTGAAAACAGTGCAAACAGACATTCAGCGAGCACGGAATGCGGACATTCGCCGACTGGCTGCAATACTACAACAACCTGGATGTCAGTCCATTCATCGAAGCCCTAGAGCGGATGTGGGAGTTCTACACAGAATGAGAAATAGACATCCTCAAAGATGCGGTGTCTCTCCCAGGGGTGTCACTGCAGTACCTGCTACGTGGAACCGCTCAACACATGCCGGATGTTAGCCTCTACTTTCCGGGCTCCGGGCAAGGAGGCCTACGAGATGCTGAAGGATGCGGTTGTTGGAGGGCCCAGCATCGTGTTCACCAGATACCATGAGGCAGGTGTGACACGCATCCGCCAGAGTGAGCGTGTCTGCCAACATCTACTCGGCTACGACGCAAATGCTCTGTACTTGTCTATGATGGCTAAAGAGATGCCATGTGGTAAGGAGACAGTACGGCAGTGGTCCGGTGCTAGCGACGTAGCACGATTTAAGAAGGATCTGCTGGCTGACCACTGGTTCAGTTTCGCTGAAGTGGACATAGAGGTTCCTATGGCACTGTGGGCGAAGTTCGAGGAAATGCCACCTCTCTTCTACAACAGAGAGATTTCAGCTGAGGCAGTATCTGTTGAAATGCCCACATACCTAGAGAAAACAGGTAGGAAACGTCCCACAACCAGTAAACTAGTCGGCGCACTCTCAGCCAAGAGGAATCTCTTGTATGCACCGTCGCTCAGCTGGTACCTCGCCCATGGGCTAGAGATTACAGCTGTCTACCGGACAATAGACTACAAGCCGCAGAGGCCCTTTGAATGGTTTGTGAACAATGTTACCGATGCCCGTCGTACAGGAGATGTTGATAAGAGCAAAGTGCTCTTGGCAGATCTGTTCAAGCTACTAGGCAACAGTGCTTACGGTAAGCTCATCGAGGCTCTAGAGCGTCACAGCAACACGACCTTCACCAAGGATGAACGAGCGGTTGATAGAGCCCTCCTCAGTGCATGGTTCGGGGATCTTGAGGAGATCGGCGAGTCCTACGGGCTCCAGAGTCGCACGGCCAAAATCACCATTCGTCGCCCCTTCCAGGTGGGGATAGCCGTATACGAGCTCACGAAGCTGCGGATGCTGGAGTTATACTACGACTTCCTGGATCACTATGTGCCTCGTGACAGCTTCGAGTACCTCCAGATTGACACAGACTCTGCGTACATCGCAATAGCTGCCTCCTGTCATTCGCCCTGAGATGCGCGCAGAGTATGAGGCTCATAAGCGGGAGTGGCTAGCTTGGGACAAGTGGTCTGGATGGACTCCGGCTGTTCAAGCTCGAGTTCGAAGGCAACCGTGGTATCGCTCTCTGTTCCAAGTGCTACTACGTGGAGAGCCTCGCTGGGAAGGTGAAATGCTCAGCCAAAGGTATGTCTAAGCGTCAGAACGATGTCTCTTAGCAGAGGTTCTTCAGTGCCCTAAACGGTAGCGTGGACAGAGCTGCAAACCGAGGCCTACGCATCCGCAACCAGGGAATGGTGATGTATGAACAGGAAAAACTCGGTCTCTCAGCCTACTATGATAAGCGGCATGTGTTGCCAGATGGTATCCCTACCGAGCCAACCGAGTACCATATCCCTCAGGCTTAGACACCTGGCGACGGTGGCAGCCATGTATCTGGAGGGACCGCCTGAAGCTCCTCACGAACAAACGGACGTTTGGGACAGCTCTCTGAGCGTGCCAGATAGTACAGCGTAGGCTGCCCCTCCATCTCGACATACCTGTCAAGTGTGTGGACATCTAGCGACCAGTTAGGATCCGTTGCACGTGGTCACCCACCTTCCAACTCACCAGGTTCATACAGGTACCGAACCAGAGCATAAGATGGAAGGCACACCTGTTCCTTGTCTGCTCCTCCAGAAGGTTGGGCAACAGAGGATCATTGGATAGCCTCTACTGGTTTCTTACCAGTTAACCGAGTTACCTCAGTATTGGATCGCTCTACCACCATGGGCAAACCTTTCACTCACACCCTGGACCACTCTACAGCCTGTGTCATCTCCTGGGCATATTGGTGTGCAAACAGTCTTTCTGCTAGTGTCCGATTCCACCACTCGACGATTGCCTGGGCATGGTGGTGACCAACTTCACCTCGTCTAATCATCACACCATGTTTCCTCATGAGGGTCGCAGTCTCGCCTCTGAACTCCTTACCCTCATCCACCTGCAATAATTCTGGCCACTGGAGTGGATTTTCCGGATCCTCGTAGACACCCTGGAATGCCTGGGCCACCTGGCCAGCTGACTTGTCTGTGAGCGGTGCTGCAGCCTTGTACCTGCTGGCGACATCGACGATGGTGAGGGCATACTTGTAGGTCTTACGACCAACCGAGTCATGTGGAAGGAATAGAACATCTGCCTGGTGAACTCTATTCGGGACAGTTTCATCGAAATGGGCATGCCTGATGTGCCGTGGACGAGGTCTGTATATCTGCCACATCGCCTGGCAGCTGAGCCACTGGCTAACTGTCTCCAATGTGAATTTGTGGCCCTTGCGACGTACAGCCTCGAGTAGTTGGTGGGGCTCATGGTAATATCCACCAGGCTGAGAGTAGAGTTCCTCAAGAAAGATGGTTGATAAGCCCCCGGCTTCCATCACTGACGTTCACTCCTGTCCTGTCACGCACGGTCTGGGTGAGGGTATCACTGACATCCACTCCCATCCTGTCACGCATGGCCTGGGCGAACTCCACACAGACGAACAGACGCCTGTTATGTATTCGACTATCACTGAAGACCTCCTCAAACACCTCTGTACACTGGCGTCTAGTCTCTGCTGGATCCTCGCTGAATGGTAGCTTATCGACCAACCCTCAGAAGTTAAGTGTCTTGACCAGGTCGTACAGAGACGCCGACCTTATATAGTATGGCTTAAATGTTCGGCGGCCCAGATGGCCGCAAGTGCTATAGCAACATACGGTAGCCAAGGGCCTGCGACTCCGAAGAACGTACCTACTCCTGAGGCGATGGCTGGTATGGCTTCAGAAATCTTCTCCACACCATGGAGAGCATTGTTGGCGATCTTGCGGACCGTCTCGCTAGCCTTCGTTGTGAACAGAGCAATCAGAGCCCCAACTGCTGCCAGTGGACCGATAGAACCTTTTACGTGAATGCGATAGATTCCTTTCACTCTGTGAATTAGCTTGCGGGATTCAGGCTCTACATCATCATACTCACCCGCGGTCTCCACTACATCGTAGTCGTCTGCATCATAATCTTCCTCATCATAGTCCCCGTCATCTATCTCCTCGACTGGGTCTTCATATGCCTCTGGTTCATACATATCCGTCGCTGGGGGACAGCTATATAGTAGCTTTAAACTGTAGTCTATAGCATGGCCTCCGCAATCTTGAATGTGGGCGTGTTTGCCTTAGCGAACTGGGGACTCAGCTTCGCTGACAAGAAGGCGGCAGAGGTCGAGCCTGAGCGTCATAACCAGGCGATGGAGAAGCTGTCCAAGGAGAAGTTTGAGTACAGCAAAGCACTCGAGCATATGCGCCAGAGGGAGGCACGCCGACGACAACTCCGAAATCAGGCCAACCAGAGCCTCAAAGAGGCAGATGAGAGTCTCGATGAGTACTACGAGTCTGTAAAGATATCTCAGCCAACACTCGACTATGAAGCATCGACAGGTCAGAAGACAGCAGAGCTTATAGTAGTGGTGGTAGCTGCAGCTGTGACGACAGGAGTCATGCTCATTGCACGCTCAAGCTGAACACCTGATGTGTTTGACACGCATACCTTAGCACAGGCAAAGTAAAGTACCGTCACACCTAATGAGCGAGTCCCAGCTATGAGGTTTCCGATGTTGAAGCTGAGCCGGTTGCCCTGATTAGGTGGGATGTTCCTGCCCCCGATGTGGTGACGGCCCTCAAGTGCCGACTCGAGGTCATTGCTTCCACTGGTTAGTCGCAGAAGTGCATATGACTTAGTTTTCTGTCTGTAGTGTTGGCAGTCAGCCAGCTCGCGTACATCACCAAGAACATTGGTCCCAGCAACCACAAGCTTGAAGTCATCTAGTTTATCCACCTCCTGAATGACTCCTCCCTTCTGAACCAGGACCGCAACAGCGACACAGTCCGATGCACCACGATGCAATGTCCGCTCTACCCATTGGTTAGCTGTGGCTTGGACCTGCTGGTGTTCTCGCTCCACATGCATGATCCGCTGTTTGGAACCTGTTTGCTTCAGTTCCTGGTCATTCTCGTCATGCCAGACATGAAGTCTTGGACCATTCATCATCGCATCTGCGAGCTGCTCAGTGTACACCCGGAGGAACAGCATATCCTGCATGGCAGCCGGATTCACGTGTGTGTTCTCGAGGAGGGTGAAGAGTGGAACTGCCACAGGCTTCTCGACACCTGCCTCTAGTTCGAATTCCGTGAACCCCTCATTGCACCCCACAGCGTAGTACCCCTTTCCCTTTGCATAGAAGGTTGGTTCACGAGCCAGCGGACCTATGACTCGGTACTCATCGTTCACATAGGTGGTGTCCATGGTGCTGTTTATCTGCACGATCTCCCCCCTGTTCAGAACCTGCGGGAGCTCTACCGTCTGTTCTGTTGTGCTCTGAAGCTTGAACTCGAGTGTCATGCTCTTGATCTCGTGGATCTGTGCTGAGATTGCAAAGTCAATGTACTTCCCAGCAGCGGACAATGGGTTCTCATCGTGTATACTGGGTCGAATGACCATCAGGCAGTCCTTCCGAGGATCAGTGCAGTGCGATGTCGCAGCTTCAACGGCCCCATCCGGATGTTGCACATACTGCAGCATGTTTAATGTCTGGGTATATAGAGGGGTTAAACGGCTGCCATGTTTGGTAAAGTTCTCCAGCAGATTATCTATAGGCAGCAGGACAAGTCGGCACGACAGTCGGCATGACAGCCACGGCGTGCACTGTCCCGCTGTGACAGGATCCGAGGCCTGCTTCATAACATCAACATTATCCACGAGCGAGTCACGGTTACACCGCCGACGGATGCGGAGATACTGGCCGCCATAGAGGAAGGAGCGCCAGACCGTGGTACAAAATAACTCCTGACTCGGATACTCTACCGGAAGTTTGACAGCACCCAGGGTAGGGCACTAAACCTACCTGTAAGCCAAACCAACAGTCCTTTATTCTAGCTCTCCAAAAGGCGAGGGTCGACCCCAAAGTTCTACTAACGCTCATTGCGCATGGAAAAAGTGGGTCTTCCGTGAGAAGTTCCAGAAGAAGAGAGTCCTACCATCTGACCCTAAGTGGATAGAGTTTCAGCAACAGGCTTCTAACGAAACTGACGAAGTTCCTCAAGCTTCTGACGAAGTTCCTCAAGCTTCTGACGAAGTTCTTCAAGCTTCTGACGAAGTTCCTCAGGCTTCTGACGAAGATCCTCCAGGCTTCTAACGAAGTTCCTCAAGCTTCTGACGAAGTTCCTCAAGCTTCTGACGAAGTTCCTCGAGCTTCTGACGAAGTTCCTCAGGCTTCTGACGAAGTTCCTCCAGGCTTCTGACGAAGTTCCCCAAGCTTCTGACGAAGTTCCTCAAGCTTCTGACGAAGTTCCTCAAGCTTCTGACGAAGTTCTTCAAGCTTCTGACGAAGTTCCTCAAGCTTCTGACGAAGTTCCTCAAGCTTCTGACGAAGTTCCTCAAGCTTCTGACGAAGTTCCTTAGGCTTCTGACGAAGTTCCTCAGGCTTCTGACGAAGTTCCTCAGCCTTCTGAGGAACGAAAAAAGTTGCGGCTGACAGTCTGTCAGCGATGACGCGTAGAGCAGGCTAGTTTCCTGGCTGGATTCAGCTTGTAGGTGAAGGTCTGCACCTTTTCAATAGAGGGCTTGAAGTGTGACAGCTCACCTGTCTCCTTGTTGCTGAAGATGAAGCGGTACAGCTCAGCTGCCCTCTGTACACCTGCGATAAAGTCACCTTTGGGCTCCTTGAGGGTTAGGCTGTCGTATATGGTCTCGAGCAGGGCACGTCCACACTTGGAGCTGAAGTATAGCAACCAGGCATTGTGGCGGATGTCCGGGGAGATCTCGCGGGTCTAATTTTGAAAGAGGATGAAGACAGTTATCTTTGTGTGCCGGATGCGGCTGGTGATGTTGTTGAGGTAGGTGACTGTCTTCTGGTCCATTGCAGGGTCATTGATAATTAGAACAAGGGGTTCTGTCAGTCGGGCTGACAGCAGCTTTTCAATCAGGGCTTGCAGGTTCTGGGTCTTGGTGATAGGACCATTATACCATTGATCATTACTGTCAACTGCCTCAGCGGCAGAGTCAGACACCAGAAGGATGTATTGAGAGTGTAGATGTTCAGCCAGGAGAGCCCGCAGCAAGATGTTTTTCCCGTGGCCTGACGGGGCAATGATCAGCACCACCTGGCCAGCATCGGCCGGCCTACTGTCGAATGGTACAGACATGCGCACGGAGGATGGCTAACACTTGGATGGCGGTAGCCTCGTCTATATCTGGGAGACTAAACGACAGTACTTCCTGCACAAGCCTTTGCGTCTGCTGTGTGGGTAGCGTTGTACCTCCGGCGGATACGAATGATGCGATGGAGGCATCAAGCATGAAATCCCAGCAGCAGCTGAGAAGATAGCGTAGAGGGCCTGTGTCAGCACCCACAGTGTCTAGTACATCCAGTATCTGTACGATACATGCACGGGAAGTCATGACTATTATGTGAGCTTAAACGGCAAACCAAAGAACCCTGACTTCTTCATCTCTGGTAGCTGGAGGCTGGCGGTAGCACCTTTATTGCCATCGACAGTGATATTGCTCAGGCCGATGGTGCCTACCCTGAGATTCTCTCCGTCTTGTTGGAAAGAGCTCCGTGGTTTCAGGAGATCCTTAACCAGGTCTTGTGTATAGGACTCAGCCATAACCTTGATGGCACCAGCCTCGTCGACTCCGAGCATACCTCGCATCGTTGCCCTGTCTTTGATGCCCATCCCCTTGTATACAGTCTTGGCCTTGTTAATGGTCGATTGTCCTACTGTACCAGTGTTCCCGATGAGATCTCGGGCTGGGATGGTACCTCGGATCTCCCGCGGGTCTCCCTTCTCATCGAAGTCTAGGTAGAAGATAAGGGCAACAGTGTCCTCTGAACCAAGGCGTGCCTCGCCCAAGTGATCAAGATCGCCTAGCTCTTTGCTTTCTAGGTCTGTGAGTGACAGAGTCATAGTCATATACAGATGGCTTAAACCTACTAGTCATAACCCAGTGAAATAGTTGAGCATAGGAGAACCACGCAGTCGGCCAAGGGAATAGGTAGCAGTGCTCAGGGTACTTGCCCTCTCTGCAGGGGCACGCCTTGTGGGAGGTCCACCATTCCTGGGCATTGGCAATCCTCAGGCCGCGTGCTCGACTATGGGCTACAGACTGCCCTCCGGCATGCCATGCCTCATATGCTGCAGGGCCTCGTCATCCATCTCTCACTATTCAGAGTGGTTAAACGTAGGCGACGATGATCTCAGCCATTGCACTCGTTGCTAGCCCTAGAACCGCGGCCTCCATTAGTGTAACACGTTCACCCATGATCTTAGCAGCGGCAGTGTAGGCGGCAACACTGTGGGCGATCTTTGGGATGGGGTGAGTTATTCTGAGACAGTGGCCGACCACCCCACTCACCATGGTAGCGAGGACAGCCGCAGTGGTGGCAGGAAGAACCTCATTTCCCCCTGTCATATTCACCATGGCTACATTCGCCGCCACGTTACTGGCAACATGGACTGCCAGAGGTTTTGCTTTGGTCAGTAACTTCTGTGTCTTGGTTTGCAGCAGGTTCTCCATCATCTGAAGACTCACCTGGCTCTCGGGCAGTTGCTTCACGATCTGTATTGTTGACGTCATTGTTTAAGCCCTGAGTATACAACGCAGTTAAACGCCTGTGTTCCCTGTCGAGTGAGCTAATAAGATCTTCCCAGTCTGCATCTGCTAGGTGTCGGGGTTCGTACTCAGGAATATTCATCTCTCTATTGAGACATCTCAAACATGTCCGGGCTCACGCTATGCGAGAAGTACTATGAGGTCTTCCGGAGGGAGCTGAAGGCCTACAAGAAGAAGACCCCAGATGAGCTCGCTCAGCTCTCCGGTGCTGAGCTGACAGAGGAGCTGACAGCTGTGCAGCTCTATCTACGATTTGGTATGGGCCAGATCTGCTTCCTTGAATACCTTATCATGGGCGGGAGTATCGTCGAGCAGCTTCTGCGAGCTAAAGGTTTCTACAAGGATCAGGAGTATCTGTCAGATGTGTTCCAGCAGTTGCAGACCTCCATGGCCTCACCTGACTCAGAGCTGAACAAGGATCTGCGATACTACAAGCTGGAAAAAGGATGCGCTGCGGAACCCTCCAGCCCTTGGATGTGCATGTTGGCAGTGTGTATAGGGGCTGTAGGGCAGGCCAAGCTGGCTCAGTGTCTCACCGTGGTCCCCACCGCTACTGACGAGAGTCAGGATAGTCTTATAGCTGATTTGCTAGCGGCGGAGTAGGCTGATCCCGAGCACCACGATAGCTAGGCCTGACACCACTCGTAGAGCTGCCACGGGAAGCGGTGTCGTGTCGACTGGCTGCAGTGGCGGGGTTGGCACTGCCATGGGAAGCAGCGTGTCGACTGGCTGCAGTGTCAGGGTCGGAACGACTGTATGGCCCGTACTACGTGTAGGTGTGTTGATATCCATGTTGAAACCGAAATGGACACTGGGGGAACTCCCCTCGACTATCATGTTGTTATAGCCCCTGACTTGGAGGTCCTCGATGTTCACGATCATGTTGCTCGGAATCAACTGCAGGTGTGGTGAAATAGCAAAGTCAAGTTTGCGACGGGCCTTCTGCAACCCCTGCTGGAACTTAGCAATAAGACTGCTGGGATCTGCCACGATGATCATATCCTCAACGAGACTGATGTACATGGCCTGGACCTCTGCTCTGCTGATACCATCTATGGAATGACGCAGCTTCGTCTGTGCTGTAAGGAGGCAGTTGCACAGTGCTTCCAGGGACTGGTTGATCCGAACGATCCCTGCTGGTGTGAGGCTTGAGGTGGTGTGTGGGACAAAGTTCCGGTGATGTGCATATTTTGCACTATCGCTCCAGGGTCGGAGTCTGGATCGAACGAGAATGTCGCTTTCTTCCGACAGCCTACTCGTCGGGGTGTTCGATAGGGGAATCCTGAGTAGTCACGTCTCGGGGGCACCGTACATAACCCCTAGACCGCTGTTGTCGCCGCCATGCCACCGATAGTCTGGGTGAGCTCTGAACTCTCTCTCTGTAGTCTGCTGGCCACTGAGACGCTATGACTGCTGAGCTGTGGGTCGAAGTCGTTTGTATCAGGGAGGCTTGCACCCAGCTCATGGAGGATTCGTCGCACAGTGAAGTACACATGGAATCTGAGACAGCTGGCGATGAGCACAGCTTCAGGAGTACCAGAATAGGAGTGAAGCAGGGTGGAACTTACTCCACAGCCTGCCGTGGCAGACCACACAGCAAAGTTCAGCTGCTGATTCCAGTATGAGAAGCTTGGAGCATCCATCCATGTATGAGCTTGCTTCGCATCCTTGATGGTGATGGGACGGTTCGTCAGCGGTCGTGGGTTGATGGAGAAGCTTCTTCGGGCCCGTCCATCCACTGTGATAGAGAACGGTGTTAGCTCTGATATATCATCCAGTAGGCCTCTCAGGCCAGTCAAGGGTGTACCCAGGATGGGCGGTTGGCTCCGGTTGACTGTCGTGAGGTTCAATGGGAAGGCCATCTATACTGGTGTTCTTAAAGCTACCATACAGGCAGCACATTATTTGTAGTCATCTCGACTCCAAAGACCGGCGAGGTGACCTCGCCGTAACATCTCGTTTTTTAACTCCTCCATATCAACCCGCCCGCTGGAGCCTTTGAGGTATTGCTGTCACACTTTAGGTTTCTCCGTGCGGTACAGGGCCTGGACCTTCAATATATGGCGGTACTCTTCATCGGTGACCTGTCCATCCTCGAGAGCTTTGCTGACAGACTCGTCGATAGTCCGTGACATACTCTGTGCCAGTGTCACGTACTTAGCATGCTTCTCCAACCTCCTTGTGATCTGCCGGTACCCCACCCCCAAGCCCGTGGCCAAGACAGTGGTGGCTAGTGTCACGCCACCCAGCGGGATGGCGACTAGGGCACCCACCCCTGTAGCGAGAGTGGCCACAGCTGCTACACCAGCACTGGCTCCAATCACACCCGCAGCAGTGGTTGTATGTGCGAGGACGTTGTAGGCGTCTTATATCGACTGCGCGTTCTGCCGTACTTTTCTGCCTCACGGACGAGATTCTTCCTGATGGTATCTATCTGCTGGAGTCGCCAGCCATGGAGGGTACCGCCCTCATCAGCAGTCAGGGAGGGGTATAGTTCTGGTTGCTTCTGCCACTCTGACTTTGCCATTGTATACCTAGAGATTAAACCTGCATCACCTGCATCACCTGCTTATGAGTCATAGAAGGGTTCATTGTGGAGAGCCTGGCTAACCGTGCCAGCTTTTTGATCTTGAGACAGCTGTGTCTTAGAACGTGGTCATCCAGCACTATGTCGGGTGCCAGTAGCGTTCTGAGACGTGACATCTGGAACTTCACCTTATCACCAAGATAGTAGGTCCGCCGCTGGATGGCTTTCTTGATCTTATACTTCCGTGCCATCTCCTCTTCCCACTGTATGACCTCTGGCTCATCCTCGTCTGAGAAGACACCTGGCTCATCGTCGTATGTGAAGACATCTGGCCGATCGTCGTCTGTCAAGACTCCTGCATCCCGCTTACTCTCCTCCAGGAGGGCCTGCCAGTATCGGAAATTTTCCGTCCCTGCGCGCATTCTGTTGATACCATTTCTCCCGCTGTAGGCGCTCTCCTTCTTGTTGACAGATCTGTTGCTGTGCAGGCATCTGTTCGTTTAAGCCCTTTATCTGTGCAGGGGTTATGAAGGGGCAATCCTCTATTGGGTTCATCATCTCGGCCAAGGCCAGATATTGCTGGTATGATATCATGTTGTCGTCAGGTCAATGAGTAATAAGAGTGTAAACTCTAAATGGGCGTCTGATATCCCATCCGTGCTGGCGTATATGTTAATGGAGGGGCTGTCAAACAGGTGATTTACAGGTGTGAACAGGCTAGGACTGATAGCTTTCCATAGATTGCTGTTGGCACCTGGGAGATACTCCCGTCCCGGCCGACTTCTACCAGTGAGCTGTTGTGTGCACTGCCCGGAGGTTGATGTAGCACATCGGCGTGTATGTATGTTGTGCCCAGCTGGGGTACCTCGAAGAGGACCCATTCTACACAGTACTGTACCACCCAGCTCCCCTCTAGAGAGGGTGAGATTATGTTCACACCACCGGAGAGCAGCAGTCGGACAATCGGCATGGTTATATGTCTCGTTTAAACCCCTCCTATAAGCATGATATGGAACCCATATTTGCTCACTCGACTGGTCTTGCTGACCTCGCAGATGTGTACGCAGTTGATGCTGCCTAGGTAGAAGAGAGTGATGGCAAGTCATTCGCCCTACAGTACGAGGCAAGCTCAAAGGCATTCTCCCTCCTCCCCATTGGTGGTGATGGGGTGGAGATGCTCACAGACCTCAAGGATGTGTCGAAAGGGCGTCTGGGCCGCAACATAGATGGCCACAAGATCGTGTTTCGGTATGATTTCCCGAAGAAGAAGTACATCTTCGAGCCGTTGATTGAGGTCTCGGATACAGAGGTGGCAGACATCAACACCCTAAATGACGATCTCAGCTTTCATCTGGTCAAACCCCATTCGAGCGGTGCCCTGCCGATGACCCATGAGGGTCTGCTATTGACCCTGGTAAACCTGCAGTTCATGTTTGAGAAGAATGAAGTGTGGTACCATGCTGGACCTGGGGGTAATTGGCAAACATGGTTGCCATTATATAGACCTCCCGCAGTCATTGACATAGAGGTTACTCCCCTCTCCACTGTTGTGAAAAGGGATGGGAAAGTTCGAAAGCTCTACAATCGGGGATCATCATTCCTCACCTACATAGGTGAAGGTGTCTCCCTGACGAGGGTGGGTCACCGGATCGGGGTTATAGGTGGAAAGCTCCTGCTGCGTCGTCCATTCGATGGCCCAGAAGAAGCTGTTAACCTCCAGGAGGGCATCCTACAGGTAGATGGTGTGTCACATGTCACCAAAGCCAAGGGCGCTGTTAAACTGCTTCAGCGAGTGGGACTCAGCAGCCCACAAACGACTCATATAGTCCTAGAGCTACGTTTCTTAGCCGGCGGCAAACTGAAGCAGCTAGCCCCTGCCCCTGAGGGGATGAAGATCACTATCGAACCGGATACTCGATCTGGCACAGATATTTCTCGAGGCTTTCACTCTGTTCAGTTTAACTCTTCATGTATAGTCAAGATACCTTCTTTTATGTAAGGCTCGGCGTAGGTGGCAACAAGTTATCTACCGGAACACACCACGATAAATAATTGGGGCAAATAGTTATCTACCGGAACACACCATGACAAATAATTGGGGCAAAAGTTATCTACTGGGACGCGCCGCGACGTAGATAACGCGGCAGGACGTAGATAGCTGTGGGTGGCCATGGATCACCGATCGGCTGCCCCAGGGCTTGAGATAGCTGTGGGGGCCACGGATCGCCGATCGGTGGCCAGTAGGGGACTGCCTTGCGTAGAGGGCCGCGACGTAGATTTGTTCGAAAACATTTCTACCAGGACGAGCCACGACGTAGATAACTTTTGCCCCATATCTACCCCATATCTATTTTGAGGTGGTATCATTTGTAGATTAATAATCGGCGATTGTCGGTCTACGGCGGCGGACCGCCACGTAAATTAATAATCGCCGATTGTCGGTCTACGCGGCGGCGATTGTCGGTCTATGGCGGCATCATTTTTAGGTGGTACCATTTTGACTCCGGATATACTACTTACTGACTATTGTTCCGAGGAGACTGCTTCTCTGGATCGTGTTTGGATTTTGCTCCGTCTCTGCCCAACAAAGTTATTCAGTGTTACGCTTGAGCCCATTATTAGTGAGGTAGAGCAGAAAGTGCCAAGCTGGAGTGGCTTTAATGCTAACATGTCTACCACAGCTGCTGAATGTATATTGAGCGGTTATGGCCCTATTCTTCCAGCATCACCGACAAAATACAGCACAGTGTATACTGTCATGATCACAGTGCAGAAAATGATGCTTGAACTCGGGCACAGGTATTCAGTAATAACCTTTGATGAAGCAATATATTCCAAAGCAAAAGAAATAAAATGGCGTCATGAAGACCAATTTAAGGATAGAGTGTTAAGAATGGGAGCCATGCATATCGCAATGACATTTTGTCTGTGCCTGGATGCTGCTATGAAGAAAGTGGTATTGAGGATATTTTCATTGAATCGGCCGTGTAGAGTACTAGCTCCACTACACCCCTGCTAAAGGGAAATCATACAACCGTGGTGTCAGAGCACACAAATTAATGATGGAGGCTATGCAGAGGATTCATGGGAATGCCTTTGCTGATTGGTATGATCAGGAAGAACATACTCTTGGAGATGTTGTGGATGAAGCGCTAATTCTTAAACAAATCAAAAAGTGTATCTCATCAATATCGGAATTGACTGGTGCCAAGGATGCCTTAGATAATAATGAATTATCGGATGACATAGTGTCTTGTTTCTCAGTCAAATGGTGTGTGACAACTGATGGACAAATTCCGTGGCCATGGGAAAAAATGCTTCAAAACATTATCTTTTTGGGATCAATATATATCCAGGGTTTGTATCCTCCTGAGATTTATTAGAGCTGAACGTGATGGGCTTTGGGAGATACATTTAACCTCTGTTGCTGGATCGCTTCCATACTTTTTTGCAATTGATCGAACAAACTATGCTCGCTGGATTACAGTATATTTATATGATATGAACCTTTTGCCGAATTACTTCTCCGTATGTGGACCAGCAATTCAAGATGGGCAATCATTCTGTGAGTAGATCCAACAAGAAGTTCAATCAAGTTTGGACTGATATGGCGCTTGAACAAAGAATAAACCGTGACAGCAAGGGCAAAGGTGGAATCATCAGATACAGCTTGAAACCAGGGGCTGTTTCGCGTTGGTTAGTTACTTTGCACGACCGATCTGCAGTCACTACAGCATTAAAAGAGATGTGTGGCCTAAGTGATGATAATGCAAATGGACAACATAAGGGGGCCAAGCATACACGAGTAAAACGTGATAAACTTGATGTACCGAAGATTCTCAAGATACTCTGTGAGCAAATGACGGATCCATTCAAATTGAGTGACCCTTCCCTGATCAATATTGCAAGCTGTACTGTTGCCACAGAAAAAATAGCAGATCAAATAATTAGTGCAACTGGAAGAACAGAGGTTACCAAATTTGTGAATGAAAGATTAAACACAAATGAGCTATGCATTTTTGGTCCACTGCGAAAACTGAAACTTCAGAACTTTGCTTCAATGCGTAAAACCACTACCTGTCGAAAATGAAAAGGCTATGAGGGTAAACACTGACAGAGACTTGTTTAGTAGACTTGTTGTGGTTGCGAAAACACGTGATATTAACTTACCAGATATGTTCAAATACGAGCTATCGACTGTGCCTTTCTCACTTGCATACGCGGATGGTTCCTTGAGGAAAGCTACAAAAAGTGCACTGATGTCTGAGCTAGAAAGAGAAGCTAGTGTTGAACATAAACTACCTGACAATACTGATACAGTGGCTTGGATGATTGATGTTTTTATTCACACCATTGCAAAGAAGTTAAGCTCAGTGCTGTGTAACCTACTTCCGGCATTCCATGAGTTGACGGGGTACGACTCGACAAGCGGATTTTCTAGAATTGGAAATGTGAAACCATGGCGATTACTGTATTCTGATACTAACAAGTTCCCTGGTTTGGTTGATGTTAGAAAGTCATTAGTCGTACCACCAGACGCTCATAAAGCTGTTTGTCAATTCATTGCTCGACTGTATGATCCAATGGACACGTCCAGTGATGTAAACAAAGCTCGGTACAAACTATTCTCTCAGAAACAAGCAAGGAATGAAGCCTTCCCACCAACTTCTGACAGCTTGTCTCAGCACACCAGTCATGCTAATTACCAGACATTCATTTGGCGTAATGCACTTCTTGTAAAACCAAACATTGGCTCACGAATTGGAAACGGTTGGCACGAGGAAACGGCTGGCAACATGGTTCCAACTATAATGGCAAAGTGCTCGGCTCCTAATGCTTGGTTGCAGTTAACAAGTTCCAAGTGTAACAAATCAATATGCAAGGGAAATTGTGGTTGTAGTCGTATCGGGATGGCATGCACAGAATCGTGTGCCTGTATTAATGCGGAAAATAATAATGATGTGGAAAATAAGCCACACCAATCAAGAAGATAAACTCTTTCTATGAATATCCCAACTTGATCTGGATATCAGTCGACTATCAATGCAATCAGTCGACAATTAATACAGTGATGTATGTAATGCAAATGTGAACATCTTCACTACTTGCAGCATCAGCACACGAATGGCAGACCTTATTGACACTGTTCATGAAGGTCAAGGAATTACAACCAAAGTCTTGGTTGATTCGAGATAAAGAGTAATTTCTCAACAGCTTGATTCTTCTGGTAGGTGAGCGTCACATCGTAATGTTACAATTCCGATCAATTGGCGTCTATATTGAGAACAGTGGAATTGATGTGTTGGGTTGAAGCACAATTGTGTGGAATCTGCAACAGTCAATCAAGTTCTAGATGGGAAGCATGTAAAATGAGGTCAGACAGCCCATATTGTGACACTTCAACCTCTGCTTGCACTTGTATCAAGAAACTTTCTTTCTTCCAGCATCCCCAGTTGATAGCTCCCATTTGAGGAAGCTACAAATGGATTTCAGATCCTTTCAGTATGGCTGTGAATTGTACATATCCCCAAATGATCCATAGCATTTAATCCTGCTAAATCATGGGGAAATTGACAAGTTTAGTGATTGAAAGTGAAACCAGCCTCTCTTTTCAGTATTGCGCCAGAGATGAGTTTCTTTAGTAGAGCAGTACGCGCTAAGTGTGAGCTCCATCGGATTTCCATAGAGATGTGCAAAGTACATTTTTGCACATGATCACCTCAATTCTGCCCGTGTGATTCCCATCCACCTAGCTGAAATAAAATCTCTCTAGTGGAATCCCCTGAAGGTAACTGGGCAGTAAACAAGAGTTCAAATGTTCCATTTTGTTCTCTCGCTGCTGATCATGCTCCTGAGTAGATAAACAGATCCATGAAACTGCTTGCTGGCTTAGTGGGTATTACGTTGAATCCATCCGCAGGAACTAAGTTCTGCACTAATCGCCAGATCTCAAGAAATGGCTGGTGTGAATTTACCTAGGCGAACACAACATCGGGACATGTATGTGTCTGCACTGGAACTTCAGAGAAAGACCATTAAAGACAGCACAGCAACAATTAGAAGTTTGACAAACAGTTTTGTTATGTAAACTGATAATTTATTCAACATGGGAATTAAATCAGTTGCAGCAAAAGAAGTGGAATCGGCAGCACACTGTTTGCAACAGTTGGTGTAGAACATATCCAAAAGGGTCCTGTGGTAACCAATGAAGAAGCAGAAACTGGCCACTTGTTAGTGTAAGGGTTATATATCGATAACGACTAATGGTTGGAAATAAGGACTATGGGAAAATTAATTACAGTTGAAATACAGTTACTTTGAAAATCAAAAGAAAAGACATGTCGCATCAAGGCAAGTGATAGAAGAAGTAGAGCGAATGATCTCACAGGTTATACACGAACTTAATGTGAGTTGGAAAACATATTATGGATTCTTCTTAGATCTGTAGATAACGTCATAAATTTTCCTTACATCAGGTTGAGAATAGGAACAAGAAGAGCTTTCTCTGAAGCTATGTTCTGAGCAGGAGAATCATGACGGCAGGGACGAGGCTATTAGGTAAGCAGCAGGATACCAGATTAGGATGACCAATCCCAGATGGCAGTACAACATTTATCATCATATATCAAAATGTTCGTCTTGGCATCAGGACTAAGGCAATCAATGTTGACAGTCTTCAAAATGTGTATGAGCTTACAGGTTTTGTGTCAAATCATATGTGTTTGGTGAACAGGTGTGGAAAATGGAATTTCAATAATAATGTGGGGGTGGGGGGGACTTTTTAAAGCTAAAATTCAATCTTTGCACACCACATTAGACCATATTTCTAGAGAATATAAGGGTTTCTATTTCTTGGGATCTTCGACCTGACAGGCCGATCAACATATCTCTGCTCGTAATTGGTGAATCTGTATGATATTGATGTCTAATTTGATACTTTCCGATGGTGCTGAGTCCAATAATGAGGGTCCCGGATTTGACGTCAAGATAAAAATCATTCTGTCAAGGGCAAAATCATTTGACTGTCAAGCAATATAGTTCTATAGTTCTGCGGCTTGGCATAACAAACCTCTAGTTTTCATCCTTTCGAGAAACATCAGCTTGAATCACAACATTAATTTGTTAACATGTACATCAGTATGTTCGTTATCCCATCATGATTAAAGTAAAATCAACGCAGACAATTTTGAAAATGTGTATGCGCTGAGAATCTTCGAGTCAAATTAACAACATTGGTTTCTTTAATCCTGATGCCAAGACGAACATTTTGATATATGTTGACAAATGTTATGCTGCCATCTGCGGTTGGTTATCCGAATCTGCTTGAGTCAATATCATAAATGAATGGTCGACATACAGATTATATTCAAGAATAAGTCAACAAAGACTTAAAGTTCAGGAATGCAGATTTCATGGAAATCATAGGCTGGTAAGAACTGATCAATGCACAAACGATGCTGGTTGACGGATGCTATAGCGCTGAAGCGGAACGTAATATCAATGCCATTCGGCCCAACGTTTATCTTCCAGTATCATATTCGTTTAGCTGTTCTATCGCTTCTGTGTTCAGTTGATTATGCACATATTGCTGTTATCATTTTAATGTATGCTTTAGTACAAGCCTGGTAATTCATTAGATAAGACAGGTGCAATGTTCTGCGCATTTATTTGATGCACAATGACAAACTAAATTGTTGAGCAGTTCATGGGCAGCCGTGACATGCTCATCATTTTAGCTGAAGTGTACCAGTATCGCATCTCTTTCATAACCGAACTCAACAAGATTTTCAGTTACAATTTTAGCATCGTATCATATCATCAGCTGATATAAACACAGAGGTACATATAACTAAGGCTCTTCGCTGTATGCTGTAGCGTTCTTCCTGGTAGGTTTTCTCATCCGTTTCATATCGAAGACTATTTTGGAGAAACACAGTCTTTCTTACCACACATAGCGCCTACAAATATCATAATCTCTACAAACTGGTCCTTCGATAATTCGGATGCTGTCCCTAAGGTTGATATGTGTAGAAACATAGTAGCCTTCTCTACAAGTACACGAAATGTGGATATTTTCCCATGACCAAAAAGGCGATAGATGGGATGTAGGCGCAACCTCTAGGACTTAGTCAGTTGATTGTAAATTTCATGAACTTGGATACAGATTACTAAGCTGGGATGATTACCCATTCGGCCGGAATTAGATCATGGAAGTAGGAAGTAGATCTTGCTAGAAATAATTTCAGATCGATAGTGAATGAGAAGAACAAATACATCAGTATCCATGCTCAAAATTACAATACGGTCAGCCCCATTCTGCGAGGCTGCAATAGCATGCAACACAATACGTGTATCGGTATCATCGTGATTTGATTTCAGATGTCGAACGTCCGTGATAGAGCTTCGCGTTACCAGAACTGCTGTGTCATCCTGACCACCACTGATGAACAATTTCTGATCTTGACCAAACCGAATACCTTTATCAGTCAATTACCAAGTATAGAATTCTTCAAGATGAGCTTGAATGTAGAAATGGTTTGCAAGAATCGAACTTCAGTGTCAACGGTTGGGTTGTAACGTCATATAGTGAACATGGACTGCAGAAGACATCATTTTCGGTAGATTGGGGGCATGTTTCTATTTACTCGTAATGCATTTATGTGGTCTAAAATTAACGACTCTCGAGATATATGCCATAGTATACTTGATTGCCGCCATCTTTGCATCCATCTTCAATTCAAAATGCTCCACTCAAAATAGATTTGTATGCATCATTTCTAAGACCAAAATAGACAAAATAAGAGTGGAGGGTCAAGCCCTAATTTGACTGGACTATAGTCACCCGCCCTTCGGTGGCGTGAGCAACGAGCATTATGCATAAAACGTGAAAACTAAAAAGTTTACGATTTCACGACAATGTCTCCCGCTCTGCACAGGAGATTCCCACCATTGTATGTAATTTCTCATCACGCCGTCAAAGCCTGGTGTGACCATTGCGGGGTGGTATCATCTGTTTGTATGTATGTATGTTTGTCTGTTTGTAAGCAAGATATCTCCAGACCGCAAGTTGGTAGAATCATCAAATTTGGCACATGCAATTATATTCGGGCTGACTAGGAGTTTTATATTTCAGATCAACAGGTCAAATATCTACGTCACTGGGTCATTAGATTCATAGCCACATATACATTTTGGCCATAAGTTGATAGTTCATAAAGGCAGAATCACCAAATTTTCGTGCATATAATTTTATTGGAGTTTCAGATCAAAAGGGTAAATATCTATATCACGCGGCCACGAGGTTCATGCTAAAATACACATTTTTGGTTATGACTTGGTAATGCAAGAAGATAGAATGGCTAAATCTGGCACATATCCATTTATTTTATCGCTGGCTAGAAATAGTTTGTAATTCAGGTTAAAAGGTCAAACATCTAGGTCACGGTGACACTATGTTTATATCGAAATACACATGTTTGGCCATAACACGGGAATGCAAAATGTAGAATCGTTTGGCAGAGACAATCATATTGTAGCTGGCTAGAAGGGGCTTTTGAGTTCCTGGTCAAAAAGTCAAAGCGCATACCAGAAAGCACATTTGTGGCAGTAACTCTGTAATACAAAATGGCTGAATCACCAGGTTTAACACATACATTCATATATTTTCTCCGTGACGGTAGATTGATCAAAATAAGCACATCTTTTCAAAATATAGGAACTATGAGTACTTTGAGCTTAGGTTAAAAGTGCCATATATTTAGGTCACGGAAGCACTAAATGCATTGGAAGAATAGAGTGTAAATGCGTGAGTCAGCAGTTCCTCCGCGGGTAGTCTAGTTTAGATATTTACTTCTCTTATCGCTCACATACATCAATGGAAGGTTTCCTTAGCCGCTGATTTACTATATTATTTATTGTGGAATAAAGGGGAATGCCTCGTAAAACTGGGAATTATTGTTTCAATTTGAAAGGAAATAATGCTATTATAGCAGACAAAATATGCTGTGAGTACACAGTTAGTTTTTAATGCGGGTTCGTTTGGGATCAATATATCAGTCGCACCCAGATTTTCTACATATATAGAAAATCAACGTGAATCGTGTAATTTCGCCAATATTTATTCTCGCCAAGATTTAATACTCGCGTGAGCTATAATAAATGTCCAGATTTCTTCCTATAGCCCATGTTGTAAAGATCAACAAGCTATGAAAACTGTTCTGTCTGTACAATCGCTTACCACAGAAGCCATGCTATGTCACACCACATGCTGCGGTGATTGGATATAATTCACAGTTCAAAACAAGCCCACCAGGCAAGGAATTAGTGCATGATGTGCTAAATTCAGCCGTCTCTGCAGGGAAGATGAATTAGGTAGAGGCATATTTCTTAGTTCTAATTGGTTGAAATGTGGACACTTGACACCAGTGCCTATAGAGAGAATCAAGGAAACCACACTATGATGTCTCATGGCAAACATCTAGGGCACTAGATCGAAGGACGTGGACGATCAGATGGATCGACAGACGGACGGGACTTTCGGACAGGCGGGCAGGTAGGCGGGTGGACAGGCATGCACAGAGGGATTTGTTTGGAAAGATAGCAAGACCAGACATAGAACCATCCACAAACATAGCTGAGAATGTTAATAGTTTCAGAGTAAATAATAGACTTTTATCAGCCTTAAATAAAATCACGAAATTGACCTATTCCTTTCACACAAATGAGTCATTAGTTGATAACGGCGCTTCTGCGAGCATATATGTGCCATACAAATATGATTTATGGAAGCAATTTGTCGGCAGGTTATTAAGGTGTCTTCAGGTCAACGATTGAGCCGCAGCTCTACAAAGAAATTTCTATGAAATGATTAACATAACCTTGCAATTCCTAGATCGAGAGATCATGCTGGGAAACGTACATCGATGATGATGATGATGATGATGATGATGATGATGATGATGATGATGATGATGATGATATACTGTGTTTTGCGGCTGCAGTAGTTTTAAAGCACCATGCAGCTGAAATCGGTTCCTCGTCCTCAAAGAGTGTACTTAGCTCCTTCGGGTTCTTCTTGGTCGTCGGTGTACCCAGTCCGACTTCTTTTAGATCAGTACGTAGCACACTTAGCAGGTATGTACATTTGGCATCCTCTGCCAGTTTTGTATAGGCTGGCACCGAGTTTGGCCATTTCCAAAGCTTTCAGCGAAGATGTGTCTTGTGGCATTCGCAGAACATGGCAAAACATAGACCATCTTTGTTGGGCAACCTTCGCTGACATTAGACTGTATTAGCGCGCGGTTGGAGATTATCCTGTCTGGTTATTGATGTTGTGTTGTATGCAATAAGAAGGTATCTGCGGCGACAGGCTTCAAGCTTATCTAGAACTGAATTTGGAAGTGCACAGCTATTACAATTGCACATCATCACTAACACACATGCATCAGCATAGAGTTTTAGTCAAAGGGATCCGTGATCCACAAATCCTCGTCATCAACAACATGAACTGCAGTGTTTCCCGTGTGCAACGTGCAGCGATGTCAGAGGAGCTGCTCATAAGTCAAGCATCCCCCTCCAGTTCTCCCCACCACTCAGCTGGATGCCTTTGCCACTGACTTTGTCCTTCGCTGATAGACGTGCATGGGCGAACTCGGTATTGGCTTCATTCATGAAGAGATCCACATTCTTGAGTTGCTCTGCAACTATAGGGAGAAGGTCATCACGTGGCTTCGCTTGTGACCCGGTGTCGATACTGGCGTGTTTGTTCTTATGGCTCTCGCACATATGACTACTGAGGAAAGGTAGCATGCAAACAGCACCAGAGAGAGGCCATCTCCGTGTGGAGAACCAATGGAGATTTCGAATGCAGCCGTCTCCAAATTGTTACTCGCACCTTCATCATGGTAATCACGACTGTAGCGTGACCCAGTAACAATGGGAGCAAAGGGTCTGACGGGGTGGGGGTCAGAGATCTCTCACAGATGATTTTGGATGTGTAAATGCTCTCCGAAAACGTCTTGTGCATTTCTGGAGGTAAATATGTAGCCTACATCTAGCTTGCTATGGAGCTATCTGATTATATTTGGACATTTTCTCTTATAGTAGGGATATTTTAAAAAGTACACATAACACATTTAAAGGGGTAGACACCCCTCCCCATCAAGCCCGCACCCTGCAAACTACGTCCCTGGTATTTGCTAATAGCAGTTTGACTAGTAGCAGGTCATAGTCATTACAGTCAGCTTCATATAGTACATCTGGTATCGTTGGTTGTTTAATGGTGCAAAGGCGCATGGCATGGCGATGGCCCTCTTGTGAAAGTCACAGTGCATGGGCATGACTACTGACACCAGCATGCACTGCGCCCATACGATGTCTATGGTAATCTCCAGTGAAATTGTCAATCATTTCTCGAATACGGCCCGGTGTGACATTGGACTTTCACATAGTGTTGGGGATCACAATAGGCCGCATGTTTGCTAGTTGTCCAGGACGCTTCTTGTTTTCGGCCAGCGCGATAAGGGTAATTTGGCCAACAGCGTCGATGGGAAGGTGGTGCGTGAAGGTAAATTTTAGTATGCACGTGATTGCTATCGGTACTATTTTAAGCTCCGAAACCTGGAGGCTTAACATCGCTCGCTATCTACGAAAAATTAAGTCCGATACATCGCGTAAGATAAACTTGGATCAGTATAATAAAGTCGATAGCGCCAACATAAAAATTAGGTTTAGCCGACAGGCACCTGGAAAAGCTGAATCTCGAAAATGCAGAAAACCAAACGTGTAAGTTAGAGAAATATATTCTGAATCACGGAAAATTTACTAACTACCAAGCCTAAGACAAGTTTTTATTTCAGTCAAGCCTTACTTGTGACATTGAAAACGTTATCTATCTACCAGGATGCAAATTATGTCAAAAACATTATATAGGCCAAACACAGGGCCGTTTCCGCGTCTACGCAACTAGACACATTTCAATGAAGATAGCAGCGTAGTGGTCCACTTTAATCTTCCGGGCCACACAACTGACAGGGACACTGACATTTTTTCCATCGAACAACACCTCTACAAGACACTGAGGAAAAAAAGACTGGTTTTTATTTTTATTAAATGCCTAAAAGCTAAATGGCCATCGGAATTATACGCTCGTGGATCCAGGGCTAACGGATAAGAGGTCGGTGATGTGCTTTGTCCTCACATACAATAGAAGAAATGTAGAACTTTCAAAGAAGAGCCAAAGGTATCACCAGCTTCCAGTCAAATTGGTTTCAGAATATTCAACTGCTTTCGTATATCATGACTATAGATATGAGACACTGGAATAATAGGTCCAAATGGGTAAAATACGATAACTGTTTTTGATTTGGGTGCCACCTATTTATAGGGGTCCTGGAGATGTAGCCTGTTAGCCATTGACTTAATCCGGCTCTGCTACAAAGGAACCTTGCAGTACTAGATCAAAGGTTTTGACAAAGGACAACTGCAGTATTGAGCTAAGGAGATTCTGCTAGGGACACTTATAGTAATGAGATCAATGGATCCTGCTTGATAGGCGTACACTATGTGCATCAATGGATCCTGCTAGGTAAGCGTACACCATATAGAGCAATGGATCCTGCCAGGTAAGCGTACACTATATAGAGCAATGGCTCATGCTAGGTAAGAGTGCAGTACTTAGATCAAGAGATCCTGCTAGGTAAGAGCGCAGTACTTAGATCAAGAGATCTTGCTGGGTAAGATTACAGTACTGAGATCAAGAGATCGTGCTAGAGTAGCTTGCATACTTAGATTATGAGATCGTGCTAGAGTAGCTTGCAGTACTTCGATCAGGAGATCATGCTAGAGTAGCCTGAAATATTTAGATCAGGAGGTCCTGCTGGAGTAGATTGCAAAACTTTGATCAGGAGAGCCTGCTAGAGTAGCTTGCAGTACTTCGATCAAGGGATCATGCTAGAGTAGCTTGCAGTACTCAGATCAGGATATCATGCTAGAGTAGCTTGCAGTACTTAGATCATGAGATCATGCTAGAGTAGCTTGCAGTACTTAGATCAGGATGTCATGCTAGAGTAGCTTGCAGTAGTTAGATAAGGAGATCTTGCTAGAGTAGCTTGCAGTAGTTAGATAAGGAGATCATGCTAGAGTAGCTTGCAATACTTAGATCAAGAAATCATGCTAGAGTAGCTTGCAGTACTTAGATCAAGAGATCGTGCTAGAGTAGCTTGTAATATTTAGATCAGGAGATCATGCGAGGTAAGATTGCAGTACTTAAATCCAAGAGATCATGCTAGAGTAGCTTGCAGTACTTAGATCAGGAGATCCTGCTAGAGTAGCTTGCAGTATTTAGATCAAGAGATCGTGCTAGCGTAGATTGCAATACTTAGATCAGGAGATCATGCTAGAGTGGCCTGCAGTGCTTAGATCAGGAGATCCTGCTAGGTAAGATTGCAGTACTTAGATCAGGAAATCCTGCTAGAGTAGCTTGTAGTGCTTCCATCAGGATATCATGCTAGAATAGCTTGCTGTACTCAGATCAGGAGATCGTGCTAGAGTACCGTGTAGTACTTAGATCAGGAGATCATGCTAGAGTCGCTTGCACTTCTGACATCAAGAAATTCCACTAGGGAAGATTACATAGCATAGATCAAGAGACCTTGCTATACAGGTTTTCCGTACTCGTATTAAAGGACTTTACTAGGGACGTTTACAATACTCATATCTAGAGTTTCTGCTAGAAACGTTTGTAGATCAATTGATTCTGCTAGAAATCCTCGCATATATTCATAATTCTAATAGGAAACCTTACATTCCTCGCAGCACGAGATTCTGTATGAGGGGATTGAGATTCTGTGAAATCAGCGGTCGCCGAGGTCAAACTGATGGTTGACAGATTGTTATCTCTACCATCTCGACCAGTAATTGAACTAAAAAGGCGTTTTAATAAGAAATAAGGTACTGGTAGCTAGACATCTATATATCAACTTTTTTCTAGACTGTGAAAAATACACTTTGGCTTACAACTTTTAGCCATCTATCCACAATTGATTAGTCCGCATATAGAGGGAATATAATGTTTAGAAGCTATGTGTCCATGCCTGACATTTAAATGTCGACTGTCTACGCCTGCGTGCAATTATCCCTGGCAGAGAAGATAGAAAATATAGCGACAACTTAACTACTGAGTAATCAGCGGCAGAAGACATTACCATTGTGATTAAGCGATCTAGTCTGATTCATTATAACCATCAATATCACTTTGAATCGATAAGAGTATTCGCTCTCGCCGACTTGTTTCCTACATAATTACCATGCTGCAGTGATGCAGGTTTTCCCTACAGAAGAGTTGTTGAACCAAGACTTTCCATCCTGAATCTGACCATAATCACTTCTTTGCGAATACTAACAACCGTGGAACCTTTCCCGAACGACATGTGTAGATCATGGCTATTGATCAGACAATCATACGGTACTGCTTAAATGATCGTGATAGTTAACCCTGGCAATTTCACCCATCATTTATCACACGCCAAATATACCCATTCACATTAACCGAGTTCCTATTTAATTATCGATTTGAGCTTAAAAATTCTTAGAAAAAATTAATGCAAGCTCTAATTTTAGTGTTTGCCTGGTTGCTGAATATAGATTGGTACAATACGCTATGCAACGGCCCTTGCTTGCTTTATTATATTCTTTGCAACTAAAGCCATTAAGTGTGGTAACTTTGGATTCACACGCAAGATTCTCATTAAATAACAGATATATTGATGTGCATTTAATGGGCCGTTTATAATTTTATTTAATAATGTTTTGGAAACACACTTATAAGAACTAATGTGTCTGCTGTGGCAAAAAGTGTGTGGTCACGTAACTCGCCATTGTGTTGCTCCAAACGGCACCGTGTCTGTATTAGGAGGACAACTGTTATTTGCCACACTCGGGTGTTCTCTAAGGTGATCCTTCAGAAATTCAGATATGTTGATTATTTCTCGCCTTTTCATGTCACCCATTGCATTAACATTTATTGATGCTGCTGTCAGCGTTAATACTGGTTTGCTACCACTTACTACTGCATAATGTAATAACATCTTGCAACAGTATGTGTCAGCGACAATCTTAGACTTTGCGGAATTGATTATTATCCCCACGTTTTGAAAAAGCGTCGGGGATATTGTAATCACCTCCGTCCGTCTGTCCTTCTGTCCGTCCGTCCGTCTGTCCGTCACGCTAACTCCTCCCAAACCGTTGGGTGGAATTGAACCAAATTTGGTATGTGAGTTACCCATAGGAATGCGCTTTGCACGACGACATTTAGATTAGGCTCCACCCTCAAGAGGGCGTGGCATGGGTCAAAAGGTCAAATTGATTATAATGCATCTCACCCCAAAGCGTTCCGTGGAATTCAGCCAAATTCGGGGTGTAGGTTACTAATAGGAATGCGATTTGCAAGACGAGATATAGATTAGGCTCCGCCCTCAAGGGGCGTGGCAGAGGTCAAAAGGTCAAATTGATTGTCCGTCTGTCCGTCACGCTAACTCCTCCCAAACTGTTGGGTGGAATTCCACCAAATTTGGTAAATAGGCCACCCATAGGAATGCAATTCGCACGACGATGTTGAGATTAGGCTCCGCCCCCATGGGGGAGTGGCAGGGGTCAAAAGATCAAGTTAATTCTCCGTCTGTCCGTCACGTTAACTCCTCCCAAACTGTTGAGTGGAATTCAACCAAATTTGATAAGTAGGTTACCCATAGGAATATAATTTGCAAGACGATATTTAGATTAGGCTCCGCCTCCAAGGGGGTGGGGGCGTGACAGGGGTCAAAGGATAAAATTGATTATAATGCATCTCAGCGTGGAATTCAACCAAATTCGGTATGTGCGTTACTAATAGGAATGCGCTTTGCAAGACGAGATAGAGATTAGGCTCCGCCCTCAAGGGTGTGTGACAGCGGTCCAAAGGTCAAATTGATTGTCCGTCTGTCCGTCACGCTAACTCCTCCCAAACTATTGGGTGGAATTCAACCAAATTCGGTATATGAGTTACCCATATCAATGTGGAGTGGATGAGCCAATTTACATTTGGCCGCACCCCCAGGGGTTGGGGATGGGGTAAAAAGGTCATGAAATTGATTGTAATGCAACTCCTCTGACACTATTGCATGAAATTCAACCAAGTTTGGTATGTGAGTTACCCATATGAGTGTCGAGTGCAAAAGGCCGTGTACATTTGGCGCCGCCCCTGAGGTGGGTTGTGGGGTGTGTCAAAAGTTCAAATCGGTGAACGTGGGGATTTGCGATGACGCGTCATCGACCGATCAATCTGGTTGTAATTTATATTAATCTTATGTCGGTCTGGCCATTTGTAGATCACGTCTATGACACATCGAGCATGTTAAATATAGCATTTGTTGATAAATCATGAGGTTTCATCAGTACACTGTGATTTACATGGACCCGGACTGAAAATCATAGTGATTTACTGAATCGATCTAAATTCGGTCATACACAATAAATATAGTACTATATTAAGTTGGAAAGTACCTAAACAGTACCAAACACGCAACTGTTAAATGAAAAGCTGTTTAGCAACGAGCGTAGATTTTAACGAAACCACAGGCGTGCAAGAGCATTATAATATCAACCTTGTGCATGTTGTCAATCATTAAGAGATAACCAGGCCAGTAATAGTCTGGCTGTTGATGCATTATCGACATAAATGAAAAGAATATTCGTCATAATGTTATTTGCTATGATGGATTGTCAATGAAATGGCCAGTTTTATTATAATCTGCTGCGTTCTGATTATGATTTATCCTGTGTGTTTGACAAAGTAGACACGGAGATAAAGCTGATCATTTAAATTGCTATAGCGTCCACTACTTTGATAAGCTTCGCTTGGATGAAGCATAACCAACATGCTACTTGGGTAACGAATGTTTTCTCGATTAGAGATAATTGACACATTAGCAGCGATAAAATTGAGACAATTAACTCCTCGCTAAGTGCAGAGATTATATGAATACTCACGAATAGTGTGTTATAAGGGAATATCTCAATAGATGCAGTACACCTAAGAGGAGGTGAATCTCATCAGTCATTTATACGGCATGGAACATTTTCAAAGCTTCATCTAGATTCTTGGAGAATAACAATATAACAATAATACATCAGCGTTCATCTGTGGTTGTAAAGCCTACACAGCCGATACCGCAACGTATTTACACTATATAGAGGAACTAACGCGAGTTGAGATTTCAGACCAAATTTATCACACAGGCTTAGTAAGATAGCATTTGCGACTAGCCTTAAAGGTGCATATTCACACAAAAAGCTTGAAAATAAAATTGCTAAAATTGTATACTTTTTAGGCATAAATTGTATAGTTGTGAATTTATTTGAATTAGGGACTCATGTCTCTAATTCAATTTCAAAACTTAGAAAATTACATTAATTTATATGGAATGAAATTATCATATGCTAAGATTTATTCCGTTTCACTACGTCCATGCACACAATTTAAGCCCCTAAATGTATACAATTTTAACAATTTTCTTTTCATACATTATTGTGTGAATATGCACCTTTACCATTTTAATGACCAAATTTCGTCAAGAAAATCTAAATATGTGTTGATTGAATGTCCATTTGCAGGCCAAGATATTATTTTTGAAAATTTACTACCGGAATGGCTGACTCGGTTATCGTCCATGCGGTTGTTGCTGATAATAGAGGAATCAGTTTCTTGCTATGCCTCGCCCATATCTAGCTAGGCTCCGCCCATTTCTAGCTGAGCTTCGCCCATGCTTTGAGTGCATTGCGGTCGATGCATATATACACCTGTGCAAAAGTTAAGCACCACCCTATTTTTACGCACATGCGAGGGTATATTCATGTGCTATGAAGAAAGCAATAGCATAAACATTTATGTACCCATCCATCTTAGTGCAAGAGGTAATAATGCAACTAGAGGAATGCTGATTATGATGGTGGGGAAACACTGTATGTTTTTGTTTGAACTTGAAAACGAGGCCTGAATATGGTTACGTTGACACAACTGACAACTATTGCCCTACAGTTGACACACGTGGCTAGATTGTCATTAATGGTGTCTGAAAACGAAGTTTAACATCTGTGCACGAGTTTGAGACTGTCATTATTAATACCGGGTATATCCACCTTGTGCCTGGATGACGGCCTGGACACGACGTCTCATGCTGGTCACCATCCGACTGATACGCCATTGTGGTATTCGTTGCCATTCAAGATGGAGTGCGTCTGTTAATTCCTGTAGGTTCTGCACAGGAGGATCCCTCCTTCTCACCATGTTTCCCAGAATGTCCCAGATATGCTCAATAGGGTTCATGTCAGGGCTCCTTGCTGGCCATGGTAGGGTTTCGATGGCATTCTGGCGGAGGTATTCATGCACAGCTCTAGCACGATGTGGTCGGGCGTTGTCATCCATGAATATAGGGTGGGTTCCAGGTGCATGATTTACAAAATGAGGGACCACAACTCTATCCAGTATGGAATCTTGATATCTTTGTCCATTTAGTGTTCCTGGTACAGTCAACAGATCCAGCTTACAATCAAATGAGATGCACCCCCATATCATAACGGAACCTCCACCAAATGGAACTTCTTCCATGATGTTACGTTGGTCGTACGCCGTGCGTCTGGACCTCCATACACGACTTCGACCATCTGTGGCATGAAGCAGGAACCGACTTTCATCGGACCAGTGTACCCGTCTCCAAGATCTCATGTTCCAGTGTCTTCTTTCGTTGCACCACCTCAGACGCTCCTCTTTGTGGTGTGCAGTGAGGAGAGGACGTCTGACAGGTCTCCTAGCTTTCATGCCAGCAGCATACAGTCTCCTTTTGACGGTAGACATTGACACTCTATTGCGCGTTTCCCATTGCTGGCTGAGCACTCTGCTGTTGGTGAATGGAGATCTCCTAACAAGGCGTACTAGGGCTCGATCATCACGGGCAGTAGTCTTCTTCGGTCTTCCAGATCTAGGCCTGTCCTTCACCTCGTTAGTTTGCTCATGTTTTGCAATCAAACGACTGATTACAGTATGGTTAATGTTCAGCTGTCTGCCAATCTCTCTGCATGACATACCAGTGGTATGCATGCCTATGATTTGCCATTTCACACGATCACTTAACCTTCGTCTTGCCATAGCGGTTCACAATCAAGAGCTAATTCTCTCTGTACAAATAAACCACGGTCATGAACACAAAATTCCTAATATTGTCGCCTAAATCTGTATGTAATGTTCTACACCTCAAACTGGACTTTTACATAACTGAACACGTGTGCTGTTTCCCGCCACGCACGGACATCAAGCGGCGTGAAGTCATGCATGCATGTGCATTTCGTACTTGGAATTATGTCAGCTAACGCGGGGACAAAAAGTATGGCAGCCTAGTTGTACCATCATGTTTCTACGTTCTATTGTTTTTGCTGGTGCTTAACTTTTGCACAGGTGTATAGTTTGAACCCTGATTATTTAGAATCCTAATAGCTAGGTAACTATACAGGTAAGCTGTTGAATATTTTGAAACTAATCTTACTGGGTGTTGATGCCTATACGTGATCTTTAGAATTGATTATGACGTAATACACTTGAGTGGCAGATCTGATTCATCCATATCGATTCAGATACAACTGAGCAACCATTCACTGGCAAAGCTCCTGTTACGCGCTCAGCAAGTCCAGTCTTCGCGCTTCGCGCAAGGAGCAATCAAATACATACAAACGGTTAGCGAATTTGTATGGATTAACATTTAGAAGATTCATTCAACATCACACGCGCTAGAGGGACAAGAAGCCACAGACTCAAATAAATAGATACAACATGCCACTAAGTGACGACGTGATTCTCGCCTCCTCACCGTCTCACCCCACCCCCACCTCTCTCTCTCTCTCTCTCTCTCTCTCTCTCTCTCTCTCTCTCTCTCTCTCTCTCTCTCTCTCTTTTCCACCTCTTCTCCCACTACCATCCCCCCTCTCTCCCTGTCCCCTTTCTCTCCCCCTCTTCCCCTTCTCTCTCCCCCTCTTCCTCGTCCCTCTCTCTCACACGCACGCACGCGCTCACGCACGCATGCACACACGCACGCACGCGCGCACTATGTGGTATTGCAGACGGAAGAGATATCAGGGTTTCTATCAAAATCTGTGTTTACTCAATGGAGTTCGATTGCACAAGTTTCTTCGGTATAACGAATTAATAACTAACTATAATATCATAACGCCTCGTAGTGGTGTGCAATATTATTGGTGGTCAGATAATGCAAACAAATTCTTAATACAGTCACTGCTGGGTTTAATTAATATATGTTTAGTGTAGTAACCTCCGAAAAAATGTTAGTAAAATTTAGTAATGTTAGGTCGGTGGAGTTGTCATAATGAACTGTAAATATAGTAGTAATAAACAGCGTAAAATTCACGATAGTAATAATAACAATGATTATAATAACAATAATTATAATATTAAATAATAATAATAATAATAATAATAATAATAATAATAATAATAATAATAATAATAATAATTACTGTTCGACAATTGGTTTAATATAAATGATATTCGGTAGGCCGTAGACGTTTGTTTCAGTTAGGTTTATTCATTGGTGTCACAGCACGTATAATAAAAATGACGGAAGTTAATATGATAAAGAGGCAAATATTTCACACCATGTAAATGGGACACACGCGCAGCACGATAATAGAATGGCTATCACAGGAGTGAATTACAGGAAGCAGTACAACTTTCACTTCTGAGTCAGGAAACAACGATATCAAAGCCATTAGATAGTCTGTAACGTGGTGCAAATACGAACCAGTTAGAATTTGCGAAGATAATCCATAGAGAACCGGAAGAATGTGTCTCGGGCTTATTTCAGCAGCATTGACACAAGAAGGCATTCGAAGAGTTCTGTGAGAAGATGGATGGAGGACAGTTCACGAAAGATTCACCATCTTGTGACGCCATTCATATGTGCGCGCGATGACCAGCCATTAATGATATAGGTTGGTGGTCAATAGGCAATGACTATCGTACTGACAAGTGTATGTCAGTCAGATAACTCAAGCACATGACAGTATTACTGAAAATCATTCATACGTGCAATAGACCCATATCTATAGGAAACATGGCAGCATGCAGAGAGAGATAAAGCAATGACGAATGTCACATGAACAGGTAAATGTAATCAGTAAACTATGTAGTCAGCCATAGTGGTGTAGAATGCTACGAAAACGGACACATTTAGTGGCCCGGTCAATATCCATTTTGAGTAGAATACAAAGCGGCAATGCATCGATCTATTGGCTACCACAATAAGGATGTAAGCTTCATTCAAACTTCAACATGTTCAAAGCAATTAAACTGACAAAACGACCTATCTGGTTGTTAACTGTCCCAAGAGGATACCTTTGACCAAAGTGAATCATAATTTGAAACAAGTGGTGCGCATAAGCGGGAATAAACCGACTTCGGCCAAGAAAACTGGCTGTCCATTCCAAACTATGTGAGATGGCCGAGAAGTAGAAGAACACGTTGGCGTAGAGGAACTGAAGGCTGTGTCTGGAGCTATGTGCCGGGAAATAGAACAACACGTAGGGGTATAGCAACTGAAGGCTGTGTCTAAAGCTGTGTGCCGAGAAGTAGAAGAACGCGTTGGGGTGGAGGAACTGAAGGCGGTGTCTAAAGCTGTGTGCCGAGAAGAGGAAAACCTGGGGGTAGAGGAACTGAAGTCTGTGTCTAAAGCTGTGTGCCGAGAATTAGAAGAAAACTTGGGGTAGAGGAACTAACGGCAGTTTCTAAATATGTGTGCCGAGAAGTAGAAGAACACGTTTGAGTAGAGGAATTGAAGGCTGTGTCTAGTGCTGTGTACCGAGAAGTAGAAGAACACGTTGGGGGTAGACGAACAGAAAGCGGTGTCTAAAGCTATGTACGGAGAAGAGGAAAACCTGGGCGTAGAGGAACTGAAGTCTGTTTCTAAAGTTGTGTTCCAAGCTGTAGAAGAGACCTTGGGGTAGAGGAACTGAAGGTTGTGTCTAAAGCTGTGCGCCGAGAAGTAGAAGACTCCCTGGGGTAGAGGACCTGAAGGCAGTTTCTAAAGCTATTTACCGAGACGTAGAATAAACCCTGGGTAGAGGAACTGAAGGTGGTGTCTAAAGCTGTGTGCCGAGAAGTAGAAGAAAACTTGGGGTAGCGGAACTGAAGTCTGTGTCTAAAACTATGTGCCAAGAAGCAGAAGAAAACCTGGGGTAGAGGAACTGAAGGCGGTGTCTAAAGCTGTGTGCAGAGAAGCAGAAAAAAATTTGGGGGTGGGGGAACGGAAGGTTGTGTCTAAAGCTGTGTGCCGGGAAATAGACGAAACCCTGGTGTAGAGGAACTGAAGGCAGTTTCTAAAGCTGTGTACCGAGAAGTAGAAGAAACGCTGGGTAGAGGAACTGAAGGTGGGGTCTAAAGCTGTGTGCCGAGAAGTAGAAGAACACGTTGGGGAAGAGGAACTGAAGGCGGTGTCTAAAGCTATGTGCGGAGAAGAGGAAAACCTGGGCGTAGAGGAACTGAAGTCTGTTTCAAAAGTTGTGTGCCAAGCAGTAGATGAGACCTTGGGGTAGAGGAACTGAAGGTTGTGTCTAAAGCTGTGTGCCAAGCAGTACGAGAGACATTGGGGTAGAGGAACTGAAGGTTGTTCCTAAAGCTGTGTGCCGAGAAGTAGAAGAAAACTTGGGGTAGAGGAACTGAAGGCTGTGTCTAAAGCTGTGTGCCGAGAAGTAGACGAAATCCTGGGGTAGTCGAACTGAAGGCAGTTTCTAAAGCTGTGTACCGAGAAGTAGAAGAACACGTTGGGGAAGAGGAACTGAAGGCTGTGTCCAGAGCTGTATGCTGAGAAGTAGAAGAACACATTGGGGTAGAGGAACAAAAAGCCGTGTCTAAAGCCATGTGCAGAGAAGAGGAAAACCCGGGCGTAGAGGAACTGAAGTTTGTTTGTAAAGTTGTGTGACAAGAAGTAGAAGAGAACTTGGGGTAGAGGAACAGAAGGCTGTGTCTAAAGCTGTGTGCCGAGAAGTAGAAGAAACCCCAGGGTAGAGGAACTGAAGGCAGGTTCTAAAGCTGTGTACCGAGAAATAGAAGAAACCGTGGGTACAGGAACTGAAGGCGGTGTCTAAAGCTGTGTGCAGAGAAGTAGAAGAAACTTGGGGGTGGAGCAACTGAAGGCTGTGTCTGGAGCTATGTGCCGAGAAATAGAATAACACGTAGGGGTAAAGCAACTGAAGCCTGTTTCTAAAGCTGTGTGCCGAGAAGTAGAAGAACACGTTGGGGTAGAGGAACTGAAGGCGGTGTCTAAAGCTGTGTGCAGAGAAGAGGAAAACCTGGGGGTAGAGGAACTGAAGTCTGTGTCTAAAGCTGTGTGCCGAGAATTAGAAGAAAACTTGAGGCAGAGGAACTAACCGCAGTTCCTAAATCTGTGTACCAAGAAGTAGAAGAACACGTTGGAGTAGAGGAATTGAAGGCTGTGTCTAGAGCTGTGTACCGAGAAGTAGAAGAACACATTGGGCTAGAGGAACAGAATGTGGTGTCTAAAGCTATGTGCGGAGAAGAGGAAAACCTGGGCGTAGAGGAACTGAAGTCTGTTCCTAAAGTTGTGTGCCAAGAAGTAGAAGAGAACTTGGGGTAGAGGAGCTGAAGGTTGTGGCTAAGGCTGTGTGCCGAGAAGTAGAAGACACCCTAGGGTAGAGGAACTGAAGGCAGTTTCTAAAACTGTGTACCGAGACGTAGAAGAGACCCTGGGTAGAGGAACTGAAGGCGGTGTCTAAAGCTGTGTGCAGAGAAGTAGAAAAAACTTGGGGGTGGAGGAACTGAAGGTTGTGTCTAAACCTGTGTGCCGAGAAGTAGACGAAACCCTGGGGTAGAGGAACTGAAGGCAGTTTCCAAAGCTGTGTACCGAGAAGTAGAAGAAACCCTGGGTAGAGGAACTGAAGGTTGTGTCTAAAGCTTTGTGCCGAGAAGTAGAAGAAAACTTGGGGTAGAGGAACTGAACGCTGTGTCTAAAGCTGTGTGCCAAGAGGTGGAAGAAAACTTGGGGGTAGCGGAACTGAAGGCTGTGTCTAAAGCTATGTGCCAAGAAGCAGAAGAAAACCTGGGGTCGAGGAACGGAAGGCGGTGTCTAAAGCTGTGTGCAGAGAAGTAGTCAAAACCCTGGGCTAGAGGAACTGAAGGCAGTTTCTAAAGCTATTTACCGAGAAGTAGAAGAAAGCCTGGGTAGAAGAACTGAAGGCTGTGTCTAAAGCTGTGTGCCGAGAAGTAGAAGAACGCGTTGGGGTGGAGGAACTGAAGGTGGTGTCTAAAGCTGTGTGTCGAGAAGTAGAAGAAAACTTGGGGTAGCGGAACTGAAGTCTGTGTCTAAAACTATGTGCCAAGAAGCAGAAGAAAACCTGGGGTAGAGGAACTGAAGGCGGTGTCTAAAGCTGTGTGCAGAGAAGTAGAAAAAAATTTGGGGGTGGGGGAACGGAAGGTTGTGTCTAAAGCTGTGTGCCGGGAAGTAGACGAAACCCTGGTGTAGAGGAACTGAAGGCAGTTTCTAAAGCTGTGTAACGAGAAGTAGAAGAAACGCTGGGTAGAGGAACTGAAGGTGGGGTCTAAAGCTGTGTGCCGAGAAGTAGAAGAACACGTTGGGGAAGAGGAACTGAAGGCGGTGTCTAAAGCTATGTGCGAAGAAGAGGAAAACCTGGGCGTAGAGGAACTGAAGTCTGTTTCAAAAGTTGTGTGCCAAGCAGTAGATGAGACCTTGGGGTAGAGGAACTGAAGGTTGTGTCTAAAGCTGTGTGCCAAGCAGTACGAGAGACATTGGGGTAGAGGAACTGAAGGTTGTTCCTAAAGCTGTGTGCCGAGAAGTAGAAGAAAACTTGGGGTAGAGGAACTGAAGGCTGTGTCTAAAGCTGTGTGCCGAGAAGTAGACGAAATCCTGGGGTAGTCGAACTGAAGGCAGTTTCTAAAGCTGTGTACCGAGAAGTAGAAGAACACGTTGGGGGAAGAGGAACTGAAGGCTGTGTCCAGAGCTGTATGCTGAGAAGTAGAAGAACACATTGGGGTAGAGGAACAAAAAGCCGTGTCTAAAGCCATGTGCAGAGAAGAGGAAAACCCGGGCGTAGAGGAACTGAAGTTTGTTTGTAAAGTTGTGTGACAAGAAGTAGAAGAGAACTTGGGGTAGAGGAACAGAAGGCTGTGTCTAAAGCTGTGTGCCGAGAAGTAGAAGAAACCCCAGGGTAGAGGAACTGAAGCCAGGTTCTAAAGCTGTGTACCGAGAAATAGAAGAAACCGTGGGTACAGGAACTGAAGGCGGTGTCTAAAGCTGTGTGCAGAGAAGTAGAAGAAACTTGGGGGTGGAGCAACTGAAGGCTGTGTCTGGAGCTATGTGCCGAGAAATAGAATAACACGTAGGGGTAAAGCAACTGAAGCCTGTTTCTAAAGCTGTGTGCCGAGAAGTAGAAGAACACGTTGGGGTAGAGGAACTGAAGGCGGTGTCTAAAGCTGTGTGCAGAGAAGAGGAAAACCTGGGGGTAGAGGAACTGAAGTCTGTGTCTAAAGCTGTGTGCCGAGAATTAGAAGAAAACTTGAGGCAGAGGAACTAACCGCAGTTCCTAAATCTGTGTACCTAGAAGTAGAAGAACACGTTGGAGTAGAGGAATTGAAGGCTGTGTCTAGAGCTGTGTACCGAGAAGTAGAAGAACACATTGGGCCAGAGGAACAGAAGGTGGTGTCTAAAGCTATGTGCGGAGAAGAGGAAAACCTGGGCGTAGAGGAACTGAAGTCTGTTCCTGAAGTTGTGTGCCAAGAAGTAGAAGAGAACTTGGGGTAGAGGAGCTGAAGGTTGTGGCTAAGGCTGTGTGCCGAGAAGTAGAAGACACCCTAGGGTAGAGGAACTGAAGGCAGTTTCTAAAACTGTGTACCGAGACGTAGAAGAGACCCTGGGTAGAGGAACTGAAGGCGGTGTCTAAAGCTGTGTGCAGAGAAGTAGAAAAAACTTGGGGGTGGAGGAACTGAAGGTTGTGTCTAAACCTGTGTGCCGAGAAGTAGACGAAACCCTGGGGTAGAGGAACTGAAGGCAGTTTCCAAAGCTGTGTACCGAGAAGTAGAAGAAACCCTGGGTAGAGGAACTGAAGGTTGTGTCTAAAGCTTTGTGCCGAGAAGTAGAAGAAAACTTGGGGTAGAGGAACTGAACGCTGTGTCTAAAGCTGTGTGCCAAGAGGTGGAAGAAAACTTGGGGGTAGCGGAACTGAAGGCTGTGTCTAAAGCTATGTGCCAAGAAGCAGAAGAAAACCTGGGGTCGAGGAACGGAAGGCGGTGTCTAAAGCTGTGTGCAGAGAAGTAGTCAAAACCCTGGGCTAGAGGAACTGAAGGCAGTTTCTAAAGCTATTTACCGAGAAGTAGAAGAAAGCCTGGGTAGAAGAACTGAAGGCGGTGTCTAAAGCTGTGGGCAGAGAAGTAGAAGAAAACTTTGGGGTGGAGGAACTGAAAGTTGTGTCTAAAGCTCTGTGCCGAGGAGAAGAAAACTTGGGGTAGAGGAACTGACGGCTGTGTCTAAAGCTGTGTGCCAAAAGGTAGAAGAAAACCTGGGGTAGAGGAACTGAAGGTTGTGTCAAAAGCTGTGTGACGAGAAGTAGAAGAAAACCTGGGGTATAGGAATGGAATGCTGTGTCTAAAGCTGTGTGCGGATAAGTAGAAGAAACCATGGGGGTAGAGGAATTGATGGCAGATTAGAAAGCTGTGTGCCGAGAAGTAGAGGAAAACATGGGGATAGAGGAATGGAAGGCTGTGTCTAAAGCTGTGTGCCGACAAGTAGAAGAAAACTTGTGGGGTGAGGTAGATGAACTGAAGTCTGTGTCTAACACTATGTGGCAAGAAGTAGAAGAACACTTGGGGGCAAAGGAACTGAACGCTGTGTCTAAAGCTGTGTGCCAAGAGGTGGAAGAAAACTTGGGGGTAGCAGAACTGAAGGCTGTGTCTAAAGCCATGTGCCAAGAAGCAGAAGAAAACCTGGGGTAGAGGATCTAAAGGCGGTGTCTAAAGCTGTGGGCAGAGAAGTAGAAGAAAACTTGTGGTGGAGGAACTGAAGGTTGTGTCTAAAGCTGTGTGCCGAGAAGTAGACAAAACCCTGGGGTAGAGGAACTGAAGGAAGTTTCTAAAGCTGTGTACCGAGGAGTAGAAGAAAGCCTGGGTAGAAGAACTGAAGGCGGTGTCTAAAGCTGTGGAAAGAGAAGTAGAAGAAAACTGTGGGGTGGAGGAACTGAAGGTTGTGTCTAAAGCTGTGTGCTGAGGAGAAGAAAACTTGGGGTAGAGGAACTGAAGGCTGTGTCTAAAGCTGTGTGCCAAAAGGTAGAAGAAAACCTGGGTTAGAGGAACTAAAGGCTGTGTCTAAAGCTGTGTGACGAGAAGTAGAAGAAAACCTGGGGTATAGGAATGGAAGGCTGTGTCTAAAGCTGTGTGCGGATAAGTAGAAGAAACCATGGGGATAGAGGAATTGATGGCAGATTAGAAAGCTGTGTGCCGAGAAGTAGAGGAAAACATGAGGATAGAGGAATGGAAGGCTGTGTCTAAAGCTGTGTGCCGACAAGTAGAAGAAAACTTGTGGAGTGAGGTAGATGAACTGAAGTCTGTGTCTAACACTATGTGCCAAGACGTAGAAGAACACTTGGGGGCAAAGGAACTAAAGGCGGTATCCAATGCTGTGTGCCAAGAGGTAGAAGAAAACCTGGGGGTAGATGAAACGAAGGCTGTGTCTAAAACTGTGTGCCGAGCAGGTAGAGGAAATGAAGGCTGTGTCTAAACCTGTGTGCCGACAAGTAGAAGAAAACTTGTGGGGTGAGGTAGATGAACTGAAGTCTGTGTCTAACACTGTGTGCCAAGAAGTAGAGGAACACTTGGGGCAGAGGAGCTAAAGGCTGTATCTAATGCTGTGTGCCAAGAGGTAGAAGAAAACTTGGAGGTAAATGAAACGAAGGCTGTGTCTAAAACTGTGTGCCGAGCAGGTAGAGGAAATGAAGGCAGTGTCTAAAGCTGTTTGCCGAGAAGTAGAAGAAAACTTGTGGGTTTAGGAAATGAAGGCAGTGTCTAAAGCTGTGTGCCGTGTAGAAGAAAACCTGGGGGTAGAGGAACTGAAGGCTGTGTCTAAAGCTGTGTGCCAAGGAGTATAAGAACACATTGGAGTAGAGGAACAGAAGGCGGTATCTAAAGCTGTGTGTGGAGAAGAGGAAAACCTGGGGGTAGAGGAACTGAACACTGTTTCTAAAGTTGGGTGCCAGGAACTAGAAGAAAACTTGGGGTAGAGGAACTAAAGGTTGTGTCTAAAGAGGTGTGTGCAGAAGTAGAAGAAAACTTGGAGGTAGAGGAACTGAAGGTTGTGTCTATAGCTATGTGCCAAGTGGTAGAAGAAAAATTGGCGTAGAGGAACTGAAGGTTGTGTCAAAAGCTGTGTGTCGAGAAGTAGAAGAAGTCCTGTGGTAGAGGAACTGATGGCAGTTTCTAAAGCTGTGTGCTGAGAAGTAAAAGAAAATCTGGGATAGAGGAACGGAAGGCTGTGTCTAAAGCAGTGCGCCAAGAAGTAGAAGAATATTTGGAGGCAAAGGAACTAATGGATGTATCCAATGCTGTGTGCCGAGAAGTAGCAAAACACTTGGGGGTAGAGGAACTGAAGCTTGTGTACTAAGCTGTGTGCCGAGAAGTGGAAGAAAACTTGGGGGTAGATAAAATGAAGGCTCTGTCTAAAGCTGTCAGCCGAGAAGATAGAGGAAATGAAGGTTGTGTCTAAAGCTGTGTGCCGAGAAGTTAGAGTAAGTGAAGGCTGTGTCTAAAGCTGTATGCCGAGAAGTAGAAGAAAACTTGGGGAGAGGAAATGAATGCCATGTCTAGAGCTGTGTGCCGTGTAGAAGAAAACCTGGGAGTAGAGGAACTGAAGGCTGTGTCTAAAGCTGTGTGCCAAGAAGTATAAGAACACATTGGAGTAGAGGAACAGAAGGCGGTATCTAAAGCTGTGTGCGGAGAAGAGGAAAACCTAGGGGTAGAGGAACTGAACTCTGTTTCTAAAGTTGGGTTCCAGGAACTAGAAGAAAACCTGGGTTAGAGGAACTGAAGGCTGTGTCTAAAGCTATGTGCTGAGAAATAGAAGAAACCCTGGGGTAGAGACAGTGAAGGCAGTTTCTAAAGCTGTGTGCCAAGAATTAGAAGAAGCCCTGGGGTAGAGGAAATGAAGGGCCTTTCTAAAGAGGTGTGTGGAGAAGTAGAAGAAAACTTGGGGGTAGAGGAACTGAAGGGTGTAACTAAAGCTATGTGCCAACTGGTAGAAGAAAAATTGGGGTAGAGGAACTGAAGGTTGTGTCTAAAGCTGTGTGCCGAGAAGTAGAAGAAACCTTGGGCGGTCGAGGAAATGACGGTTGTGCCTAAAGCTGGGTGCCGAGTAGTAAAAGAAAACTTGAAGTAGAGGAACTGAAGGCTGTGTCTAAAGCTGGGTGCCAAGAGGTAGAAGTAAACTTGGGGTAGAGGAACTGAAAGCTGTGTCTAAAGATGTGTGCCGAGAAGTAAAGAAAACTTGGGGTAGAGGAACTGAAGGCAGTTTCTAAAGCTGTGTGTTGAGAAGTAGAAGAAACCTGCGGTAGAGGAACTGATGGCAGTTTCTAAAGCTGTGTGCCGAGAAGTAGAAGAAAATCTGGGATAGAGGAATGGAAGGCTGTGTCTAAAGCTCTGTGCCAAGAAGTAGAAGAAAACTTGTGGGGTGAGGTAGATGAACGGAAGTCTGTGTCTAACACTATGTGCCAAGAAGTAGAAGAACACGTTGGAGTAGAGGAACTGAAGGCTGTGTCTAATGCTGTGTGCAAGAAGTAGAAGAAAACTTGGGTAGAGGAACGAAGGCTGTGTCTAAAGCTGTGTGCCGAGAAGTAGAAGAATGTCTGGGGTAGAGGAAGTGAAGGCAGTTTCCAAAGCTGTGTGCCAAGAAGTAGAAGAAACCCTGGGGTAGAGGAAGTGAAGACAGTTTCTAAAGCTGTGTGCCAAGAAGTTGAAGAAAACTTGGGGTACAGGAACTAATGGCAGTTGCCAAAGCTGTGTGCCGAGAAGTAGAAGAACACGTTGGAGTAGAGGAACTGAAGGCTGTGTCTAAAGGTTTGTGTGGAGAGAAGAAAACCTGCGGGTAGAGGAACTGAAGTCGACGTCTAAAGTTGGGTGCTGAGAAGTAGAACAAAATTTGGGGTAGAGGAACTGAAGGCTGTGTCTAAAGCTGTGTGCCAAGAAGTAGAAGACAGCCTGGGGTAGAGGAAAAGAAGGCAGTTTCTAAAGCTCTGTGGCAAGAAGTAGAAGAAACCATGGGGTACATGAACTGAAGGCGGTGTCTAAAGCTGTGTGTGGAGAAGTAGAGGAAAACTTGGGGGTAGAGGAACTGAATGTTGTGTCTAAAGATGTGTGCCGAGAAGTAGAAGAAAACTTGGGGTAGAGGAACCTGAAGGCTGTGTCTAAAGCTGTGTGCCAAGAGGTAGAAGAAAACTTGGTGGTAGAGGAAGTGAAGGCAGTTTCCAAAGCTGTGTGCCAAGAAGTAGAAGAAACCCTGGGGTAGAGGAAGTGAAGACAGTTTCTAAAGCTGTGTGCCAAGAAGTTGAAGAAAACTTGGGGTACAGGAACTAATGGCAGTTGTCAAAGCTGTGTGCCGAGAAGTAGAAGAACACGTTGGAGTAGAGGAACTGAAGGCTGTGTCTAACGGTTTGTGTGCAGAGAAGAAAACCTGCGGGTAGAGGAACTGAAGTCGACATCTAAAGTTGGGTGCTGAGAAGTAGAACAAAATTTGGGGTAGAGGAACTGAAGGCTGTGTCTAAAGCTGTGTGCCAAGAAGTAGAAGACAGCCTGGGGTAGAGGAAAAGAAGGCAGTTTCTAAAGCTGTGTGCCAAGAAGTAGAAGAAACCATGGGGTAGAGGAACTGAAGGCTGTGTCTAAAGCTGTGTGTGGAGAAGTAGAAGAAAACTGGGGGGTGGGGGGGGGGATAGAGGAACTGAATGTCTGTGTCTAAAGATGTGTGCCGAGAAGTAGAAGAAAACTTGGGGTAGAGGAACTGAAGGCTGTGTCCAAAGCTGTGTGCAGAGAAGTAGAAGAAACCCTGGGGGTAGAGGAACTGATGGCAGTTTCTAATGTTGTGTGCCGAGAAGTAGAAGAAAATGTGGGACAGAGAAACGGAAGGCTGTGTCTAAAGCTGTGTGCCAAGAAGCAGAAGAATAATTGGGGGTAGAGGAACTGAAGCTTGTGTCTAAAGCTGTGTGTCGAGAAGTAGAAGAAGTAGAGGAAAAGAAGGCAGTTTCTAAAGCTCTATGCCAAAAAGTAGAAGAAATCCTGGGGTTGAGGAACTGAAAGGCAGTTTCTAAAGCTGTGTGTGGGGAAGTAGAAGAAACCCTGGTCGTAGAGGAACTGAAGGCAGTTTCTAAAGCTGTGTGCTAAGAAGTATAAGAAAACTTGGGGTAGAGAATCTGACGGCTGTGTCTAAAGCTGTGTGCCGAGAAGTAGAAGAAAACTTTGGGGTAGACGAACGGAAGGCTGTTTCTAAAGCTGTGTGCAGAGAGGTAGAAGAAAACTTGGGGGTAGAGGAACTTAAGGCTGTGTCCAAAGCTGTGTGCCAAGAAAGAGAGGAAACCTGGGGGGTAGAGGAACTGAAGTCTGTGTCTAAATCTGTGTGCCGAGACGTAGAAGAAAATGTGGGGTAGAGGAACGGAAGGCTGAATCTAAAGCTGTGTGAAGAGAAGTTGAAGAAACCCTGGGGGTAGAGGAACTGATGGCAGTTTCTAATGTTGTGTGCCGAGAAGTAGAAGAAAATGTGGGACAGAGAAATGGAAGGCTGTGTCTAAAGCTGTGTGCCGACAAGTAGAAGAAAACTTGTGGGGTGGGATAGAAGAACTGAAGTCTGTGTCTAAAGCTGTGTGCCAAGAAGGAGAAGCATACTTGGGGGGTAGAGGAACTGAAGCTTGTGTCTAAAGCTGTGTGTCGAGAAGTAGAAGAAAGCCTGGGGTAGAGGAAAAGAAGGCAGTTTCTAAAGCTCTATGGCAAAAAGTAGAAGAAATCCTGGGGTTGAGGAACTGAAAGGCAGTTTCTAAAGCTGTGTGTGGGGAAGTAGAAGAAACCCTGGTCGTAGAGGAACTGAGGGCAGTTTCTAAAGCTGTGTGCTAAGAAGTAGAAGAAAACTTGGGGTAGAGAATCTGACGGCTGTGTCTAAAGCTGTGTGCCGAGAAGTAGAAGAAAACTTGGGGGTAGACGAATGGAAGGCTGTTTCTAAAGCTGTGTGCCGAGAAGTAGAAGAAAACTTGGGGGTAGATGAAATGAAGGCAGTTTCTAAAGCTGTGTGCCAAGAAGTAGAAGAAAACCTGGGATAGTGGAACTGAAGGCTGTGTCTAAAACTGTGTGCCGACAAGTAGAAGAAATCTTGTGGGGTGGGGTAGAGGAACTGAAGAAAACTTGGAGGCAGAGGAACTAAAGGCTGTAGCTAATGCTGTGTGCCGAGAAGATGCTGAAAACTTGGGAGTAGAGGATTTGTAGGTTGTATCTAAAGCTGTCTGTCGAGAAGTAAAAGATTACGAGGGGGTAGATGAAATGAAGGCTGTGGCTAAAGCTCTGTGCCGAGAAGGTAGAAGAAACGAAGGCTGTGTCTAAAGATGTGTGCCAAGAAGGTAGAGGAAATGAAGGCTGTTCCTAAAGCTATGTGCCGAGTAGAGTAAATCCTGGAGGTAGAGGAACTGAAGACTGTGTCTAAAGCTGTGTGCCAAGATGTAGAAGAAAACCTGGGGGTAGAGGAACGAAAGGCTGTGTCTAAACCTGTGTGCTGAGAAGTAGAGGAAAGCCCGGGGTAGAGGATCTGAACGCTGTGTCTAAAGCTGTGAGCAGAGAAGTAGAATAAACCCTGGGTGAAGAGGAACAGAGGGCAGTTTCTAAAGCTGTGTGCAAAGAAGTAGAAGAAAAGTTGGTGTAGAGGAACTGAAGGCTGTCTCTAATGTTGTGTGCCGAGAAGTAGAAAATACTTGGGGTAGAGGAGCTGAAGGCTGTGTTTAAAGCTGTGTGCCGAGAAGTAGAAGAAACGCTAGGGTAGATGAACTGAAGGAAGTTTCTAAAGCTGTGTGCCGAGAAGTAGAAGAAAACCTTGGATAGAGGAAGGAAGGCTGTGTCTAAAGCTGTGAGCCGACAAGTAGAAAACAACTTCTGGGGTGAGGTAGAGGAACTGGTCTGTGTCTAAATCTGTGTACCAAGAAGTAGAAGAATACTTGGAGGGCAGAGGAACTAAAGGCCGTATCTAATGCTGTGTGCCGACAACTAGCAGAAAACTTGGGGGTATAGCAACTGAAGGTTGTGTCTAAAGCTGTGTGCCGAGAAGCAGAACAAAACTTGGGGTAGATGAAATGAAGGCTGTGTCTAAACTGTGTGCTAAAAAGATAGAGGAAATGATGGCTCTGTCTAAAGCTGTGTGCCGAGAAGCTAGAGGAAATGAAGTCTGTGTCTACAGCTGTGTGTCGAGAAGTAGAAGAAAACTTGGGGGTAGATGAAATGAAGGCTGTGACTAAAGCTCTGTGCCGAGAAGGCAAAAGAAACGAAGGCTGTGTCTAAAGCTGTGTGCCAAGAAGGTAGGGGAGATGAAGGCTGTGTCTGAAGCTGTGTGTCAAGGAGTGGAAGAAAACGTGTGGGTAGAGGAAATGAAGGCTTGTCTAAAGCTGTGTGCTGAGTAGAAGAAAACTTGGGGGTAGAGGAAATGAAGGCTGTGCCTAAACCTATATGCCGAGTAGAAAAAACCCTGGGGGTAGAGGAACTGAAGACTGTGTCTAAAGCTGTGTGCCAAGATGTAGAAGAAAACCTGGGGATAGAGGAACGGAAGGCTGTGTCTAAACCTGCGTGCTGAGAAGTAGAGGAAAACCTGGGGTAGAGGATCTGAAGACTGTGTCTAAAGCTGTGTGCAGAGAAGTAGAATAAACCTTGGGTGTAGAGGAACTGAGGGCAGTTTCTAAAGCTGTGTGCCAAAAAGTAGAAGAAAAGTTGGTGTAGAGGAACTGAAGGCTGTATCTATTGCTGTGTGCCGACAAGTAGCAGAAAACTTGGGGGTATAGCAACTGAAGGTTGTGTCTAAATCTGTGTGCCGAGAAGCAGAACAAAACTTGGGGTAGATGAAATGAAGGCTGTGTCTAACCTGTGTGCTAAAAAGATAGAGGAAATGATGGCTCTGTCTAAAGCTGTGTGCCGAGAAGCTAGAGGAAATGAAGTCTGTGTCTACAGCTGTGTGCCGAGAAGTGGAAGAAAACTTGGGGGTAGATGAAATGAAGGCTGTGACTAAAGCTCTGTGCCGAGAAGGCAAAAGAAACGAAGGCTGTGTCTAAAGCTGTGTGTCAAGGAGTGGAAGAAAACGTGTGGGTAGAGGAAATGAAGGCTTGTCTAAAGCTGTGTGCAGAGAAGGAGAGGAAACCTGGGGGTAGAGGAACTGAAGTCAGTGTCTAAAGCTGTGTGCCGAGACGTAGAAGAAAATGTGGGGTAGAGGGCCGGAAGGCTGAATCTAAAGCTGTGTACAGAGAAGTAGAAGAAACCCTGGGGTAGAGGAACTGATGGCAGTTTCTAATGTTGTGTGCCGAGAAGTAGAAGAAAATGTGGGACAGAGAAACGGATGGCTGTGTCTAAAGCTGTGTGCCGACAAGTAGAAGAAAACTTGTGGGGTGGGATAGAAGAACTGACGTCTGTGTCTAAAGCTGTGTGCCGACAACTAGCAGAAAACTTGGGGGTATAGCAACTGAAGGTTGTGTCTAAATCTGTGTGCCGAGAAGCAGAACAAAACTTTGGGTAGATGAAATGAAGGCTGTGTCTAAACTGTGTGCTAAAAAGATAGAGGAAATGATGGCTCTGTCTAAAGCTGTGTGCCGAGAAGCTAGAGGAAATGAAGTCTGTGTCTACAGCTGTGTGCAGAGAAGTAGAAGAAAACTTGGGGGTAGATGAAATGAAGGCTGTGACTAAAGCTCTGTGCCGAGAAGGCAAAAGAAACGAAGGCTGTGTCTAAAGCTGTGTGCCAAGAAGGTAGGGGAAATGAAGGCTGTGTCTAAAGCTGTGTGTCAAGGAGTGGAAGAAAACGTGTGGGTAGAGGAAATGAAGGCTTGTCTAAAGCTGTGTGCTGAGTAGAAGAAAACTTGGGGGTAGAGGAAATGAAGGCAGTGCCTAAACCTATATGCCGAGTAGAAAAAAACCTGGGGGTAGAGGAACTAAAGGCTGTATCTAATGCCGTGTGCCGAGAAGTATCAGAAAACTTGGGGGTAGAAGAACAGAAGACTGTGTCTAAAGCTGTGTGCCGAGAAGTAGAAGAAAACTTGGGGGCAGATGAAATGAAGGCGTGTCTAAAGCTGTGTGCCGAGAAGTAGAAGAAACCCTGGGGTAGAGGAACTGAAGGCAGTTTCTAAAGCTGTGTGCCGAGAAGTAGAAGAAAACCTGGGATAGTGGAACTGAAGGCTGTGTCTAAAACTGTGTGCCGACAAGTAGAAGAAATCTTGTGGGGTGGGGTAGAGGAACTGAAGAAAACTTGGAGGCAGAGGAACTAAAGTCTGTATCTAATGCTGTGTGCCGAGAAGATGCAGAGAACTTGGGAGTAGAGGATGTGTAGGTTGTGTCGAAAGCTGTCTGTCGAGAAGTAAAAGATTACTTGGGGGTAGATGAAATGAAGGCTGTGGATAAAGCTCTGTGCCGAGAAGGTAGAAGAAACGAAGGCTGTGTCTAAAGCTGTTTACCAAGAAGGTAGAGGAACTTAAGGCTGTGTCTAAAGCTGTGTGCCGAGAAGTAGAAGAATACCTGGGATAGAGGAACAGAAGGCTGTGTCTAAACCTGTGTGCCAACAAGTAGAAGAAAACTTGTGGTGGTGGGGTAGAGGAACTCAAGTCTGTGTCTAAAAATGTGTGCCAATAAATAGAAGAATACTTTGGGGGCAGAGGAACAGAAAGCTGGATCTAATGCAGTGTGCCGAAAGTAGCAGAAAACGTGTGGGTAGAGGAACTGAAGGTCGTGTCTACAGCTGTGTGCCGAGAACCAGAAGACTTGATGGTAGATGAAATGAAGGCTGTGTCTAAAGCTGTATGCTGAGAAGTAGAAGAAACCCTGGGGTAGAGGAACTGAAGGCAGTTTCTAAAGCTGTGTGCCGAGAAGTAGAAGAAACCCTGTGGTAGGGGAACTGAATGATGTGTCTAAAGCAGTGTGCAGAGAAGTAAAGAAACCATGAGGGTAGAGGAACTGAAGGCAATTTCTAAAGCTGTGTGGCAAGAAGTGTAAGAAAACTTGGTGTAGAGGAACTGAAGGCTGTGTCTAAAGCTGTGTGCCGAGAAGTAGAAGAACACTTGTGGGTAGAGGAAATGAAAGCTGTGTCTAAAGCTGTGTGCCGAGAAAGAAAAGAAAACTTTGGAGTAGAGGAACTGAAGCCTGTGTCTAAAGATGTCTGTCTAGAAGTAGAAGAAAACCTTGGAGTAGAGGAACTGAAGGCTGTGTCTAAAGCTGTGTGCAGAGAAGTAGTAGAAACCCTGGGGTAGAGGAACTGAAGACAGTTTCTAAAGCTGTGTACCAAGAAGTAGAAGAAAACTTGGGGTAGAGGAACAAATGGCAGTTTCTAATGCTGTGTACCGAGAGGTAGAAGAACACGTTGGAGTAGAGGAACTGAAGGCTGTGTCTAATGATGTGTTTAGAGAAGAGGAAAGCCTGGGGGTAGAGGAATTGAAGACTGTTTCTAAAGTTGTGTGCCGAGAAGTAGAAGAAAACTTGGAGTAGAGGAACTTAAGGCTGTTTCTAAAGCTGTGTGCCAAGAAGTAGAAGAAACCCTGGGGTAGAGGAAGTGAAGACAGTTTCTAAAGCTGTGTGCCAAGAAGTTGAAGAAAACTTGGGGTACAGGAACTAATGGCAGTTGCCAAAGCTGTGTGCCGAGAAGTAGAATAACACGTTGGAGTAGAGGAACTGAAGGCTGTGTCTAAAGGTTTGTGTGGAGAGAAGAAAACCTGCGGGTAGAGGAACTGAAGTCTACGTCTAAAGTTGGGTGCTGAGACGTAGAAGAAAATTTGGGGTAGAGGAACTGAAGGCTGTGTCTAAAGCTGTGTGCCAAGAAGTAGAAGACAGCCTGGGGTAGAGGAAAAGAAGGCAGTTTCTAAAGCTGTGTGCCAAGAAGTAGAAGAAACCATGGGTAGATGAACTGAAGGCGGTGTCTAAAGCTGTGTGTGGAGAAGTAGAAGAAAACTGGGGGGTAGCGGAACTGAATGTTGTGTCTAAAGATGTGTGCCGAGAAGTAGTAGAAAACTTGGGGTAGAGGAGTTGAAGGCTGTGTCTAAAGCTGTGTGCCAAGAGGTAGAAGAAAACCTCGGGGTAGAGGAACTGAAGGCTTTGTCCAAAGATGTGTGCCAAGAAGGAGAGGAAACCTGGGGGTAGAGAAACTGATGTCTGTGTCTAAACTGTGTGCCGAGACGTAGAAGAAAATGTGGGGTAGAGGAACGGAAGGCTGAATCTAAAGCTGTGTGCAGAGAAGTAGAAGAAACCCTGGGGTAGAGGAACTGATGGCAGTTTCTAATGTTGTGTGCCGAGAAGTAGAAGAAAATGTGGGACAGAGAAACGGAAGGCTGTGTCTAAAGCTGTATGCCGACAAGTAGAAGAAAACTTGTGGGGTGGGATAGAAGAACTGAAGTCTGTGTCTAAAGCTATGTGCCAAGAAGGAGAAGAATACTTGGGGGTAGAGGAACTGAAGCTTGTGTCTAAAGCTGTGTGTCGAGAGGTAGAAGAAAGCCTGGGGTAGAGGAAAAGAAGGCAGTTTCTAAAGCTCTATGCCAAAAAGTAGAAGAAATCCTGGGGTTGAGGAACTGAAAGGCAGTTTCTAAAGCTGTGTATGGGGAAGTAGAAGAAACCCTGGTCGTAGAGGAACTGAAGGCAGTTTCTAAAGCTGTGTGCTAAGAAGTAGAAGAAAACTTGGGGTAGAGAATCTGACGGCTGTGTCTAAAGCTGTGTGCCGAGAAGTAGAAGAAAACTTGGGGGTAGACGAACGGAAGGCTGTTTCTAAGGCTGTGTGCAGAGAAGTAGAAGAAAACCTGGGATAGAGGAACGGAAGGCTGTGTCTAAGACTGTGTGCCAACAAGTAGAGGAAAACTTGGGGGTAGAAGAACAGAAGACTGTGTCTAAAGCTGTGTGCCGAGAAGTAGAAGAAAACTTGGGGGTAGATGAAATGAAGGCGTGTCTAAAGCTGTGTGCCGAGAAGTAGAAGAAACCCTGGGGTAGAGGAACTGATGGCAGTTTCTAAAGCTGTGTGCCGAGAAGTAGAAGAAAACCTGGGATAGTGGAACTGAAGGCTGTGTCTAAAACTGTGTGCCGACAAGTAGAAGAAATCCTGTGGGGTGGGGTAGAGGAACTGAAAAAAACTTGGAGGCAGAGGAACCAAAGGCTGTATCTAATGCTGTGTGCCGAGAAGATGCAGAAAACTTGGGAGTAGAGGATTTGTAGGTTGTGTCTAAAGCTGTCTGTGGAGAAGTAAAAGATTACTTGGGGGTAGATGAAATGAAGGCTGTGGCTAAAGCTCTGTGCCAAGAAGGTAGAAGAAACGAAGGCTGTGTCTAAAGCTGTGTGCCACGAAGGTAGAGGAAATGAAGCTGTGTCTAAAGCTGTGTGTCAAGGAGTGGAAGAAAAGTTGGGGGTAGAGGAAATGAAGGCTGTGCCTAAAGCTATGTGCCGAGTAGAGGAAAATCTGGGGGTAGAGGAACTGAAGACTGTGTCTAAAGCTCTGTGCCGCGAAGTAGAAGAAAACCTTGGATAGCGGAAGGAAGGCTGTGTCTAAAGCTGTGAGCCGACAAGCAGAAAACAACTTCTGGGGTGGGGTAGAGGAACTGAAGTCTGTGTCTAAAGCTGTGTGCCAAGAAGTAGAAGAATACTTTGGGGCAGAGGAACTAAAGTATTATCTAATGCTGTGTGCCGACAAGTAACAGAAAACTTGGGGGTTTAGGAACTGAAGGGTGTGTCTAAAGCTGTGTGCCGAGAAGTAGAAGAAAACTTGTGGGTACATGAAATGAAGGCTTTGTCTAAAGCTGTGTGCCGAGAAGTAGAAGAAAACTTTGGGGTAGAGGAACTGAAGGGGGTGTCCAAAGCTGTGTACTGAGAAGTAGAAGAAAACTTGGTGGGAGAGGAAATGAAGGCTGAGTCTAAAGCTGTGTGGTGAGAAGCTAGGGGTAATGAAGGCTGTGCCTAAAGCTGTGTGCCGAGTAGAAGAAAATCTGGGGGTAGACGAACTGAAGGCTGTGTCTACAGCTGTGTGCCGAGAAGTAGAAGAAACCTTGGGGGTAGAGGAACTGAAGGCAGTTTCTAAAGCTGTGTGACAAGAAGTAGAAGAAAACTTGGGGTACAGGAGCTGAAGATTGTGTCTAAAGCTCTGTGCCGAAAGTAGCAGAAAACGTGGGGGGAACTAAAGGTCGTGTCTACAGCTGTGTGCCGAGAACCAGACAACTTGATGGCAGATGAAATGAAGGCTGTGTCTAAAGCTGTACGCTGAGAAGTAGAAGAAACCCTGGGGTAGAGGAACTGAAGGCAGTTTCTAAAGCTGTGTGCCGAGAAGTAGAAGAAACCCTGTGGTAGGGGAACTGAATGATGTGTCTAAAGCAGTGTGCAGATAAGTAAAGAAACCCTGAGGGTAGAGGAACTGAAGGCAATTTCTAAAGCTGTGTGGCAAGAAGTGTAAGAAAGCTTGGTGTAGAGGAACTGAAGGCTGTGTCTAAAGCTGTGTGCCAAGAAGCAGAAGAAAACTTGGGGGGTAGAGGAAATGAAGGCTGTGCCTAAAGTTGTGTGCCGAGTAGAAGAAAGCCCTGTGGGTAGAGGAACTGAAGACTGTGTCTAAAGCTGTATGCCAAGATGTAGAAGAAGACTCCGGGGTAGAGCCACTGAAAGTTTGTGTCTAAAGTTGTGTGCTGAGATGTAGAAGAAACCCTTGGTGTAGAGGAACTGAAGCCAGTTTCTAAAGCAGTGTGCTGAGAAGTAGAAGAAACACTGGGGTAGTGGAACTGAAGACAGTTTCTAAATCTCTGTGCCGAGAAGTAGAAGAAAACCTTGGATAGAGGAAGGAAGGCTGTGTCTAAAGCTCTGAGCCGACAAGCAGAAAACAACTTCTGGGTGGGGTAGTCTGTGTCTAAAGCTGTGTGCCAAGAAGTAGAAGAATACTTGGGGGCAGAGGAACTAAAGGTTGTATCTAATGCTGTGTGCCGACAAGTAGCAGAAAACTTGGGTTTTTTGGAACTAAAGGTTGTGTTTAAGGCTATGTGCCGAGAAGTAGAAGAAAACTTGGGGGTACATGAAATGAAGGCTGTGTCTAAAGCTGTGTGCTGAAAAGATAGAGGAAATGAAGGCTCTGTCTGCCGAGAAGTAGACGAAATCTTAGGGCTAGTAGAGGAAATGAAGGCGGTGTCTAAAGCTGTGTGCCAAGAAGTAGAAGAATACTTTGGGGCAGAGGAACTAAAGTATTATCTAATGCTGTGTGCCGACAAGTAACAGAAAACTTGGGGGTTTAGGAACTGAAGGGTGTGTCTAAAGCTGTGTGCCGAGAAGTAGAAGAAAACTTGTGGGTACATGAAATGAAGGCTTTGTCTAAAGCTGTGTGCCGAGAAGTAGAAGAAAACTTTGGGGTAGAGGAACTGAAGGGTGTGTCCAAAGCTGTGTACTGAGAAGTAGAAGAAAACTTGGTGGGAGAGGAAATGAAGGCTGAGTCTAAAGCTGTGTGGTGAGAAGCTAGGGGTAATGAAGGCTGTGCCTAAAGCTGTGTGCCGAGTAGAAGAAAATCTGGGGGTAGACGAACTGAAGGCTGTGTCTACAGCTGTGTGCCGAGAAGTAGAAGAAACCTTGGGGGTAGAGGAACTGAAGGCAGTTTCTAAAGCTGTGTGACAAGAAGTAGAAGAAAACTTGGGGTACAGGAGCTGAAGATTGTGTCTAAAGCTCTGTGCCGAAAGTAGCAGAAAACGTGGGGGGAACTAAAGGTCGTGTCTACAGCTGTGTGCCGAGAACCAGACAACTTGATGGCAGATGAAATGAAGGCTGTGTCTAAAGCTGTACGCTGAGAAGTAGAAGAAACCCTGGGGTAGAGGAACTGAAGGCAGTTTCTAAAGCTGTGTGCCGAGAAGTAGAAGAAACCCTGTGGTAGGGGAACTGAATGATGTGTCTAAAGCAGTGTGCAGATAAGTAAAGAAACCCTGAGGGTAGAGGAACTGAAGGCAATTTCTAAAGCTGTGTGGCAAGAAGTGTAAGAAAGCTTGGTGTAGAGGAACTGAAGGCTGTGTCTAAAGCTGTGTGCCAAGAAGCAGAAGAAAACTTGGGGGTAGAGGAAATGAAGGCTGTGCCTAAAGTTGTGTGCCGAGTAGAAGAAAGCCCTGTGGGTAGAGGAACTGAAGACTGTGTCTAAAGCTGTATGCCAAGATGTAGAAGAAGACTCCGGGGTAGAGCAACTGAAAGTTTGTGTCTAAAGTTGTGTGCTGAGATGTAGAAGAAACCCTTGGTGTAGAGGAACTGAAGCCAGTTTCTAAAGCAGTGTGCTGAGAAGTAGAAGAAACACTGGGGTAGTGGAACTGAAGACAGTTTCTAAATCTCTGTGCCGAGAAGTAGAAGAAAACCTTGGATAGAGGAAGGAAGGCTGTGTCTAAAGCTCTGAGCCGACAAGCAGAAAACAACTTCTGGGGTGGGGTAGTCTGTGTCTAAAGCTGTGTGCCAAGAAGTAGAAGAATACTTGGGGGCAGAGGAACTAAAGGTTGTATCTAATGCTGTGTGCCGACAAGTAGCAGAAAACTTGGGTTTTTTGGAACTAAAGGTTGTGTTTAAGGCTATGTGCCGAGAAGTAGAAGAAAACTTGGGGGTACATGAAATGAAGGCTGTGTCTAAAGCTGTGTGCTGAAAAGATAGAGGAAATGAAGGCTCTGTCTGCCGAGAAGTAGACGAAATCTTAGGGCTAGTAGAGGAAATGAAGGCGGTGTCTAAAGCTGTGTGCCCAGTAGAAGAAAATCTGGGGTAGACGAACTGAAGGCAGTGTCTACAGCTGTGTGCCGAGAAGTAGAAGAAACCCTGGGGGTAGAGGAACTGAAGGCAATTTCTAAAGCTGTGAGGCAAGAAGTGTAAGAAAACTTGTGTAGAGTAACTGAAGGCTGTGTCTAAAGCTGTGTGCCGAGAAATAGAAGATTACTTGGGTTAGATGAACTGAATGCTGTGTCTAAAGCTGTGTGCCGAGAAGTAGAAGAAACGCTGGGGTAGAGGAGCTGAAGGCAGTTTCCAAACCTGTGTGTCGAGAAGTAGAAAAAACCCTGGGGTAGAGGAACTGAAGGCGGTTTTCAAAGCCGTGTGCCGAGAAGTAGAAGAAAACCTGGGATAGAGGAATGGAAGGCTGTGTCTAAAGCTGTGTGCCAAGAAGTAGACGAATACTTGGGGGCAGAGGACCTAAAGGCTGTATCTAATGCAGTGTGCCGAGAAGTAGCAGAAAACTTGGGGGTAGATGAAATGAAGGCTGTGTCTAATGCTGTGTGCCTAGAAGTAGAAGAAACCATGTGGTAGAGGAACTGAAGGCAGTTTCTAAAGCTGTGTGCCGAGAAGTCGAAGACACCCCGGGGTAGAGGAACTGAAGGCGGTTTCTAAAGCTGTGTGCCGAGAAGTAGAAGAAAACCTGGGATAGAGGAAGTAAAGGGTGTGTCTAAAGCTATGTGCCGACAAGTAGATGAAAACTTGTGGGGTGGGGTAGAGGAACTGAAGTCGGTGTCTAAAGCTGTGTGCCAAGAAGTAGAAGAATACTTGGGGGCAGAGGAACTAAAGGCTGTATTTAATGTTGTGTGCCGCCAAGTAGCAGAACACTTGGGGGTATAGGAACTGAAGGTTGTGTCTAAAGCTGTGTGCCGAGAAGTAGAAGAAAACTTGGGGGTAGATTAAATGCACGCTGTGTCTAAAGCTGTGTGCCGAGAAGTAGAAGAAAACTTGGGGTAGAGGAACTGAAGGTTGGGTCTAAAGCTCTATGCCGAGAAGTAGAAGAAAACTTGGGGTTAGAGGAAATGAAGGTTGTTTCTAAACCTGTGTGCCAAGAAGTAGAAGAAAACTTGGGGGTAGAGCAACTGAAGACTGTGTCTAAAGCTGTGTGCCGAGAAGTAGAAGAAAACGTGGGGGTAGAGGAAATGAAGGATGTGTCTAAAGCTGTGTGTCGAGAAGTAGAAGAACATGTGGGGTAAAGGAACTGAAAGCTGTGTCTAACACTCAGCGCTGAGATGTCGAAAAAAACCTGCATTTTGGTATTCTCAATCTGAAAATGGAGGATTCCACTTTTCAGTCAACCATCTAACGTCATAATCAACTGAATAGCGTGTATGATGACGAAATATTCAACAAGTTACCTGCATATTTTTCTGGAAATTGATACTCAGGGCGTTCAGGGATCGATCGATCCCAACACGGCCAATGCTTGGGTGGAGCTTAGATATAGATGGGCGGGATAGATAAAACTGGATTCCTCCATTACTAGTCCCTAGTCTAAGCGTGTTCTGAAACAGAATGGAAGCCACATAGTCAAAACGGGATCAATAAATCCCCTTGTTCTTGGCACACCCGCTTCGGGACTGGTGCTATATCATGATTATGTCTCCCAACTAGAACATCTTGTGCAATTAAATAATTTTCTTGTAATTTATTGTTGACTAGATTATTCTTTGAAACTTGTGGCAGAACACTCCAGAAGCCGTTTGGTCTTATGTGAGTGTTACATGGTTAGAGTCTCTCGTGCATTTCTAGAGATAAATATGCACCTTTAGCTGCAGGCTACGGCCCTGATATTACTTTCTTGTGCGTATTTGGTGACGGTGTGAAACTGACCTTCCATATCGATTATGGATACTATTATGTTATGAACATTTCATGAGAGAGGATGCATAATGCCATCTTACATGTTTATTATTGATATCTGGTGAATTGTTGCACGAAGCAAAACCTTCAAATTAATGTCAATGTCAATGTCGAGGTCACCCCCGCAGGCAACATTTAAAATAATTGGCATACCATTTCAGTGGTGTAGTCATCAAATAATGTCATGTTGTGATTTATGACATTTATTATATTGTGAGGTTTAGTGCAATCTAAGAGGAAAAGACAGTAAACCAAGCAAAATTTCAAAATGCTCATTGCATTGGTGGTCATTGGAATGTTCCGAATGAGTGCACTCTAGCATCGCTAAATCAGCACAACCAGAAATATACAAGAAAACATGGTTCAGCAATTATATTCTATCAGTCTATGATGTCAGCTACATGAGTTTGAGGGAAAGTGTAATAAATGCGTATTATTTGATCATTACATATTTACACTAGAGGATTTTATACCAGTAGCCACTGTGGGCAGCATTCATCCGCAGCTGTCGGAATTCAATAACAGGTGTTATTTAGGAAGTCTTTCTGCCTCCTATAATCTCATTGAAGCTGCTTAATTCGGTGCACTTAACCATGTGACGGATCTGAAGAACCGTTAACTCTTACACTATTGGAGGACCATGGCGATGTATACGCTGATTAAAGACTTTTTGTCCACTTTGAAGGCGATGTTTTTGGAAAGATGCATACAGCAACATCTTACATCTCTATCATAGTCAATACAGTCATCAGCTCATCGCACAAGTAAACATGAATAACAGATATAAGCCACCAAGTCAGTTGTACAAGGGGTCTGTAATTAATCCACTGCTTGCCTCACAGAAGCCAGTTTATGGGAATTCCTCATCCATTTCTTCCGACTAATGGATTCTGTACCCGGTTATTCATGCATTAAGGCCATGAATTCCACGCAAAGTCCACTTTTAGGGATTTAATCTGATTTGTGAACGCACGTTGCTCGATATCAGACAATACACGCTGATAAATCAGTGTTCTGGATTCGTTCCCAGAATACCATGCAATAATTAAATAAACACAATCTCGGAGCAAATACATCAGCGTGTTTACAACCTGTCGGTAACTTGCAGGACACCTTTCAGAGTCTGATGCTAAATAAATCGTGTTCTAAATAAATAAATATGATGTAACGTTCCAATCCCGGGTTCCAATCTGTTTTCGTATTGAGAAGCAAAGTAATGCTGTCCTGTTTTACAAGCACTGACATAGCAGCTTGAAGTAACAATAATATAAGCAAACTCACAATTTGAGGCAATTTGCACCCTTAAATAATAACCCTAATGACGGTGTTTTCGATTAGCATAGAAGTGAACACTAGGGGGTCCATTTCTAGCTATACCCCGGCCATTTCCTGCCTTGGCCCGGCCATTTCCTGCCATGGCCCGGCCATTTTTAGCTATGTCCCGGCCATTTCTGGCTATGTCCCGGCCATTTCCAGCCATGCCCCGGCCATTTCTAGCTATGCCCCGGCCATTTCTAGCTAAGATCCGCCCACATTTTGCGCGTGTTGGGATCGATTAAACTACTTTGGACCCTAAATTACCAGAATCCCAAATTCAAGGTAACTATATGCCTACAGGTAAGCTGTTGGATGTTTTGAAAATAATTTTACTGAAGGGTGTTGCTGTTTACAGCAGCAACATTTCCCAGTTAAATTAGTTTTAGAAAATTCAACAGAATGGTTATTAAATTGTAAATACATCAAAGACATACAATTCGTACATGTGACGGACGTTTTCAGCTTCAGGGCTGGAGTATTGTCGTTAATTGTGATTGTGACGTCAGCCTACATGGACTTAATTGTTTATGACGTCAGAAAAGATTGGAGCCATCCATTAGCATCAAGTTAATACACTAAGGAGGGAAAGCATAGACAATGGCATTCATCAGCGTGGTAAATGTGCGCACAAATGCAGTTTATTTTACTACTTATGAATAATATCATTAATGTTGTAATAAGTCAATACATTTGATGAATTTCACCAGGCTTAAACACTAATTTTCGCTAGATGTTCACATTTTATTTTATTCTTCGAAGCAGTATTCTGAAAGTATTCGCTGTACTATATCGATGCTTTGATTAAACACGATATTGGACACTCAGGGTTGAAGCGGTTACGTAGTCACATGCAAATTCCGATTGGCTACCACATATACTCGCTTTTTTGTGGTTAACTACCATTTTAATGCACTCCGGTTGGTTTTGGTATTAATGACCTTCTGGTTTTGTAAGATTATCATTTACGCATATTTTATACGAACTGCGCCCATGCGTGAAATGTCTCAGTACGATGGTAACGTGTAGTGCTGTAGCTGAACAAAAAAAATAGCCTAGCCCGGATAAAATTGCTATCAAGCTGCTTTTGGTCTCGTTGGAACACGAATTTCATCCTCCATAACATATCAAAAATTCGCAAAAATCCGTTTTGAGGAAATCTTATAATATGCAAATTAGTTAATTAATATGCGTATAACGAGCTTTGTGTGGTATAAAGCATTTGTTATCTAAGTTGGTTTATATTGGCTGATTCATATACTATATATGTTAAAATAAAAATATAACAATCAACTAATTAAATTAAATTAAACTAAATTAAAATAATTAATATGCAAATTAAATATTTAAAGGTGCATATTCACACCAAATGCTTGAAAACAAAATTGCTAAATTTGAGTACTTTTAGAAGATTAAATTGTGGATATAAATGTAATTAAACGAAATAAATCCTATCATAAGACCATTTCATTTCGCATAAATTAATACAATCTTTTTAGTTGTCAAGTTGAATTATGGATTCGCGTCTATAATTCAATTTCACAACTTTAAAAATTATATTAATTAATGCGTAATGAAATCTTTGTATGTTACGGTTTATTTTGCATCCTTATTTAGGCACAAAACTTAAGCCTCTAAAAGTATATAATTTAACAGTTTAATTTTCAAGCATTTTAGTGTGAAACTAAATATGATACATTATTTGTGATCTAATTACTATATCCAGAAGTCCATAATACTATAGACCTGCACTTTATCCTATTGAATATTTAAAATCCAGTTTGAAGCAACAGCTGCCAGTCAAATTAATTTCAATATCTTCAAGACCTTTATGGATGGTTATTTTGAAACTGAGTCGATGATATTTCAGTGATAACAGCATCTAACATGCGTCTTAGTTGCATAGAACACCCTTATTCGACAGGACCCTCTTCAGAGTAGAGGCCAGTCCGCTTTATACCGAGCTCCTCTTGAAATTTTGTCAGCTGCTGCTGCTGCTAAAGAATGGTCAACATTCCGGGCTTCATTAATAACATAGTAACCTGCTTCATAGCCGTCTAAGAGCTGAATTATATAGTATTTGGCACGCACTCACATATACCCACTTTCTTTCTAAATATTCCGATAACACTTTGTATTGTTAGACGGCCATGTGTGGTCTAATAACACGCTAAATTAGAATAAATCGATACAAGAGTACCTGTCTGTTGGCTCTGGATCGAAAATTGCTTGACCGTACGTTAGCAAGTGCGACATGCTGTGGGTTGCTACTTAGGCAGCTTTACCAGAAATGTCAAACATTTGACACACAGACAGGACTGACAAACATACAGACCACACAGACAGACAGGACTGGCAAATAAACCACCTGGCCGATCCACAGGCCGACATTTACCATTTGTGATTCACAACTATAAATGTGGCACATGTGCTGGTGATGCGACTCAAAAGTGATTTAGTATAGTCACTACAGCCAAATACTTGTGAGTCCAAATCTGGTGATGCCGTCGTCTTGCATTCTGGAGTTATGGGTAAGAAAGTGTGTTCGGTGCATGCACATAGTGGCCACCTTACATAGATATATTGTCTGTCGACCTGAAACTCAAATAAATTATAGCCTTCCACTATCTATCTGATTGGATATGCCAAATTTAGCGATTCTACCTTCTTGCACTCGGAGATATGTTGCGGACAGACCGGTCGGTCGGATAGACAGCCGACCAGCCGATCAGATGGATGAATGAATGGACGGACGGACGGACGCCTACCACGCCGTGAGTAATAAGCAAATCGTTTGGGATGGTTTTGCATTTATTGAACGTTTGGAATTTTTTCTACTCTAATTTAATCTTTCACGTCATAAATTCCTAACGGGTTTATGTTTTGACAACAGTTGTGTAGCAAGCTGTTGGCTGATGCTACAGTCTTCCACCCGCTTCTACACGTGAACCTGGACAAGGGGGATAAGTCTGGATTACTCCAGATCGTGAGATCATCTTTAATTGGCAGTACTGTCTCCCCTGCATTATCGAGGCAGATGTTACTATCGATCTGAAAAGTCGTAGATAGCTCATGCGCAAACCTTCACTATGGGGCGAGTTGTCCTGACCATAGATTTGAAAAGATGTATATCGTACAGTCTCAAAGGCGGCATTTCGGAGTTCGCTGATCTCGTTTATATGAGAATATATTACTAACAGAATTGTATTTATGTTGCAAATTCCATACCTAGTTGAATAAAATGTCAGATTAATACAGTCAACCAAATTTTATTTTCGAAAATTTCTTTCAAATTCGTTCCGTGAGTGTCTGCTTCTGCTTCTAGCCATCGTCAACGTGTTGATTATAATGCCACCGTATAGAGTGCACGACAACGTTAAAACATTTTTGTTCGGTTTACTCTTCTGATTACGAACAAAATTCACACCATTGTGTACACGCTGGCGGGGTATTATAGACCGTGGTGGTTGGACAGGCATTATTACCCCTCAGCAACACGACCAAATGCTGTTATTTGATTGGTTAAGATCAGGGACGTATGATCTGGCATTTCCCTCACGCGAGGGCAATACCATACGGTATACCTGCGCGAAAGGCGTGTTTTAGCTTTACTGCGCAGCTAGCCATAACGCTCATTATAATAATATGCATGTCTCTAAATTGGCAGATATACGCCCGAATCGGCATTTTTGTCAATCAAGTATCTCAATTTCAAAACTGCCGAATCAATCGCATATCTGCCAATTTTAGAGACATGTTTATCATTATAATGTGCGTTATGGCTAGCTGCGCAGTAAAACTAAAACACGGTTTTCACGCGGGGGGGGGGGGGGGTGGGGGATATCGTGTGGTATTGCCCTCGCGTGAGGGAAATACTAGATCATACATCGTTGATCTTATGCTGCACTGCAGGAAAACCGTTGCATATTTTGAACCTAATTTCACTAGGTGCCGTTGCTGCAGCAAGGTTATGCAAACCGCTTCTATAATGAATTTAATACCAGACAGAGCGATGAATTTATCACAGCTATCAAAACGGCGAATTAATTACCATCAAACTGTTACATATCACAACCCGAGAATATTGATCTGCCAATAATATATCATCTTTAAGTGTGACGAGCGTGTCAATTACATTAATCAACATATCGATATGAAATGGTTTATGCTTATCCGTGTAGAAAAGTTAGATTAGCTGACAGTTGCGGTGACAGTATGTTTACAAACAACAAGGACACCCACCCCTGCTTCAGGAAGCCCACGTCCTACAGCTGCTAATGACGTCAACAAATTTGACACTGAAACTTCACATGAACTGGATGATATTAGCGTTTTTAGTCTTTACTGTGTACACTATGGTCCATGCTGCGTCAGTTATGAAGCCAGGGCCGTATTTAGATATGTGGGGGCCCTGGCAAAGAATGAGCTGGGGGTCTGGGGGTCCTCCCCCCCCCCCGAAAACCTTTTACATCTAGGTGCTTTGAGACGACGAGAGAGTCTACTTTTAGGGTGAATTATGGCGCTTTCTTTCGTTGTAAAATTATGTTATTTTGCAAATTTTCGTAATTAACATTGTTGCCGAACACCAAACAAGAATTGGGCCCCCACAAATATTAGAATAGAATTATAATGCATGATTAAGAGTTCTAAACTAATAAAGTTTGCTTTAAATGTCCTATAACCTCCAAAAAAAGTGCATTATTATTTATTTATTTTTAAATTGTGGGGGCCCCTTGCTTGTGGGGGCCCCGGGGCTTTTTCCCCGCTTGCCCCCCCCCACCCCCACCCCCACCCCCCTTAAATACGGCCCTGTATGAAGCCCACTGTATAGTTGGCGACACGATGCATTTGAGTCAACGCTGCGTCATCGCTGAGGAAACGCAACATAACTCAAAGACAACGCATGTCATCGCGACCATATCGCTTCACGGCAAGCGGTAACGCTTTGTCCGCGATAAAGTTAAACTTTGTTTAACTTTTCATGCAGAAACGCAATGTCGCAGCTATCAGAACGAGGTTAATGTACCTGCTGGTAAACTTTAATACATAGGAAGTCAATTATACCCCAGGCTTGAAATATGGCACGTGCTAATGCCCAATTGCGAGAAAAGCTAATTGAATTTGTTCGCGTGAAGGAAGCTGTATATAATCCCACACATCCGGAGCATTGCGATAAAGATGTTATTGACACTCTGTGGGAGAGAATTGGATCGCAAATAGAGTTGACAGGTAAGCAGTTTATGCATTTAATTATTAACCCTTTGAACACAGAATCTCGAATACCAAAATTCATTGGCATTGCAATAAAGAATGAATATTCTGGAACTAATGGACCTTTCCATTTCTAGCTATGCCCCGCCCATCACTAGCTAAGCTCCACCCACACCTCGCCGTGTTGGGATTGATCGATCCCCAAATGCCCTAGCTATCAATTTCCTGAAAACTATACAGGGAAGCTGTTGACTATTTTGTAACTAATTTGACTGGGTGCTGTTGCTGCCTATGACAGCGACAGCGCCCAGTCAAATTAGTTTCAAAATAGTCAACAGAATATTTATTAAATAGTAAAAGCAAACAATGTGTACAACAACGCATAGACCGTCTTCAAAATATGCGTTCGTGACGTACTTATCGACATCATTCATGACGTCATTCATTATGATGTCATTCTACACATCGCGCGGTTCATTATGACGTCATATGATGGGTGGGTACTCTGGAAAGGTGTATTGAGATGAGGGCTGTGCTATGACGGCAATATCGTCTCAAAATATTCAACTGGCTGTCTGTACTGAAATTGTGATTCTGGGTCAAATGGTATGCTTTTACAAGCTATGCTTTACCACCAAAGATTGACGGATGTTATATATGCACGTCTGTCTGTCTGTCTGTTGTCTGTCCGTCTGTCTCCGAGTAGGATATCCGAAAATATAGTTTGAGTTAGATGGAACTTGCTGCTGATACATATAATCCGGCTATGAATTTAGATCCTGGTCCAGATACAGATCAAGTTCACATCCCACTCATTACAATATGATATTTTAGATTTTAAAAACCTTAAATTTAGATCGACCTAGAACAGAAATCTATCAAGATGTTCTATACGAACCGAAAGTGTGATGCACAGAAATGTGGGGGAGATATGCTCTATATCGAGTGTCATTACAATGATGAATGGTTTCGACATGGATTGATATGAACGCGCTGAATTATTTGTAAAAAAAATAGTTTGACTCAAAGGTATTGGAATATTAAAGGCCATTTATTCAAGTTTAGTAGGGGCATGCTCTAGTGATATGGATCCGCTTTATTCGTTTCAGGAATCAAGACAAAGGCATTATGGAAAAACCTCAAAGATGGTTATCGAGTACAGAGAAAGAAGATCAACAGCAGCTAAAGTGGAAGTCAGGCCAAGAACATTAAAAAGTGGACGTTTCTTGATCAAATGGGATTTCTGCAGAATTACGTCGATTATGGGCCGTTAGTAACATATAAGATATAACGCCCTAAATGATTATCTGAAGTCATAGATAAAATAAACCACTGGTTAGCTGACGCGACAATCTGATGACGTAGATCCGACACGAAATAAGCAAATAGTCCGACACGAACAGTCTGAATTGTCTCTCTTTATGACTTAATAAACATTTAGTTGAATATTTTGAAACTAATTTGACTGGATGCTGTTGCTGCATATGGCGACAACATCTCCCAATAGCATTAGCTTCAAAATATGTAACATCTTACAAGTATAGTTATTCTGAAATTGATATACTAAGAATGCAGGATAGAAAATCAATTCTAACACATGCATAAAACAGGCGTAGCTTGGCTAGAAATAGATCCCTCCATTGGTGTGAATCACTGTAACTTCGGCACAAAATAGCAGCAGTAATGGCAGTAGCGGCACGGGGGGGGGGGGGGGGCAGCAGCATCAGCAACAACAGTAACAGTAAATGTAACAGTAACAGCAACAGAAACAGTAATGGCGGCAGCGGTAGCAGCAGCAGTAGTAGTAGTAGTAGTAGTAGTAGTAGTAGTAGTAGTAGTAGCAGCAGCAGCAGCAGCAGCAGCAGCAGCAGCAGCAGCAGAAGCAGCAGCAGCAGCAGCAGCAGCAGTAGTAGGAGTAGTAGTAAAATTAACTCAATTAAATTAAATAAAATACCATATATCAATATACAACAAGCAGCGAGTGTGCTAGCTTATACAAGTTCTGCTTCTGCTATTTTTAGATATCCATGTTCAATTGATACTAGGCCAGTTTTGCACCATATATCTTTAAATCTACTTTCTTTTCCATGTTCCACTAGCCTGTAAAATTCACAATGAATGCAGTTTATCAACAATGATCGAAATATAGCTTGTATGGCTCTTTGGTGGTTGTTTCCTGTTTTATCTCTGACCTCTGAACACCGATGTTTCCAAATGGCCCACACTCCTACAGATATCAGGGTTACTAACAAATCTTTCTCCTTGCTATTAATGATTCGTCCGATAGTTGAGCAATCTTTGAACATAATTGTTTCAGCGATTAATTTCACATATTTGATTCCAAATTTAGCAAGGAGCATATTGATATATACCCAAAAGTCTGTAGCTATACAACACTGTGTAAACATATGGTCTATTGTTTCCTCCTCGGTATTACATAATAAACACCGGTCTGTACTTGTTATTTTGCACATATAAGTCAGATGGCCGACCCATAGGCTTCGATGGGGGTAATCGCCATGCCAGGTCCCATGCGTTTCCTGGTAGACAAGGTAGATGTATTGTTTTCCACGCATTTTTTCAGTTCTTTGGCGTGCATCCTAAAGTGTTCCAATGCTTAACTGCAAGAGGAGTCTGTCTCCGACTTTGCATCAGCATTCCATACCAGGCTATAGATGCCATGTTGTATTTTATATGCTCTGACTTAAATACTAATGTTGGTTGCAACATATCTCTGTTGCCACGTGCTTTCGGCAATTTGAACCATTCACCAGGTATTGCATTCTTTATTCTAAGAAATAAGCGTTGGGCATCAATATGCCTCATTGATGTTGCTCTTGCTACATCCTGCATCGCAATCCATTTGCGAGATTTTGGATTAACTAAATCACGTAAATATTGAATGCCATTTTTGGCCATAGAGGGCAAATATAATACAGCATCATTATCACGAATCAACTCGTTGCCCCAAAGACATTGCTCGAAGGCATCTTCCCAACAACTGGGTTGTGGCATTGATCGTGTAAATATCTTTAACGCTTCGAGCTGTTTTTTATATACGTTTGGTATCTTCTGATGGTTAGGTGGCAGTTTATTGCACAAAAATAAAAATTCTACTGGAAATGGATCTACGTACCTTTGTAGAAGGGTCCTTGCAACATTTGACCAAGATGAGTTTGAAGTGAGTAACTTATTCAAGAATTTCAGTTTTAGCGAAGCACACTTTGCTAAAACATTAACCAAATCCAGTCCTCCATCATGCTTTGCATTGGTGAGGATTGACTGCGATACTAAATGGGCTTTGTCCTTCCATAAGAAGGACAAAAGTAACGTGTTGATCTTTGACTCTACTGATTTGGGCATATGAACTACAGAAGCGGTATACCACAGTCCGGATAAAATTAAATTATTACGGACAAATGTCCTGCCAAATACAGTTAGGCGACATCGTTTCCAATTTACTAATGCACACTTTAGCTTGGATAGCCTTTCTTCCCAGTTTATTATTACATCCTGTTCTCTACTAAAGTAAATACCCAAAATTTTTATAACATCATCTGACCAGTTAATATCCATAACATTGTCAGTTCTGTCCTTCCAAGCGCCCAAAAATAATCCCTTAGATTTGTCTCTATTGACTTTAAGCAGCCTTTTGAAATTCTGATAATACTCCATTTAAAATTCTAAAATCTGAATTTTTACCTGCAAACACAGTCGTATCATCTGCATATTGAGACACCTTTAGTGGCCTTTCTACGCCTATACATATTCCTTGAAAATCATTACATTGATTCAATGTGCCCCCCCCCCAACGATTCCATAGCTATGACGAATAGAAGCGGAGACAATGAGCAACCCTGTCTGACACCTCGTTCCAACACTACAGGTTCAGATAGATGATTATCTATTAAATAGCAACTTGTTATATCAGTATATAAAATATTGACCCATTTAATAAATCTGGAACCAAAGCCAATATGGTCTAAAGACTTAAACAAGAAGTCCTATTCAAGTCTGTCAAACATCTTCTCGTTATCAAGCGTTATTATTGCTGCTGGGATGCAATCCTTTTCAACTAATTGAATAAGGTCTCATATAAGCAATGTGTTGTTTAATATCGTTCTTCCTGGTACAGAGCACGTTTGATCATCATCAATTACGTCGTCTAGGACTGCGCCAAGTTTTAATGTTAGTACCCGAGTAATAATCTTATAGTCTACACAGAGTAGAGAGATTGGTCTATAATTCTGTATTTTATTTCTGTCACCCCTCTTGTATATAAACCGAACATATGCTTGGGCCATCGATGGAGGGAGATGCCCTTGCTTAAAAATGCTAGCTGCTATTTCTTCTAATACTGGACCAAATATGTGCCAGAATGTTTGATAAAATTCGACTGGAAGTCCGTCGCAGCCAGGAGACTTTTCTAACTTCATACCTTTGAGATTTTGTCAAATCATCAATTGTTAGTGATTGGTCACAACTTCCGCGACATGCATCTGGAAGTCTTTGCGTTATATTGGCTAAAATATCTCTAGTTGCAGTTTCATCACTTCCCTCAGATTTATACAATGATTTGTAAAATTTGGATACTGTTTCCATCATCTCTGCATTTGAGGACACTGATACACCATCATTTGTCTTCAGTGAGCGCATTAATGTCTCTATACCTCTTGCTTTTTTCAAGTTACAAAAGTAACGTGTAGGCTTTTCACCCTCGGTGTGCATTTGTGCTCTTGCCCTTATTTTGGCCCCATCAAACTGATATTGCTCTATTTCATTTAGTCTACCTTTTAATTTAACTAATAGTTCGTAATAATTATATTCTCCATCATTAATTTTCTTATTAATTTTACACACCGACCGCTGATGCGCCTTTTTACGCTTTCGCATTTCTCGTGCTTTCCTGATGGAATACTGCCTTGAAATATGTTTCAGGTCGAATTTAACATCCTCCCACCAGTCTGTTATACATTCATACAAACTTCTGTTTTCAACCCAATGCCTCCAACAACTTTCTACACATTTGCGATAGCAACTATCTCGTAACAACGCTACATTGAGTTTCCAAAATCCATCTCCTCGTTTGATCCAGTCAGCATTGTCTAATGTGATGGAAAACATATTGTGATCAGAGAAAGTTACTGGTTTTATGTTAGTTTTACACATGTAGCCTTTCAATGATCGTTCTACATAGATCCTGTCCAATCTGGATACTTTCTTTCCATCGGTTGAAAACCAAGTAAAGTCCCTGCCCTCTGGATTTTCAATCCGATAAGTGTCTAACAAGCTTTTATATTCACAGATGTGTTTCAAAATATTTTGAGATGTGTCATTAAAATTAGATCTAGCGTTTCTGTCTTTAACTTCGTCTAATATGCAATTAAAGTCACCACCCATAATTAGGTTTTCAGACCTTGAGTATGGATCCAGCTCATGGATGACAGCAGCTAAATCTCATCAACAGAACCTCGACAGAGTACAAAACCAGGCACTGCGCATCATCACTGGTGGAATGAAATCAACACCAATAGAAAAAATGGAGCAGACAGCAGGCATCCCCCCCCCCCACTTAGCAAAGGAAGGGAATGCAAAGCACTGATCCAAGCTGCAACGTTCAAATCGTTCAACAACCACCCGATGAAGATCAGGCAAGCACAGCTGTCATCAGGAAGATTTAAAAGATCAAGTTTTGTGAAAGAGACAAAAGCACTTCAAAGGGAACACCAAGAAATATTGCCAGCACAAATAGAAGACCCAAACCACACACTTGATCCTCCATCCTGCGAAAACAAACTAGAGAGCATAGCTATTCGCACCACAGTACCTCATCTCACAACCAAAGATGAACACAGTGGTGTGAGCAAAAAGGCCCTGACCCTAGTCATGCTGGAAGAAATGTACCCTCAGGAGACATGGATAAGGATCTACACAGATGGATCAGCCAAAGATGCAATTAGGAGCGGAGGTGCCGGACTCCACATATAGTATCCAAACGGACAACATGAGTCAGCTGCAATACCGACGGGCAAACACTGCACAAACTACAGAGCTGGAGTCGAAGCACTGGTCCATGCAGCTAATACCATCAGCAGAACAGCAGCCCCTATTGCACAGATTGTCTTTTTATCTGATGCCCGCTCCGTCCTTGAGGCTATCACCAACGGTAAGCTGCCACAACTTGAAGAAGCACTACAAACCATCAAATGCTTTCGGATAGCATTGCCGTGGATCCCCTCACACTGTGGAGTCCAAGGAAATGAGAAAGCAGACAAGATGGCAAAGGTGGGTGCAGAAGAGAATCAGACAGAAAACATGGTTACCCATATAGAGATGAAGACTATCATCAAGTCACTATATAGAACACCTCAATCAGAAGATGCCTACCATCATCTCTCGAGGCCAGAGCAAGTGACCATTTTTCGTCTCAGAACTGGACACAACAGACTAAACCAACACATGTACAGGCGGTTCACCTTACGACATCTCCCGCTTGTCCTTGTGGAGAAGCAGAACAGACCACAGAGCACATACTTCAATGTTGCAGTACGTATCAGTTGCTGAGAGAAGAGATCTGGCCTTTGTCAACTTCTTTTCTTGAAAAGCTGTATGGGCCTGTGGAAGAACTGCAGAAAACCACAGATTTCATCTTCAAAATGGCTCTCCAAGTGTGATACCAGCGATCGAAAAGAAGAAGAAGAAGAAGAAGAATGCGTTCTGTCTTGAATTATTGTGGAAACATCATTTAGAAATTCACGACGCAATTGATGAAAGGTTGGCGAATAAAGGCACATCAAATTTAACCTTGTGTTTAGTACATCAATTAATGCACAAATCCATCGTCCATTTGTATCTGATGACGACGATATAACATCAACATAGTTGAGACAGCGGGGCAGGATAAGAATGGCCACTCCCGCGCTATTATCTTGTGATAAAGAATTAAAAAATCTGCCCTTTTGAAATATCTTTGAGAGATTCATACACTTCAAATTTTTGAATGTTGGTCTCTTGTAGAAAAGCAATATCAACTCTCTCATTTGCTAATTCTTCAAGCAAGTGGCGCTGCTTGAATTCGGTATTTAATCCTCTGCAATTGATGGTGCAGATAATCATAATTTGTAAAATGATGTTTACAACCACCATCATTAGATTAACTTGATTTGATTTTTTAGCTCGTTTCTTAGACTATTTACCTAATTTGCCTGCGAATTCAATGTTTCCTAGTTCTACCACAGACAAATATTCACATTTGGAAATATCAGAATCATGGCGCAGTAGACGATATTTCACGCCTCTCGGCTTTACATATGGCACTAACACTTCACCCCCTTCTGATCTGTGCATTACCTTTTCATCTTTCCTCTGTGAACTCTGTGTTTGAATGGACACATCTGATTCTGCAACTGACATTGTATCATCATCCATATCATTTACTTCAATCTCAGATTCTGAGCTATTGTCTTCTTTATGACGCTTATTTCTACTTAAGTTACATTTGGCAGGAGCGTCATTTACCATATCTTCAAGCTGACTTAAATCAAGTGGGCTTAGCGGAAAATCGACTGAACTTTCTGTCTTTTGAGTCCTAAACTTATCCTGTCCCAATTTTAATTCATCTTCTAAGGAATTGTAAACTGGCTCTTCAGTAAGATCATCATTTTCCTGCGTGTCTTTTACAGCCACGTTTGGCTCCACTACATTTTGATTATTTTCTTGACTTAAGGTTATACCCTCCTCTAATACTTGAATTTCATCAACTGTAGTTACTTTAACAGGATTTGATGATTTGTTTGTGTCATTTTCAGTGGCATGAACCACAACAACTGCTTCCGTAGTGATTGCTCCAGAAGCATTTGACTCAGTTGCATCCTTTAATGGGCGAATATCTCCTGATACTGAGGGCTTGTTTTGATTTTTTGGACAGCGCCATTTAAAATGGTCAACTGAACCACAGAGAAAACATTTGTTTCGATTGGGACAATCTGTTGCCAAATGGTCAGTACTTAGGCAGATCCGGCACGCTTTAATTTGCCCTCTATACCATAAGGGCAGGACAAAGCTGCAATCAAACGTCAATCTGCTTGGTAACGGGCTATCCACTTTATCAAACCAGATGCGTCTTACACCGTTTTCTAGCGTTCTGTCAAAGGGATACGTTTCCCGTTCAATCTTTTGCACTTTGCCATACTTCTTGAGTTCATTCATGATTCTGTCATCTGGAATTTCTAGTGGAACTTTCATCTTCACTAGCAACCTATCTGACTCGATTTCCTCTACGTTACAAACTTCGCCTTTTACAATAAGAACATCTTCTAGAAGCTTTTCCTTGACCCCCCCCCCCCTTCATTTGACACTGTTACATTCCATACAGTTTTAGAAACATTGATAAGCCCCTGCAAAGCAGCAGGTCCCGCGCCATCGACGTCCTTTAGCCCATGATACACGTCGATAGCCGTGACACCCCACCCCTTAGTTGTTATCTTAAGGCTTAGGGTACGCTTATAGGTTGCCATTGTGTTTTATAAAAAGAGGAAACCCATACTACTACAATATATAATACAAAAATATAACACCAAGACGTCGGGGAAAGAGCTAAACACTAAATAAATAGTGTCCCCTTTTGAAACCCTGACGTCTACCAACAAATATACGAATAGAGAGTACAGTCGTATATTTGTTAGTTTGAACCGCTTTCTAAGTGGTTCACTAACACCTAACCGATTAAAGTGGTTCCCTAATGCATACTAACATATTACAGACATATATTTGTTAGTCTGTTCGAGTTGACCGGGGACAGCCAACTAACTATAAAGATTTATATAATCAAAGTACTAGGCTTGCACTTACAAATGACAAAGGAATTAAATCCACTCACTCAAGCGATCTTGCCAAATATAATGCGCTAGCCAACGACTATAGAAATAGCATACTGGCGCGGGGAGAAAAGTATTGCATTGACCACAGTAAGAGGCGACCTATTAAATGGCTGAAACCGCCAGCTAAGAGGAGTGCCTTTAGAAAATGGAGACACAGAATGCGCTCCAACCAAGACAAGAATTTACAAATTAAACATAAAGTTTGAAAGGAACTACTAATACGAAATATATGTATAAAATTTATCTACAAAATCGCGCTAGAAACTAGCAAATTCGGAGAGCAAAATAAATGCGTGCGTTCACTGCTGCTGCTGCTGCTGCTGCTGCTGCTGCTGCTACTGCTGCTGCTGCTGCTGCTGCTGCTACTACTAATGCCCTTTGGCGAACCAGCCTTTCTTTCCTAACGCCAGTATGTACGATAAATCCCCCACATTTAACATTTAATACATATTCTGTTAAATATTTCGAAACTAATTTATTTAACTCTTGACAACTGTGGAAACAACAAGTTCCAGCAGTCATGTTTGTTTCATAATATTCTACACCATACTTGTATGATTATTTTTAATTTAAAATCTTTGACATCGTGTTTGAAATAATTTAATCGACCCCTTTGCTCTGTTGTCCCCTTATGGGCCTGATATTCAACATATCAAAATCAGTTTGCTATAGCTAGCGGGATAGAAAATGTTAGTATGGAAGGCCTCAAAACATAAAATTACTTTCCGGAAATAATCATGGGCGCAAAGATTTGATTACCACTGAAACTTATTAATGTGGTTTCGTTTGCCAGAACATGCAGTAATCTGAAGAAGCCTGTTAAAGAAACTGACGAAAGTGATAATGATGACAATAATAATGGTGATGCTGATGCTGATGATGATGTAGCAGTTGAAATGGGACGGTGTGACGAGCCGGACAAAGAGCAAACCAAAGATACGGAGCTTGACAAGGATGGAGACGGCTATCCTGAAACACAGACAGAACCCGGTGATGAGCATCACGGTCAAATCGCTGTTGATACAGCAACCAAAAATTCCGCAGGTACATATACACAGTAAAAAAATGAATAAATCCGGAGCAAAGGAATCCACCGATGTTATTTCTGCAATCAAAAAATGTACCGCAGTGCCCTGGAATATGCTACTGCTGTTGATGATGACACAGAAACTTCGTATGGCAACCACGAAGCAGCAAGTTTTGCGAACGTTGACACCGCGCACACAAGACAATTTGCCAAAATCAAAAATTGAGCAAGTCTTTTATCACGTACAATTTCCTGCTAGTGGAGATCAATCTCTTATGTGTTCGCATCCGGCCTCCCCTGAATCAGGTTCAAGGACACATACTCCCGTTTCAATGGTACCACAAGGCGGATATATATCCTTGTTAAACACATACGATGAATTCCATGGCAATTAAATAAAGCAATTAAATAAAGTATCAGATATTAGCATTCATATATCTTCACGTGTTATTTAAGTTAAATTGCAATGCCCGCACGATGCAATGTAGCACGATTAACATGGGCATATTGCCACGATAATTATCCAGCTTCAGGTACAAAATAATTTGCAAACACATTGCGTATTTCAAAAACATCATTTGTATACGTCTTCGTTCCCACACGCCTAACTGGAATCAGTCCATAACTGTTTTCACCTGTAATACGCCACTGGCCTGGAATTATCCCACCATCACATTGTTAATAATAATAATAATAATAATAATAATAATAATAATAATAATCTTTATTTCAAGAGGGTACATCGTCAGTGGCCTGATGTTCCCGAGGCCCTCAAAACATATATACACTATGTACAATAATATAAAATTATATACACGCCAGGTATGTACAAATAGACATATGTACAATAATTAAATTGATGTTCGTGGTCGACTAACTCTTTGGGGCAATAGCACAGTTGTCCTGGAAGAAGTTGTTTGTTTTTTCTTTGAAGAAAGTTGTGGAGGCATAATGTTGCTTTGGTGATGCTGATAACCTTCTTTGAATCAGCATATATGGGTTTCAAAAATGTCTGCCACCGGCACGCAAGAATGCCAAATGCATTTTCTATGACACGTCGGGCACGAGATAACCTGTAGTTGTATACTTTCTGAACGATTGTTTCCAAATCACGACGTGGGTAGGGTCTCATCAAATACCCCTTTAAGGGGAAGGCTTCGTCACCAACCAACACATACGGCATTCTCTCAGGAAATGCTTCTACGACATCCGGGCCAGGGACATTCATAGTGCCATTTTCTAATTCTTGGCCAAATAAGGAATTTCCAAATGTTCCTCCGTCACTATGGCGGCCAGGGGTGCCAATGTCGATGAGAGTGAAGCAGTAGTGGGCATCACAGACTGCCATCAAGACGATACTGAATGATTTTTTGTAATTATAGAACAGACTTCCAGAATTTTGGGGTGCCCCTATGCAATGAGGATATTGCCATCGTTAATCGAATCCATCAGCAATTCGGAGCCATTTCAATTCTGTCGTTGGTGGTTTAAGGACATCATTTTGCAATTCTTCCCATATGACATCACCTATTTCCTGGGTGACGTTGCACACTGTTTTCCGGCCTACTCTATATCCCCAGGAAACGGAAACCTGGCTATTTCCTGATGTTAAATACATATGGAATAAAAAAGAAATTATTATTGCAACGAAGTGCGTGCGTACGCACGCGCGAGCGAGCGAGCTACTGAGCGTGTGTGCGGGCGAGCGTTCGTGTGTGCGTGCGTGCTAGCGACCGAACCAGTGTGTGTGTGCGTGGGATCGAGCGTGCGTACGAGTGAGCGTGCGTGCATGCGTTATTGTCAACCGCATATTTATAGAATTCAAGAAGATAGTATCACCAAATTTGGCACATACATTCATATTGTGAATGGGGAGGATTGCCTATACAGTGAATTCAAAAGCTCAAATATCTAGGTCACATTAGGGGTTGACCCACCACTAATTGCAACAGCAATGAAACCACATTTCCTTGGTACATTTAGAAATGATGTATATAAATCTAATCAAATATTTTGACTGGAACATGTTGAATGTAAGATGGGGGCCAAGATGACCACTAATCGAGTATAACATGACATATATCACGAGAACGGTTCATTTCAGACCAAATAAATGTATTATGACTTATGAGTAGATAGAACCATGTCCACAATTTACAGAAAAATGATACCTTCTGCATACAATGACGTCACAACCCAACAGTTGACACTGAAGTTCGATGTTTGCAAATCATTTGGGAATGCTAAGCATAGATTACGTACCTTATAGTTAGTGACAGGCGTTCACCTGGGCCTATAGGCCATCTGTGGTTAGGTTTGTGCTTTAACTTTGGCCGGTTCTTTGGAGCAGGTATTCCATATTGGCTGCAGACATACGAAAGTACTGCCAGTGGTACTCTGGATCAGCAAGCTGCATCTCGCAGATTAAATGTCTATATTCGCCTTGACGTACCCGTTGCTGTAGAATGGCATGTACACACATTGATCGTCGGCGCCGACTTCTTATACGATCATAAACTACAGCTTCCATAACAATCATATTATGTATTAGAATTGCATTTGCAAATTTCCTAGCTCTTTGAGTGACTACCATTTTAAGCGCGCAAAATAAAACGATACATGTGCTTTAGCATTATTTATCGTTGGTCATATCTCGGAACTATACCACCCCACGAGTTGCGTTTCTGCTATGCGTTTTACGAATCTAACGCGACGCAAACGCAAACGCAATGCCGTCAACGTAAACTCCAACTATACTTCAGCCTTAACTGCGTTTTGGCTTCGCTGTCGAGATGTCTAATTCAAGAATTGCTTATCTAAATGTCACGTCGTGATGAAATATCTGCCTCAGACGTCTGAGGGGTAATAAATTCGTTACAGCAGTGCTTAGCCGCGGGTACAGGCTGATACCACACGCGCAAACAATTATATTTTCCTCGCTACGCTCGGGGAAATATAAAGTGTGTGCGTGTGGTATCAGCCTGTACCCACGGCTAAACACTGATGTAACTAATAGTATCCAGAAGAATGAGAAGCGCATTGAGAAACGTCCCGATCGACTGTTAGTTGTTGACGAATTGCGGAGATGAAATAAACACGTCCGATGAACATCTGTTACTGATAGCTTGATTCGACACGTTAAAATCTGAAAAATCCCGATCAAACGCACTAGCGTTTTACTGAACTCACGTCACCGGCGTTCGCGAAAGCTAGCCCCCATAGTGAATGTATGCACATAGCAGAGGCAGACACTCATGGCCCGAATTTATTTATTTAAACATGTTTTAATTGTTCAAGAGACAATACAGATCGAATCACAAGTTTGCTCCAACTTAGTTACGACTCGCTCCGAATAGCATACAATAGATCATAATAATGACGAATATGTGCAGTTGATAAGAACGTATACCATAATGAATATAAGATTTAAATGAAAATTAATAAAATAATTAAAATAATATTTGGAATTGTGTTCATATATGCGTGTATATACATGTACTTTCAAAGCATCTTTTGTGTTTACATGATTTTAGTAGTTACGTAGTGTGTAGCATTGCTGTGATCCGTGCGTGAATATGTATGTAGATGTGCGCCTGTGTGTGCGTTTAAAACAATAAAGTACTTGTGGTAATATCTACTAAGTATTCGCGTGTGTTATGCATGTGTGCGTTCCTGCATTCGTTCGTGTGCGCGTGCGTGCGTGTGTGAGTATATTTACGCAATTTAAGCAATTTCATGCGTGCTTGCCTGTTGATCTGTTCCAGTGTGTGTATATGTGCTCACGTAAACCTCCTCTTAAAGGTGCATATTCACACCAAAGTTCCCCAAGACACGACCAAAGAAATTTAACGCTTCTAGAGGCCTAAGTCGTGCGCCCATATGCAATGAAACGAAATAGATCCCAAATTATGACGCGTTCATAAATCATAGGTCAATATAGTTTCTTGAGCTATGAAATTGAATAAAGGACACACGTCCCCAATTCAATTTCACAACTAAAATCAAAAGATAAAAACACATTAGTTCATTTGAAACAAAAGCATCACATGCCAAACACACCCTGCCCAACCACACCTAGATACACAATCCATGCCTCCAAAAGTTTACCACCCCAACAATTCGATTTCAAAAATCCTGGTGCGAACATACACCTCAAAGTTTTCCTAGCTTTGATCAAACCTTTTGGTACTGCGAATATATTTATGGACATTTTGAAATATAAATATATTCTGGTTATTTTCGAGGTCAGCATCTCCGTTCAGCAGTATGTTCACTGACAGGTCGTGTGGAAAAAGAGGTCTTAGATCGTTTAAGAGCTTGCGTCTTGAATTATTGTAATGATTACATATAAAGAGGTAATGGTTGTTATCTGGTGTAACGCAGCCCGCTTATTCGGGTCCCAAACGACCCGGTCTGCGTTGCTCCAAGCCACGCCCCCGTTGGTTCTATTTATCAGTGCGTGGAGCCAAGGTATTGAGAGCTCAAAATAATAGAGTCTGTAGAAACGCCATGTGCGCCAGTAAGAGATATCTCACTTACGCTATGCTGAGTGCGGGGAATGGCATTCCAATGAGATAATTATCAGTAATTTAGGGAATCCTTAATATGGGACTCTTTCCAGCCGTCTTGGTGAGAATCGAAACCAGGATTCGTTGGGAATCATGAATCTCTTTACAGATTTGAAATCGGTTCAGTATCGGCTGAGATATCAGTAAATTGAAATTGGACTGAAATATTCTCCAAAGTTAGTTTAGATAGCCATTGGGCATGTGTTGTGTAGCTCGCGGGGTTACATCGGGTCGTTCCGGTGCATGATGACGAGTCGTCGCGCGGCATGTGCACAACGAACGAGATGGCTGGTTAGCTCCCGGTCTCGGGGTATCGGATCCCGTATGACGCAGTCCTGTGGTCAACAATGACCGGCTCCTAAGGCCGGTGGAACTCAATCGTTCCGGTGGGGCCGTGCGACCATTGCCGCTAACATTGAATTGACTGGTGTCAGCCCATAAATTGGTGTCACCGGTATGGCTGTCCATAGCAATTTTGAGATGTATGGATTTACAAGGCTTTGTGATAAGGCTAAAAATAATAACTAAGAAAATATAACCTATACAAACAGTAAAGTTCGCTAGATAACAATGAGCATTTGAATAATACATAACATAGAGACAGCTTATGAACCTTTACACGTGAAGACACTGGAGGTACCGCACAGACTCGCAGGTCCGCAGAGGTACCCCTGTAAAGGAGGCTCCCGCATACGAGATCACTAATTAACTTAATATAAGTTATTATACAACTAGGCTAAAAAGGAAAAGGAAAAGAAACTCCTGAGTGGCAAGAGGCGTTGTGCCTCACACGGGCATTACTTCTGATGCTGCTTTTCTGGGTGATAAGTAGTAGCCTCGCACGGGCTGCCGTCACTGGATCCTTGCGAGAGGTAAGTGCTTCGCGCGGGCCTCCGTCACAGGAAAATGCCCCCACTGCCGAAGCGGAGGAAAAATATTTGCCCAATGGGGCCATTCTTTATTCAACCAATGTGCTGTGATATTGTCACTAGCAGATCTTTATAACTGTCTAATCGTTACGGTGGGGATAGAGAGACGAATATCCACCGCAAATGTCCTTCCCGTGAGGGCGTGGCAGATTCTTGCCCAGACATTTTTATGATTTGGGTGGAGATGCGCGTCTCGTCCGTCACCAAGTCCTATGGAGCTAAGTATTGACATGTCGTTAGGTTTACGCTCAAGTTGCTCAATATGCACTCCGGTGCGGGGACAACATTCTAAAGAAATATAAGATAATAATAATCATAATGTGTTCGCAGTGCTTCCTTCGTTGGCAAGGATAACTAACTGCTAAGTATCCTAAGATACAGGGGAAGTGTATGTGACACCGTACCTTGATCATCACTGCTCGGAAACCTCTGATAGTTTCCCAGAGTCGGATCGGCCCACGGTGCGGGTAGGGATATCCAAACAATTAAGAAGCCATAAGGCTTAGTGGAACATGAAAAGAGACATTAACTTATAGATATGAGGGCTTATAGGTATATTGGCCAATTTAACACAACCATGCCGGGGTGCGGGGCTACATTACCATAACTACCGGAAAAGAGGCGTACACTATGTGTCTCCAAACGAAGAAATTGTCTCTAATCACATTAAACCTATCCTATCGAGCTAAATAGTCAGGTTAGTCGGTAGCATGCCGGGATAAACATAGTTATAGCACGGACAGCGACCTCAGTGTAAGATTGTTGGTGGCGGGAGAAAGTGATGCAAATATAATGTTGCTGTATAGTATTTCCTAATGCACTGCAGTCCTAGGTTTTCTACAAATAAGCAAAACATATCAACAAGATGGCCGCTGGACATATCTCTAACTAACCAAGCACAAAACGGTAAAAGTAGACAGTTAGACCCCTGAAATGGTTGGCTCAGTGATTTTCTTCTCATAGCCTGCAAATGGGTAGTTCTAAAGACCACGGCAAAGGCTGGTTTTGGCCGGTTTGGCTACCAAAGGGTTAATGTAGCAATTGGACTAAACATTGCTGCTGCGGTAATTAATATGTTGATTTTCAGGAGAATGAACAATATTCATACGATCATCTGTCTTAAAGAATCACAATCATTTGGCCTCAAGATACAGGTTGTCACTCGAGCGCTTTTGACTCTACAATCTATTCAACAAGTGCTCTATAATTGTCAAGATCCTTTCAAAGTAATTAGTGTGATCTTAGTAATATATATAATAATATGTAATATATATATATAATAATATGTAATATATATCCACTTGCTCAGTCTATAAGGTTGTCAATTCCATCCCTTTAGAAATCTCTTAATCCTTTAGTTGTCAAGATTGGCTTATTGAATGGCCTTTTGCATTACAAGAGAACATATTACAAAATTTATGACTGAAATGACTGTCTTGGTAATCGAGTCAGTCATTCCAGTGGTACATCTTCAAAAGTTAGTACATCTTCATAAAAGTTTTGTTGTTGGATTGCAAATGAACATTTACCAGGATCAATGCTGATAATTCTGTGTGACATGGGTTAGTTTACTGTTCAACCATTGTGATTAGAGGCACCTTTGAATCTTTAAGTAACAGAATTAGTTCACATCTTGAATAAGCTGATGGAAATTTTGAAACAAATTTGACTGGACACTTTTACCCAAGCTGTCAGTCAATTATCTTCAAAATATTCAACAGAATATTTGTTAAATTCATACAAATAATTACATAAGCTGATAACTATTTTGATTGTATTTTGACTGGAACCTGTTGCTGCCATAGGCGCAGTAGCAGCAATCAATCAAATTCCTTTCAAAATATTGAACATAATATTTGATAATTATTTTGAAAGTAATTTGACTGACACATGTTGTTTCCATATGCACAATCGCTATCAATTACCCTTCAAAATAGTCAACATAATATTTAGGAATCAGAAAATTCAACGCCTTAATGGTTACCCTTTAATTGTTAAATAAGGATTATTTTTTCAGAGTAAAGTTCCATGTGCAGATAAAGAGAAGACTATTTTTTTAGACTGCACTGCACTGACTGGTTCAATAAGCGAGCCAGTCATTCCAGTGGTAAAATTTCAAAAATAATCTCTTGTTCTGCAAAAAGTTTTCCTAGAGATGCTCACTACCAGCAGATACATACATGACAGATGCATATCTGTTCCAAAATTTCAGTACTAGACGTGTGTACAAATATTCAAATGCATTTGCACTTACATTTGAATACGTTGCAAACATTTGCATTTACATTTAAATGCAATGGCGCTAGCATGAGAATGGATGGCCACCCATATATGGGTACACTATTAAGTCATGACCGAGTTGTTCAAAGCACATCCAACATTAACTTTATTGTTCATTTTACATAATTCCAGCCACAGCATAGTACATAATTAGAGCTTTTGGCTCAACCCATTTGTCAAAGAAAATGCCAATTTTCAGATCAAGAGATGATTTTTGACAAGTTTACCACTGAAATGACTGGCTCAGTTATCGAGCCAATCATTCCAGTAGTAAATTTTCAAAAATAGCTTTGCCAGTCCTTGGTCTGCAAAATGAACATTTCTCAAGATTCCTGCTAAAGCTGTTTAGGCCGGCTTGAGTGTTAAATGGATTAATGGTCAGGATTGGTCAACTTATCCCTTTAATGGCCAAGATTGGTCAAGAAATTCTAACATCTTGCTCACTGAATGGTCATTTGTAAAGGCCAACAGGACTATTTTTAGAAATCGCCACAAGATTAATTGACTAGCTTGCTTATCAACTTAGCCATCTATTTCAGTGGTATATTTTCAAAAATAGTCTTCTCTTGGCCAGCAAATGGACATTTTTCAATACCAGAGGCTGTGTTACAATACTACATAGCTAACAGGATTCATAGACCTACAGAATGAAATTCCATACAGTGTCCATAACCAATTTATCAAATTCCAGACCAATTTTATGAAGCCTCCAATCAATTTCCATTTCAAAACAAAATTTTGCAGAAAACTCACAATTAGTAGCCGTACTAATACTCTTGTATCGATATTATCTATATTATTTTGCAAATGGAAATCACACATGATAAAATTAAAATTTTCCATACTTTCAATAAATTGTTTAGCCGAAAATACTTAATTTTCAATACTTCTCAACCCCTTTTTTGACACAGACCAACTTGTACTAGTCGATAGTGATAGTCGCAACAAAAAATGTCAAATTCACTACATATGAGATATTCCGTTTGCGAGCATTTTTAATGTATTTATTTCTATTGAATAAATAGCTATAGTTTGTCATGTGATAACATGTTCAGATTCGTAGTACTTAACCAGTTAACCCTCGAAATTTTTCTAGAAAATTTCTATTTTCTCATAGAAGATGTACATTTGCAGACTAAGAGACTGTTTTTGGAAATTTACCACTGGAATGACTGGATCGGTTATCAAGCCAGTAATTTCTGTGGTAAATTTTCAAATATAGTCTTCGCTTTGTCTGTAAATGGACATTTCTCATGACCATTCTTGGCTGATATGAATGTTAAAGGGTTAAAACATGACAGGACAACAATACTGAATGATAGAAACACTGAAATCCATCTATAGCAGGTTGTGTTAACAGTGCTGGTATGGTAGATTGAGACCAATTCAATTCATCCATACATTAAGTTTCAGTGTTACTTCAATATAAGTAAGTAACATATTTTCAACGCCCAATTCGTGAAATGTTCTAGGCGTTTAGGTTCAAAATCATCCATGCGAATGAACATTTATACTGGAACCCTCTGTCAGAAGACATCTGCTGATGATGTTACATATTTTGACTGTCATTATAGTCTTGTCATCAGTTCTAAATATATTTTACAATACTGCCATTGTTCAAGATTTGTTGCAAATCCAGTATGTCCAGCAGAGACCAGCCGCAACCATGGCGATTGCCGATGATTGCGACTGGGGTTTTTTCAGATCGGTTTGAACTTCATAAGTAATTCGGAGTAGGTTTGTGAAAGAACTCTGTCGAAATGGACGATGGGTCAGAAATCCAGTATGGCTGCCAACTACAAGTAGTGATATGAGCTGTGGCATTGAGTTATAAATGCTGAAATATACAATTCAAGTCAACAGGATTGTATTTGCATATGTAAATGGTTCGCTGGACACAGCAGCTGATTAAATGCCTGGTGATGAAACCATCTATGGTTGACATGTTGCCTGAAATATAAACGAAATATCATATGTATGTTCTAAATAAAAAGAATCACAACATTAGCAATCGCAAGAAAATTCATATTCTTGCTTTATGAACGTTAATTTTTAGGAAGGCCAAGATACTATTTTTTAGAAAATTTACCACTGGAATGACTCGCTCTGTCATTGAGCCAGTCATTCCAGTGGTACAATCTCTAAAATAGTCTTCTTGGCCAATAAATGGACATTTCTCACGTTTCAAAGCCACTCTAAATGCTGGTTTTCATCAGTATGACCATTAACCCTTTAACAAATAGAACATTTACTGGATATAATAAAAATAAATATGACTGGAAGCCATTGCTGCCATAGGAAGCAACTGCTTCCAGTCATATTAATTTCAAAATATTGAACAAAATATAAACATCGCAAAGAATATACTTGGAATTGTCGTTGAAAGGATATGGTGAAGCCAGACAAAACCGGCCTCTGTAGTTCTCTTGAGAAATGTCCATATGCAGGCCAGTAAAAGACTATTTTGTAAAAAACTATTTTGGAAATTTGTACCACAGGAATGACTGGCTTGTCTTTTCAGTGATAAATTTTCAAGTCTTCTTTTGGCCAGCAAATTATGGATATTCAATAAGGAAATATTTTTTGGACCAAACTTAGCTATTAAAGGATTAACAAGAAATATACTGAGCTTCACTGGACAGATTGGAGCAACTGACCGACTTTACCAATCATGAGAGAATTCTAATTGTTGCTTTATGAATGTATGTATGTTTGATTACTGATTTCTGCGGCTGTAGTAGTAGAAACGTCCTACAGCTGCAATCAGTCCTTCTTAGCTTTTGCCCACTGTGTCTTGTTCTCAGCCAAAATCCTTAGCTTCCTCAGGTCCATTCTTGACTTGAGTGTACCTAATCCTGCTTTCTTGAGGTCAACTCGTAGCACGCTTAGCGGATTTATGCAATGACGTCCTCTCCTGGCTCTATATTTGCTTACTCCGAGTAGGGATAATTCCAAGGCTCTCTGTGCTGGTGTGTCTTCTGGAATCCTTAGCACATGGCCAAACATGGACCATCTTTGCTGGGCGACCTTTACAGACAGCAGCGGCGTATTACACATTGTGTATAGTGCATCGTTGGAAATTATGCGCTCTGGCCATCGGTGTCCAGTGATGGTGCGTAGGTGTTTGCGGTGGCAGGCATCGAGTTTGTCTAGAGCTGCCTTTGGAGCTGCCCAGCTATTACAGTTATACAGCATCAAGGATACGCAGGTTGCATTGTATAAATGTAGTCTTTTTATCAAGGGCATCTTTGATCTACGAATCCATAGCTTCCAGAAGGACTGGAAAGCTATGTTCCCCATGATGCAGCGTGCAGCAATGTCAGCAGTACTGCAAAGCAGTGAGCCCAGGATTTTACTTTTCCTCCATGGTGAATGTCCATTTTTAATCGGACCAAGGGAACACTATGTTTTAAAAGTTTACCACCCAAATGTCTTGCGCCTCCATCGAGCCAGTCTTTCCAGTCGTAAAATTTCAAAAATAGTCTTCTTGGCCAACAAAAGCACGTTTCCCAAACTCACTGTAAATGCTGGTTTTTGGTCAGTTTGAGCATTAACCATTTCACCGATAAATTCAATGTATCTCAATCCCAGGGCAAAACAGGAAATATTTTGAAAATGTAAAACGTAATTGACTGAAAGCCACTGCTGCCTTAGAGGCAGCAACTGCTTTCAGTTATATTAATTTCAAAATATTGAACAAAATATGTTATACACATCGCAAAGAATGTACTTGGACTTGTCATTGACAGGGTATAGTGAAGTCTCCGCCGGCCAAAACCGGCCTCAGTAGTGCTTTTGAGGAATGTCCATATGTAGGCTAAGAGAAAACTATTTTTGACAATTGTACCTGTAGAATGACTGGCTTGTAATTCCAGTGGTACATTTTCGAAAAGGTCTTTCTTCAATTTGCAGGTCAAGAGAAGACTATTTTTGAAAATTGTACCACTGACATGACTGGCTTGGTAACCGAGCCAGTCATTTTAGTGGTAAAATTTCAGAAATAGTCTTCTTGACCAAAAACCAGCATTTACCGTGAGTTTGAGAAATTTCCATTTGTTGGCCAAGAAGACTATTTCTGAAATTTTACCACTGGAATGACTGGCTCGGTTACCAAGCCAGTCATGTAAGTGGTTAAATTTTCAAAAATAGTCTTCTTGGCCAATAAATGCAATTTTTCAAACTCACGATAAATGCTGGTTTTTGGTCAGTTTGACCATTAACCCTTTCACCGGTAAGTGCAATGTAGCGCAAACAAACAGGAAATTTTTTGAATATTTAAAAATTAATATGACTGGAAGCCATTGTTGCCTTATGCAGCAACTGCTTTCAGTCATATTAATTTCAAAATAGTGGACAAAATATGCTACATATTGCAAAGAATGTACTTGGAGTTGTCTTTGAAAGGCCGACCGACAGGGAAATATATAGGCTACATACTTACTGCTTTATCAGATATATTGGCCTTGCATAAACTGATAAATGAATAGATGTTGTGTTGTCCAATTCCTTGTTATCACTCACTGGGCTAGTCGACTCGTCGACTATACTGTGTGTCTGGCTTTAGATATATCTGGTGGACAAAACAGCGATACATTACCCTTGGACGGATGTAGCAGTAAGTGCCTCGGTCGATTTTTTTTCTAGTAAATTCACAGAAACACAAGTATATCCATGTGGAAAGCTCGGAGTCGTGAATATATTTTTAATGTTCAGATATACACTGCTCATTATAATAATATCGATTCGCCGCATCGTGTCATTTACACGCCCAGCTACATTAACACTCAGTGGCAAGTCACCTATTCGGCCATCGGCGTCATGCTGAGTGGCTTCTCGTTGTTTATAAGTATGGATGGCGGCATCCGGAAACAATGTGGCAATTCAATTCGCGAGAGCGCCCCCCCCCCACCCCCACCCTCCTCCCCCCACAACCACATCCAACCCACCTCCTCCTGTGACCATAAAAAGCAATTAAAAATAATTCAGTTTAACATCGACATATGAACATAATAATCTTTATCCGCATTTGTTCAGCAATATTCCATATATATTCACCATTAGTCACTCAACCCTTCCCTGTCGTCACGAGTAACCTTTCGTCCGTTCTCCTCGTTTCCGCAAAAAAACGAAAGAGAATCGCGGGATGGGGCCAGGTTTACAAAATTAAGTATAACAACCTCTCCCCCTCCCGCCATTTCACCCTTCCCTGCCATCACGAGTAACCTTTCGCCCGAGAGTTTAATTTGGCAATTTACCGATAGATCGAGATTTGCGATTCGACGATTCAGACCATACATGACTTTCTTACACTGATCATATTGATGTTTTATTGTATCAATAAACCTACCATTTTAGTGAAGTTTATTCCTAAATATGTATAGGCTTCCATTACTTCTACATGCCCTGTTCCTAAGCTAAATAATTCCTCGGTCGCCTAAAGGCCAATCCTAACCAGACGCGGGCGGCGCGGGCGGCTACCTATTGACAATGTTAAACATATTACGATAACCAGATTAAACGCGGGCGGCGCTGGCGACAAAATCGCGCAAATCAGCAGCGTGAAAAAATTGAGACGACCAATATTCCCGCTGGCCAGCCGCTAGCGAGTCGCTGGCTAGCCGTATTGCGTCACCGCATTTGACCAATCAGTTAAAAAGGTCAATTGCATTTACATATAAATGCAGACTACATGTATGTTTGCATTTGTGCACACATGCACGCCCATATGCATTGAACGAGTTGCTTATATTTTTTCATTGGTTTGTCGTACTGTGACTGCGGTCAGGGATGGCTGATGAGAAACTCATCAACGAGGTGCAGAAATATCCACTTCTTTATAATTGTAGTTTGTCGGTCTACAAAGATAATGTTAAAAAAGACAATGCCTGGCAACAAATTAGTGCGATTGTCGGTCTCTCTGGTAAGTTAACCCTTCACTTTTATGCTTGCCAGACAATCTCAATTTACTTATAGAAATTGTTCATTTGTTGACCAACATAACAGTAGGCCTACGTTTGAAACATTAACATTGAATTGACCGGCTAGATAATCAAGCCAGTCAACCCAATGCTAAATTTTAAAAATTAATCCTATATAGGCATATAAATGGACATAATTATCCCAGTACTACGACATAAGCCGTTTTATGTCTTTGCAATGCAGAAGGGTTTATATAAGAACAGTATATAGTACAGTAAAAACTGCTCAAGCGACCACCTGTATTAAGAGTCCATCTGTCTTTAATTCCAGAATTCACTTAACCCTTTCATGCCTGTAGCGGCCGTAGCCTGCCAGAGTAGTGGTCGTATAAAATGACCATTTACAGGCCAAAAGAAGACTATTTGCGAAATTTTCACCACTAGAATGCCTGTCTCGATAAACGAGCCAGTCATTCCAGTGGTAAAATTTCAAAAATAGTCTTCTTTTGGCCTGTAAATGGTCATTTTATACGACCACTACTCTGGCAGGCTACGGCCGCTACAGGCATGAAAGGGTTAAGTGAATTCTGGAATTAAAGACAGATGGACTCTTAATACAATAATGCTGCAGCTCTGCGTCTGTCCATGATTATATTAAAGACTGAAAATAGAAATAAAACATTTGCAAACTATTGCACTAATGAGTGAAAGAAGGATTGAGTAAATGAGTGGGTGAGTGAGTGAGTGAGTGAGTGAGTGAGTGAGTGAGTGAGTGAGTGAGTGAGTGAGTGGGTGGGTGGGTGGGTGGGTGGTTGGGTGGGTGGGTGGGTGGGTGGGTGAGTGAGTGAGTGAGTGAGCGTGTGAGCGAGCGAGCAAGTCTGGGCGGGTGGGTCTCTGGGTGAGTGAGTGTGTGGGTGAGTGAGTGGAGAAGTCATTGAGTGACTGAGTGACAGAGGGACTACGTGAAAAAGAGGGATGGAAAGAATGAAGAAGAAGTGGTCCGAGATAAACGAGCAGAAAGGGGTGCAAAGACTGAGGAAGCAGGAGTAGACTGGACACGAAGAAACAGCAATATAGGGAAGACGCGAGCGAGAAAAAGAAAATAAAGGAGGGTGGAACGAGATATGGGAGGGAGACGGAAATTGACTTAAACAGAAAATTATAACATCTATAATCAAAGGGTCAAATAGGTTGACTGTTTTACTGATCTAAATTAGATTGATAGGACACTCACATTAAATGATGCAGGACAAACAATCCGATTTATATAGCGACTTGTAATAAATAGTGTTGGCAACTACATCTTATTTATACTAACTGACCGGCGCGTTTTCTCCGTGATGTGTCTTTTAAATCTAAGGTCAAATCAATTTGCATATTCGCCGCCCGCCCGCGCCGCTTTTGATTCGGTTTCAATATTATACGCCGCCCGCGCCGTCCGCACCGCCCGCGTCTGGTTAGGATTGGCCTTTATGTCTGCCAAAAATAATTATTTTAGTTTTGTCTACATTTATTTTCAGATTCCACATGGTACAGTATTTGTAATATTCATCCAGCATGGCTTGTATGTCTATCCTCTTGTCAACCATAATAACTGTACCATCAGCATAGAGCAGAGCTAACATTTTCAGATATATGTTTAGATATTCCATAATTTTAATACCTTTATATTGGTGATTCTCGAGATAATCCGTTAGGTCATTTAAATATAAACTAAAGAGAATTGGGGACAGCTTTTCGCCCTGCCGAACTCCCCATTTGCATATAATCTCAGGAGAAATTTCTTCGTTACGGGCAATTTTGGATTTTATGTTGCTGTACATATATTTAATAACAGCCAGGACTTTACCATTAATATTTTGTTTGATTAGTTTATCCCATAACGCTTCCCTCCATATTGTATCAAAAGCTTTTTCTAAGTCAATGAATGTACAAAATAATTCCAGTGGTAAATTGTCAAATATAGTAAATTACGCATGGCCTGCGAATGGTCATCCTAAAGACCACCGCTGAGGCGGGTAAAATCTGTTTCGGCGTGAAAGGGTTAATTATAATCGTGATAGTAATGTTTAGTGACAGTAATATGTAGCTATAGAATGCAGTAATCGCTTTCCCTGCAAATTACACAAGATTAGTTCATTTCGCAAGTAAGCAAGTAATCCTAAAGGGCCGATTTGAGCGCGTTCAGAAGGACCAAATTCTGTTATTTTGAGCGTGTGCAAAAGACATGGGGTTATTCTGCTTGGCGCTCTGAGATACAGAGTGAAATGGGTGGACATAGACGTATATGTAGATAACATACACACATAATCATTTGATAAATGACTGTTTCTAGAATATCTCAGTGATGATGTTTGTCTAGAGTGTGAATGGCGAAAACATATATGTTAACTTTTCAACCAGCTGACAGGAAACAATTACCATTGATCAATACAAGGTTCCATCGAGGATCAAACAGTTGACGAACTTGCTAATTAATATGTATGTATCTCTTTGTACTCCATCCTGCCATCAGTCCTCGCCAGCAGCTGTAATAGCGGAATACACGATCACTCAGCTAGCGTGTTAAGCAGCTGGTACGTATGTTTCAGAAATCTTTCCTTCTGTCCTCAAAAATTAAACTTCAAGCACATATGACACTGATTAGACCAGTGTTGGAATATGCGAGTACAGTTTGGGATCCTCATCAAATAACTCCTCAGGACAAACTAGAAAATGTGCCGAAACGCGCAGCTAGAATCATCACCTCAAACTATTGCTACGAACCAGGCAGTATGACAAATATAATAGAAAACCTGAAGGTCCCAGCATTGAAAGGAAACCAAGCCGTCATATTCTGCTCTACAAAGATCTCCAGCAACAAGCAAAGATGGCGTTAAGCAGTCTACACATCCCAATTCGGAAAACATGCACAATAGCCACTTCAACCAAATTTATGCGAGAACCTACATCTTTAAATTCATTTCTATTCCGAATATGATAAGTGATTGGAACAAAATATCACAGGATCTCGTAAGCAGTCTAGAACGTTCAACAAATCCAACTACTAAATTTACAGAACTAATAAGAGAAAAACAACATATCTAACTTAGCTACTTGATGAATGTGGGGCGAGATAATGTCCTCTGGACGTGTCACCATAACTAATCAAGATCAAGCTCAAGGTGTATGTATGATTAATCTCACGTTTTCGGTCTACTGCCTCTGAAAAGATGCACTCAGGACAACTACATTACAGTTTCAAATCACCATTGGAACTAAACTAATGCGTCCATGCTCTTTAGTCCTGTTTTGTGGCGACTCGCAACTAGTATAAGTGGGTTTGTCTGTCTGTGAAATGTTTAGATCCGGAACGGATCGTTAAATCTTACTCACCGCGATTCACTGCTCTGTTGAGTTATAGCAGGGTTAGCATCCTTAAAATGTAAAATCGCTACTCATCCGTTATTGACGAATATATCTTGATAATACGCGTGCGGCCGTGCGGACGGACATGAGCACGTATGTGTAAGTGTGCGTATGTGTGTAGGTGTATGTGTGTGTGTGCGTGCGCGTGCGTGCGTGCGTGCGTGCGTGCGTGCGTGCCTGCCTGCCTGCCTGCCTGCCTGCGTGCGTGCGTGCGTGCCTGCGTTCGTGCGTGCGTGCCTGCGTTCGTGCGTGCGCGCGCGCGGGTGTGTGTGTGAGTCTGAGTATGAGTATGAGTGTGAATGCGGGCGTGCGCGCGTGGATGCTGTTATTGATGAAATTATCTTGATAAAACTTGAGAGGGATCTTCCATGGCTAACTCTCGACATCATTACAAAACCATATTTTCGATTCATACCATGGTGGAATTTAGAAGCGTGTCCACCCTCAATTCTTTAAATCGCTACTTGTAAGTTATTGCTGAACTGACGTCGATGAAACTTTATGGTGGCATTCTATTGGTAGCTAACGCATCATACTGAAACCCGATTTGCGATTTATCATCCTGTTTTAAAAGGTCATCACCACCACCCTCCCACCCATCACAACCGTAAAGTTTAAATTCACTAGTCTAATTATTGATGACGGTATTTCGATCAAACGTGAGAGGAAGGGAATTTCTATAGGTAACTTACTACACCATTACGGAACCGAGTTTTCTCGATTCACAACATGGCAGACTTTTGAAGGGTTCCCAACCATTAAGCCTTTAATCGTTACTGCCTCGTTATTGATGAACTCGTGGTACATTAGCGTGACATTCTATAGTCGTCACTAACGACGTCATGATGGAGCCTGATTTTCTATTCATCAGCCTGTATAACGCCCTAGAAGAGGCATAGCTGTATAATTGTGGAGAGGACAATATCAGACAGAGTGTAAGCAAGAACAACCACAAAACAACAACAGTAATAATCACAACAACACTGACAACAAGACAGGTCATCATACTGATGTCCAACCCTCCATTGCATTGAATGCACTTACTCGAGGTGATACTGTTTTGTCCACGAGACAAAAGCGGTCATTAATCCACCTAATGGACCTTTCCGGTTTTAGCTATGCCCCGCCCATCTCTAGCTAAGCTCCACCCACGCATAGCTCGTGTTGGGATCGATCGATCTCTGAGCATCCTGACTATCAATTTCCAGAAAACTATGCAGGTAATTTGTTGAATATTTTGAAACTAATTTGACTGGGCGCTAGGCAGCAACAGCGCCCAGTCAAATTAGTTTCAAAATATTCAACAGCATGTTTATTAAATAGCAAAGAATCACAAAGACATAGAATTCATGCAACTTGTCAGACTGTTTGAGATTTGATGACGGTCTATATGGAACCCTTTGTGACGTAATTGTGACGTCATCATACAGGCGCTGCGCTGATTATATCGTCATACGAGGTCAGGTGCTGGATGGATACCCTGGAAAGGTGAATTGGAGGGAAATGTTTGATGAAATGTTCTTTCAGGTATACTATGACATGTTTTGTGGGATGCAGGGGAACAGGTATGTGTAATAACCAGCGAATGGATTAGTCAACACCGTTGTGAATGAAAGACTAGGCCAATAAATGAATAACTTGATGTTGAAATGACGGTAAGATACGCTAGTGGCACGGACATTATTGTGCAGGGGTGTGGATGCGTTTGGGCTTCCAGTTGAGTGGTCTGATAGCTTGTCGGAAAATGTATATTCCATTCCTGGTAAGAACTCTTAAGTCAAATGGAACACCATAGTAGTGCTGGCTATAACGTGATTAAATATTATATGGGCGCGGCATAGCTAAACCTGAAAAGACCCATTGGATGCTCATAGGTGTGTACAATCAGACAGTTAGATCACTGCTAGAAACGATTGCTTCATTTGCACTGAAAACCAAACGAAACCAGCCATTTGTGTCAACTATGCGACATCCAGAATAGGCAAGTTAAATGGGGAACGCAAACTAAATCACACCAAGTGATGCTTTTGTATAATTTAGATAAAATAAACCTAGCCCAACTTCATAATGGTATTAGATACCAGTTTCGTCTATATTCTGGAAACACGTGTGGCGTAATCTGAATGCACGTGATTGATGATTTATGTCATAACGGCACACAATGAATTGTATAGCGTGTCAAAAATCGCGAATTTAGCCGAGATTTTAACAGTAATAGAGATTGTGAAAGTTTAGCAAATTTTTTTTATTTCAAAAATATCGTAAGTACTTATTTTTGGCGTTTTTAATGAAATCTAATTCTTGTTTATGATCTTCTATACCCTTTATTAGTTAGAATAATTGAAATGTAAAAATGCACAGGTATTATATATTTTAAACACGCGTTTGATTATTTCACGGTATGCTTGATTATTAGTGTAAATAAGTATGTACTCTTTTTATATAAGACAGTGTCTTTGACCTGAATAGTAATAGTAATTTGACCAAAGATTTAAGAGATGAAAGAAAGGCTCATCCCGGATCTGACATCTGAGAGAGGCAGTGCATAACTCAATTCCATAATTATCTGCTTACATCTGGACAGGCGAGCAAATTGTTTATTCCTGATCTTATTGGCTCACAGATGATGTCGCTCAAGCAATGTTATAAACTTTGAGTGGATGTATACAACATGTGGGCATGTTTAAGTTACAAGAATATGTTTAATGATTCCCTAGAGAATTGACCGTTGCGGTTTATCCATCCATCATATGCCGTCATGATCAACTAAGTGACGTGTATGATGACGGCATAATCAATTACAAATTGAATGACTCGATTTAGTCCGTCTTAAACGCTTTATAGTCCGACACGTTGTACGAATTGTATGTCTTTTTCTATTTTATAAACATACTGTAGAATATTTTGAAACTAATTTGACTGGGCGCTGTTCCTGTCATAAGCAGGGCGCTGTTGCTGTCATAGGCAGCAACATCACCCAGTCAAATTAGTTTCAAAATATTCAACAGCTAACCTGCGTAGTTTTCTGAAAGTTGATATTCATGGCGTTCAGAGATCGATCGATCCCCACACGAGCGGGATATTGACGGCGCATAGCTAAAACTGGAAAGGTCCATTGGTATCCATTTCTTAAGAAAATTTATGAAACGTGTTACTGTTTAGGAACACACTACTGTCTAACGTCTTCGCAATCTTTTGACTTTCTCTGCAGTAGGCATATCTCTGCAGTAGGCATATCTCTACAGTAGGCATATCTCTACAGTAGGCATATCTTTGCAGTAGGCAGTAGGCATACCGAAATAAATCTAACTCAGACATGAGTCATATATATGCGTGCGTGTGTGCGTGCGTGTGTGTGAATGGCCGTGTGTGAGGGCCGCGGGAAGACCAGTTTACTGACGATGTATACCCTCCTTAAATAAAGATTATTATTATTATTACTATTATTATTATTATTATTATTATTATTATTATTATTATTATTATTATTATTATTATTATCATAAAGATGGAAAATGAACGCTATCTAAGCTTGTTAAGTGATGACGTATTTCCGGGTTCACCTCGATTGTTAAACAGATTTAGATTCAGATTATTTATTGGCACGAAATCTACATACATATATATATAGCCATACATAGATAGTACATACGATATACAGTTGACTATAAGTAAAATATACATGATATATACAATACGCACACGCACACGCACACGCACACTCACGCACCCGCCCACGCGCACGCGCACGCACACGCGCACGCACGCACGCACACACATAAGATGACATCCACGAATTAAGGCTGATGGCGCTGTTATCAAATTAAGTGGTTATATTAATATATGAGCAGAAACTACATATCATTAAATTTGAAGTTAATGTTAAAGTTAATGTTCTGCTAGGTACTGCGCATTAGTTACAGTGGAAACTTCACTGACTGCTGCGTGAAACCTCCGCCAGGATCACTAAATAAAGAAGAAGCAGCATCACCACTCGCCATACCTCAATATCCCATGACAGTTTAATCACCATGAGATTTTATGACACAGAAGATAACGATATCACCTCTTCACCCAGCCGTCATATAAAAGGGCGATAAGGATACATGTAATGTACCTACAGCAAAATTTGCTGCCGATCTGATCAGCTATATTGCAATTACTAGTGATGGCGGTGGGTTAGTGGATTGTTTCGGAGCCAACGCATTCTGCCTTTTCATGAAACAATCAGTGACATATTTTAGTACCGGTTTGCAGACCTCAGTTTCACCGTTATTGTAGGACATTATGAACACAAATTTATGCTGTTCACTGAGAGAAGCAGAATTTACAAAAACATTAAGGTAATTAAATAGCGATTGTCTTTCACTGTGGTAAAACGGACATTTTAGAATAAAATGTCTTTCATCCTCAACAGCTTGAATGTTACATAGCGAACATACTCTTTTTTCTACAGGAGTTTTGGGAATTGTATGTCTCCCCACTTCTATCAGGAGATCGTGTGCACTGACTCTGAGTTTGGCAAACAAATTTCGCCTAGAAAAATCGTGTTCAGTTAGCAAATAATTCTCCATGTTAAAGTTGCTTTTAAATGTTTGATACGACCTAAGTTTAGAACCCTGTTGAGATGTACCAATTCGATCTGTGACACCTCTGTTTACATGGACCAGCCAGTTTGATTTGTAGCTAGACTCCATGGCATCAGTTAGTAATTTAGCACATGTCTTTTTATTTCTGGTGCTTTGGTTGGTCCAAATTTCTTCGAAGCTAAAGCTAGGGCTTTTTAAATACACAAAACAATGTTTTTATTTACGCCAATGATGACGTCATAAACCCGTACTTATGATGTAATAAAGCAAAATACACACTTCCGGGTTGCGAATCACGCGCAGTGACCTCATACTTAACAAGCCCCCCCCCCCCCCACCGCCCCCCCCCCCTGGATATGAATGTGCAAAATATTACACCCAATGGACCGTTCCAGTTTTAACTATGCCCCGCCCATCCCTAGTTAAGCTCCACCCACGCTTCGCCTGTGTTGGGGTCGATCGATCCCTGAACTTCTTGACTATCAATTTCCAGAAAACTATGCAAACATTGGCAAAACAAAGTAGCATTATGATAGATTACAAAAATTTAAAGCTGCCCAAATTTCCGAGGTGGGAAATAAATTCTCCATTGTTGCCACTTTCAGCATCTTCGATTTCATCCACATCTTCGGCTATAACAAAACAAAGGCGCAAAATATCAAATCGTGTCACAATTGGTGGCACAGATGGACAGACAAACATACCATCTGTCTGTCTATCTATTTAAAATTTAAATTGAAACAAAACCATGAATATTTCGTATGTAGCGCTGAAAATATTAATTTATTTCTATTCCCATGTATGGAATTAGTGACACCTGTTCAAATTATTTGCATACTATTTGCATGCGTACTCACGCCCACGGGTGCCAGCGACTAATGGTATCGGAGTGAAATATCTATATATAGTTGTCCTTTGGCACAATGCGCTCAAGGAATTGACGTCAGAACCTCGAATTTATATATCCTGATTCTGAAAAATTCGGCCAATCCTGTAGACAAGGCGAGACGAAATTAGCAATGGTAAGCATACTTAGATGCATTAAAATTGTATATCAAAGTAATCATAAAGAGTAATCTAGGTTCCATAATCTCCATTCTCAAACAGAAACTGCATAGCAGGGGCTGATAATTCTGATTTAGGTTGTAGTAGTAGAAACATCATACATCTGCAATCAGTCATTCTTCACTTTTTCCAACTGTGTCTTGTCCTCATCCGGATTCCTTAACTTCATCAGGTCCACTCTTGACTCTTGACTTGAGTGTACCGAGTCCTGCTTTCTTGAGGTCACCTTGTAGCATGCTTAGCAGATTTATGCAATGACATCCTCTCCTTGTTTTGTATTGGCTGGCTTCGAGCAGGGCGAATTCCAAGGCTCCCTGTGCTGGTGTGTCTTCTGGCATCCTTAGAACATGACCAAACATGGACATTCTTTGCTTGGAGACTTACAGACAGCGGCGTGTTCTTACACATCTTGTATAGTGCATCATTGGAAACTATGCTGTCTCGCCATCGGTGTCCAGTGATGGTGCGTAGGTCTTTGCGGTGGCATGCATTGAGTTTGTCTAGAGCTGCATTTGGAGCTGCCCAGCTGTTACAGTTATACAGCATCAAGAATACGCAGGTTGCATTGTATAAACGATGTCTTTTTTATCAGGGGCATATTTGAAGGACGAGAAAGCTATGTTCCTGATGATGTAGCGTGCAGCAATGTCAGCAGTAGTACCGCAAAGCAGTGAGCCCAGGATTTTACTTTTCCTCCATGGTTCGCAGCCACGAAGTGGATCGTCATTTTCTTTAGTTTCATGCTTTGTAGATGGGTATATGTGGGTAAACCCTGTTTTGGATTCGTTCATAAAGAGATTCTCAATTTTGTGTTCGTCAAGGGGTTTCATTTCCTCGTCTATGAAGTCCACATCGTCGGTATATTCCATCTCTAGCGGCATACCCAGTATTGACACTGGGAGGTTTGGTCTTTTGGAGTTTTCCCGCATGGATCTCAATGCAGCAGCAAGTTAACAGCTGAAAAGCACATGGGATAGATCATAGACCATCTCTCTGTGGGGAGCCGATTGATGTCTCAAACTCTATAGACTTCACTGACTTAACTCGTACTCTCAGCTTGGTGTCTGCAAGCTGTAGTCTCACTAGTCGTAGCTCATCTTCATTGCAACTGGCCTGTAGTACATCTAGGATCTTTGAGCGTGTATTTGTGTCGAAGGCTCGTGACATGTCAATGCCCAGTTTGTGAAAATCCCAGTATTTGGACATGACTACCGACAAAAGCATGCTTTGAGCTCATACAATGTCTGTGCAGCTGCGTCCACGTTTGAAGCCACCTTGACATGATCCCGTGAAATCATCGATCTTATCTCGGATGCGACATATAGTAACATTGGTTAGAATATTCCGTATGCGGTTGAGGAGCACAATAGGCCGCAAAGAGCGGCTGGGGGCGGATGTCAGGTGGCGTCTTGGGCGACGGTACCGCGATGCGGGTGTCTTGTCCGCGGGTGTCTTGTCATACAGCGTCGATTGAAAGGTGGTGCATAAAAACTGAATTGATTAGGTTCATGATCGGTTTTGAGATAATGTCACATGCATATTTGAATAGATCATTGCTCATGCCATCAAGTCCGAATGCATGTCCATTTGTCATGGCTTTAAGTGCCTTCTCAACTTCTGCTGTTCTAATTGGTGTTATTAATGGCCTGGGGTCACCTGAGAACGGGTGTAAAGGCTCATCATCGTGGTCAGTGAACTGTTCTTTGAACCATTCCCAAAATCGCCCAGGCTTTGCCATGGTCAGTCCCGATAAAATGTTCTTCAAAGTTGTGTAGAGTGAGTAGTGGTGTGTAGTCAGTAGAGCTGGGCGGTTTCCCGATAATATCGGGAATACCGCGATATTTTCGTTGTCGTTATCGTTATCGTCTCATTTATAATTACCGTCAATATCATCAATACCGTCAGTTGTATTTTTCATGAAATAAAATCACAATACAACCAATTTCAGTAGCCTCTGTCCGAATCGTATGTCTATCATTGTCACCTCAATTCATCAGTTTGAATAAACTTACCCTATATCCACCAGTGTGTGGTATCATTGTGTGCTATCCTCATATTATCTTCATTTAATGGTTGTATTTAATGTTTCATGATAATAAACATGATAATAAGCGATAAAACATCCAATAATTATTTCTGTTTCCGCGAAATGAAAATATGCCGCCATCTTGACAACAAACCTCACTTTCATTTTAGACTGGAAAATACCTTCCTCATACCATTCTGATGAAGCCATTACACTACGTAAACAAATATCGGCTAGCGGCTAAAACTAATAGAAATAACAGCTATGCTTTGAGAACGTTGTTCAAACAAAACTTAGCTTGGATAGGAAACCAAGAACCGTAATTTAGAGAATTAGCCAGTTAGACGTCTACCCGGTAAGCTAGCGATAATAACTTTCATTCAGAATATTTTAAAATTTTATATTAAAATGTTAGAAATAAGATTTAAAAAATCGATCCGACTAGCTGATTAGACTGATAAAACAGATTGGGAATTTTTTAATCTTATACATTATTATAGCATAAACACTGTCGATTTTAACACTATATATTCTATAGCAAGCCTATGTGATATAGGTTGAAATGTGTTATCTTCACGCCTTCAGATGCGTTTCGGATTTACTGCAAATGCAGATTTAGGGCGTGTTCAGCTGGCCAACTATAAATAAGTGACCTGATTATTTGCCAGTCAAAAATAGTGCATTCAACTGAACAATAGTCGCCGCTAGTGAACTATATTTGCCTAGCCGAATGTATCTTTAAACCTATTTCCATCTTAGCTAATCAGATCTGAGCTTTGGAAATTCTCTTTTACAAATGGCGAATGTTCTTTTTACGACAGAAATTCGTTAAATGGTTGAATAAAACAGCGAGAACGGCATACAATACAAAGTTAATGCTTGCTTTATATATCACATGTGACTTTTAGATCACCTAATTCATGCTAGTGGCAATCAGTAATGTCATAGATGTTCCGATTGTGGTATGAGCCACGATTTTCGTAAGGGTTGGGTTTTCGTGGCGATTATTACCAGTTTGAAAAAACATCTTATCCTAAAGCCCAATCACCTAGACGATATACCGCGGTATTTTTCCAGATATCGTTACCGTCTACCAAAATACAATCTAGTCAGTAAATCTCATGGCGGGGCTGCCCGAAACAATATGTGACAGTCATCCGTGGAAGTGATTTCATCTGCTAGGGAGTCTGCTTGTTGAATAGCAAGATCTTATTAGCGTTCACTAATGTGGCGAAGAATGTTATTGCGCTCCCTGCATAGTTTGTTGGCGAAGAATGTTATTGCGCTCCCGGCGTAGTTTGGTGTGGTCTTCACTTTGGTCACTTTGATAGATGTGCAGCCGTAATGCTTTCTGCTCTGCTGACAGTTTTACTACTAGAGGGTCGTCAGTATACCTAGTTCGGTTGTTTTAAGAACACACGTGGTGCTGGTAGCTGATGATTCCATAGATTTCAGTATTTTGGTTAAGGTTTCGTTTGGGTCGGAGCTGACGTTGATGTTAGCTATTTCCTCGGAGGGCGTTTTTGTATGGCGTTTGAGTGTCAGTATCGCTGATGGGCTTTGGTAGGTCGTAGGTGACGCTACCCTCTTGCCTGGTATGGCGTTTATGCATTAGGTAGAGATCTTATCAGCATCCATTGAACAGACTTTAATGGGCCTTAGTCCCTAATCATATCTGCCAAATTTCGGCCCGATCCGTTCCGAGGTTCTGGGGAAGAAGTCGTTTTCGCGAACACTATGTCATTCAAGGTGGCCGCCGAACTCTCAGGCCAATCAAGGTGCATTAAACAAACTTGGTTCAGCTCTTTCCCTAGATCATATTCATGAGATTTGAGTCGATGGCCCAAGCGGTTTCGGTGAAGATTCAACTGTCAACTGGCCAAATTGATCGATCGGCTTCGTTTATACAAACTTGAATCTCTATGCCCGAAGGAATGTTCCTGCCAAATATAATGGAAATCGGCCCAGTTCTCGAGAAAACGACATTTTAAATTTCCCATTGCTTTAGTATGGGAGCTTTCAAAATACCTAAAAAGATATATAAAACCAATTTCGACTTCAAAATCCATCAAATAAAAAAAATCCAATATGGCCTCCAAACATGCTACACATTGATTTGTCCACGGCGGCCATGTTTTTTTGACGGATCAACTTGCCTTGAACAAATTTCATGGACCCTTAGTCCCTAATAATATCTCCCAAATTTTGTCCCGATCGCTTCAGCAGTTCTGCAGAAGAAGTCGTTTTCGCAAAGGCTAGGTCATCCATGATGGCCGCCTAACCATTTGGTCAATTAAGTTCTCTTGAACAAACTTGGCTTCGTTCTTGCTGTCGATGATATTTCATGAGTTCTGAATCGATTCCCAAAGCGGTTTCGGAGATTTTTAAAGACATTTCTAGAAATCAGCCAAAGTCCAAGATGGCCGCCGGCCAAATTGGCCGATCGGCTTCCTTTGAACAAACTTGGATCTCCATGCCCTACGGATGCGTCCTGCCAAATATAATTGCATTTCTTGAGAAGTCGAACGATCGCCCTAGCATAAGCTCACTTGGCCATTCTGGCCAGGTGAGCTAATAACCAGGTAGATGTCGCTTTCTAAGGCTTTACAACACATGTTACACAAGTCCATTTTGTGTTCGAGAGATATGACTTTCTATAACCACATTCCCACCTTTCTTTAGTGGCTGATGAACATTGCCTACAGAGTAACATTGCCTCCACGAGTGTATACTAACATTCTTAGGTGATTTCTCAAAAAGAAAGACGTAGGGTCTAGTATATCACATTATCATTGTTTGTCTTAAATAGCATTAACTCCAGTAGTTCCAATAATTTCCATGACGAACCGTCGTTTACAATTGCTTCCGGGACTTGCTCGGGTTAGTCCAGTCTACATCTATTGCCATGTTAAGGCTATATAGTGCATTACCCCGACAGTGACGCCTAGATATATAGCTCGTTGTCAGCGCATCTTATGTGTGAGATTTTCTCCATCATTCTTCCTCTCTTCAGCAACGTCGCGTACCGGGCATCATCAACCGTGTCCGCTTCAGAGGTAGCCTCAACATTCTCGTTACATGTAGCATATGCTTCTCCTCCCTCACCCTCACCCGCTTACCCCACCACTGCACCCCCGCCCACCCACCGCCACCCCGGTTGTGGAGGTTAATAATATGTTACAGCTTGTAAATTCGCGTAACAGGGAAAGGCCCGTTTAATGTTCTGCACCTCTGTTTCAAATGATAAGCACAACTGTTGGATGTTAAGTCTTATGAAATATGACACAGGAAGAATGGTTACACCTGTTTCTTGTGTGCACAGAGTACAATGAAAACACTGGCTCCAAGCATAAGTTGTGCGCAGAAGCAAATGAATGTCCGCTTATTTATGGTTTCAAGGGATGTGACTTGCTTTGCTGGTGGAAAGTCAATGAGCGCTGATTTGTGTTCGTATATCTGAGAAAACGCCATTTAGTTGTCCGACACAATGTTTACTCGTCTATCCATTTTGAGTTTATTGTTGATGTGTGGTAGACAAATCATCATTGCATAATCATCAATGTTATTGGCGCAATTTGGCGGTCGCAGTTGGGTTCAGCATATCAATAACAGAAGATCAATCAAGGATGAGAACCTTATGTCTCCTGAACATCGATTAGTGCGTGGTAACAGTTTTGCGCGTCTGAACTTTTACCGGGACCTCGATTACCGTTAAAGGATATAGATAGAGTAAGGTTAGCAAAACTCGTATAAATCGTGAATTTATTCTCTCTCAAACCAGCTATTTGATATTGAATGAAGAGCAAAACACCAACAATGCTAACATCAGCGATCCATGTGTAAACAAAATCCATTCAATTCAATGGACCTTTCCAGTTTTAGCTATGCCCCGCCCATCTATATCTAAGCTTCACCCACACCTCGCTCGTGTTGAGATCGATCGATCTCTGAACTCCCTGACTAGCAATTGCCAGAAAACTATATAGGTAAGCTGTTAAATATTTTTGAAACTAATTTGACTGGATGCTGTTGCTGCCTATGCATTTATCAAGGAGTTTTGATTTTGGCCACCAACCTATCAGACTCAATCTCCTCCACTTCACAGATTTCTCCCCTTATTCAAATTGAAATTGAGGTAGATTTATTTGTTAATCACATATTAGTATATGAACAATATAAATAGGCAGTCCATCTAAAGAAAAGCTTATAAGGCGATGGACCCCTGACATAAGTAAACATTCACATTTACATAATATTTAACATAGCATACATAGAACATAAAATTTAGCAGTCGTTATAGATACATATATCGTCCAGTAAGGTGTTTTCGAGGGGCATGGGATTTCGAGGGTACGTACTTTTGAGGGTCTCACGTGCTATCAATAAATCATGTGTCTTTAAATAGATACACTATTTTTACACCACAAGTGTAAATATTAAAAAGATGCGCGTAGAACAGGTGATTACTTTATGCATTTTGATATCAGTGTAGTGAAAAACATGTATTTTCACTATTACTTTTTTACCTATGATAAAAATACGGATAACTCGTAAGGAAATGATACAAATTAATCCGGTTTTTGCGTCAAACGACATCTGCCATTTAATGTCCTGAGTAGCATAGTAGATCCGTTGCCATAACAATAATTTATTTCTCCCGAAGAGTGGAACTGCCATGGGGTGCGTATGTAGTTTCAGATCTAGATTGATTTTTCGCTACCCGCAATGGCGATTCAAACAGGCCCTAGTTACCACATACTACACAAATTTCAATAATTTTTTTTCTATTTCCCGATAGGCAAAATACTTATATTCATTTGCAATACCACATTTACCAATTTCCAAAAGAAAAACTGAAAGATTTTAACTTCTTTAATGTTTGGCTGAAATTTGCTGCTACCCGGTTATCACGAAAAGCGGAATATAACCTGATCTGGATTTACAACTATAAATTATCTGTGTTTGTATCAGACCCGTTTATGGCATTATTATCAGCATCGTCCTATTGCGCGGTCTCGCCCTCCCGCGAACGCTCTCGTGTCGAGTCCCGTGCTTGCACGCTTTTGATGTTTTGGCTAAGTTCGCAAAACTTCATAAATGAGGTCAGTCAACTACCGCCTAATAAATTACTCGGTTATTATCATCTTACTAATATACTACTGTCAATCACATAGATTGGCATTCGTGTCTCGCAAGCTCTCCATCAATATTGGCACGAAGCTACGCCTCTGTTATTAGATTTATAGCGAAATTGGAGAAGGCAGAAATCTGATTGACTACCTGAAAACCGGCAACGAGCATATCGAGAAATCACAGGTTTGCAAGTACGGCCTCGAACGGCGAAGCGATGTGAGTGGGCGTAGGCCTATGTTCGATGTATGTGTCAGCCTCTCCTTTGCTCAACTTATAAAAATGACATTAATTCACCGCCTCACTATAGTTGAAATTACGCGATTACATTACCCTTGAAAACGCATGACGCAATACTGACTGAGATTGCATCTGTAGACCATGTTGTGGATATATCGATGGAGAGTTTGCGAGACACGAACACACGAACGTCAATCTATGTGATGAACAGTATATTAGTAGGATGATAATAACCGAGCAATTTTAAGCAGTAAGTTTATTTTAGGGGTTATTTTTATTTGTATGCATTTTTATGCTCCCCCCCCCCCCGAAAAAGATTTCGCTGGAGCATATAGTCGCCGCTTTGTCCGTCCGTTCGTCCGTCCGTCCGTTCACCATATATAAGTTTGTCCAGGGCATAGTTTCAAGACTTTCACATATGGTCACCAAACTTGCTATGTGGATGCATCTTAGGGAGAAGGTGTGCGGAGTATGAAAAGTAGGTCAAAAGTAAGTCATGCTGACCTACTTTTCATGGTCGACTGAATATCACAGAAAATGTTTGTCCGTGCCATAGTTTCAAGACCTTTGCACATATAGTCACCAAACTTGGTATGTGGATGTATCTTAGCGAGAAGGTGTGCAGAGTATGAAAAGTAGGTCATACTGACCTACTTTTCATGGTCGACTGAATATCACAGAAAATGTTTGTCCGTGCCATAGTTTCAAGACTTTTGCACATGTGCTCACCAAACTTGGTATGTGGATGCGTCTTAGGGAGAAGGTGTGCGGAGTATGAAAAGTAGGTCAAAAGTAGGTCATGCTGACCTACTTTTCATGGTCGACTGAATATCACAGAAAATGTTTGTCCGTGCCATAGTTTCAAGACCTTTGCACATATAGTCACCAAACTTGGTATGTGGATGTATCTTAGGGAGAAGGTGTGCACAGTATGAAAAGTAGGTCATGCTGACTTACTTTTCATGGTCGACTGAATATCACAGAAAATGTTTCTGCGGGCCATAATTTCAAGACTTTTTCACATATGGTCACCAAACTTGGTATTGATTATTACAGAAAATATCTCTGTTCATTTTGAACATAGTTTTTATATGTATTTTTCATATGGTGCCAAGCAAAGTCTAAGTGTGTTTATTTAGAGAAACTTAGATTTTGCTTTTATTAAGCTATCCTTAACAAATTGTTCGTTAGGGCAAATCCCGCAAGACCAAAAGAATGATGGCCCACCGAATCATTCCTACTCCCCAAATTGGGGATTTAACATCATTACCCCAAACCAACAATATTTTAAGGATGGACTAATATGGTGATATCTCATTGACAATTTCAAGTTCGTTTCAAGCCACAGTTCCAAACCTTTCCCTGAAGCATATGCCTTCGGGGTTATCCACTCAGTTTCTCTGCAGAGTATGCCTTCGGGGAGCATACATGCCTTGTTTATTTCAGTGAATGATTACTAGTTACGAAATTGACAACATTTGTTGATAAATTTCCTACTCTTATATTAAATGGGCGAAAATGTGCTTACACCCTCGAAAACCCATTATCCGCTGTCGCACAACTGCGTGCGTGCGTGCGTGCGTGCGTGCGTGCGTGCGTGCGTGCGTGCGTGCGTGCGTGCGTGCGTGCGTGCGTGCGTGCGTGCGTGCGTGCGTGTGTTATCCGCCACGCAATGTATAAATTAAAATTGTATTCACTCAAGGGCCTATTGTGTAAGAAATCTATCTATATATACCTATCCACCCACCCACCCGCCCACACCGGCACCCACACACCCACCCGCCTGTCCGCCCGCCTGCCTAATATTTGTTCTTCCTTCAAGCGATTTTCCAGAGATTCTATCATATCTACAAGAGCAAGCATTGTCGAATGTATTTCTCTAAATCCATATGGTGATTGATAAATTATAGAGCGTTTGTTTAAGTATTTTTTTGGCGATTATAATTTAGTCTTTCTTAGAGTTTCGAGAAAAGTGAGAGTATTGAGACTGGCCGATAGTTAGTGAAATCAGAGGAATCTTTTGCCTTGTATATAGGTGCCATGCGTGCTGCTTTTATCCTGATGGAAACGCATCTTGTGCTAGAGATACCTTGCAAATGTGATTGAGTGGGGTTAGTATTTGTGAGGTGCAGTTTTTCAATACTTTCCATTTAAAACTGTCAATTCCAGCACTTATTAGCCGATCGGCATTTATCCATAGACAACTACAACTATAAGGCATAGTATAATTAGCTACCTCTGGCAAAAGCTAAACTAAAACCCCTATGTAGCGATGACACTTCTAAAGTTTAAACGCTTGGCACACAAGCGTAATGACACTATTTTAACAGCAATAGACAAATGAGGTCAAACTACGTAATGGCAGTCGATGTCAAACAAAACCGCGGAATGCTACAAACCAATAACCACAGTCTGTAACCTCCCACTGAGAAAAGAAATACAAACGAACAGCGCAAACAGAAACCAAGAACGATTAATAAAGCTTTGAAGCAAAATATATACAAAAACTCAGATAACAACAAAATTGGCAGTAATAGCAGTGCTCAAAATCAACACGTCTGATGTGTCTGAGCTCCTGTGGCTGCTCTGCTGTTGCTGCCTGCTCACGCCTACTGCTTCCGCTACGGCTACGGCTACGGCTACTGCCGCCACCGTCGCCGTTTCTGCTGCCGGTATCCTGAAGCAATAAGATTTGGAAATATTTTGAAAAATTCAGTGATTAACCGTCTTCTCCGGGGCCACTATTTTAGCTTTATATTTATTACCGCCATTATTTGATTTTCTATTGTACTCGCTGTCGTGCAATGCTCAGTATAAAATCATCCCTGTAACCATAAGGCTGGTCATTGTACTGTTGACAGTCAATGTGATCAGATCTACCTCGATAGTGCTAATATCAAACTAAAATGCGGTCTCCGAAGATGATCGTGACTGAAATTTTAAAAATATCCCCATTACTTCAGGCTAACTTTAATGAGCGCTCGGCGTAGATCTGAATGGACCTTTGCGGTTTTGGCCATGCCCCGCCCATCCCTAGCTAAGCTCCACCCACATCTCGCTCATGTTGGGATCGATCGATCTCTGAACACCCTGACTATCAATTTCCTTAAAAAATACACAGGTAAGCTGTTGAATATTTTGAAACTAATTTGACTGCGTGCTGTAGGGCAGCAACAGCGCCCAGTAAGATTAGTGTCAAACTATTCAACAGCATGTTTATTAAATAGTAAAGAATTACAAAGACATACAATTCATACAACTTGTTAGACTATTTGAGATTTGATGACGGTCTATAAGGAACCCGTTGTGACGAAATGATTATGACGTCATCATACACGCGCTGAGCTGATTATGACGTCATACGAGGTCTGATGAAGGATGGATACTCTAGAAAGGTGAATTGTGTTGCGTTCACATTACAGATTTATGTCGGGCCAACTACTTCGAATTGGTTAATCAGTCATTTTATTTTAAATTAACTAACGGCACGGAGGTGTCAAATTAGTGTGTTCAGGCTTACGAAAGCAATCGATACATTGACATTACTGATGGACGGGGCGGGGTAGGGGGGGGGGGGGTTAACACTCTAATGCGAACACATCCTAAATCGAAGTAGATACTTTGCTTCGACGTAAATCTGTGATAGGAATGAAATGAAGTTAGTATGAACTACTCTTAGTATATTCTAAAATTTATTCTCATAGTATATAACTTCTCATAATTTTCCTTCAACAACTCCAGGACAAATAATGTTGTATTGGTTTGGTTGGATAATAAAATGTAACCTTGAGTGACAAATCCGATGTATCGATTGTAACAAATTTTTCGTTGATCAGAGAGTCAATCTTCACTTAATATGAGAGTCAATCGGCAGTTAATATGAGAGTCAGACTTCATTGGATCTTAAATTCAACATTCACTTGATTTAAAAGTCGATCCTTGTTTGATTTGAGAGATTTACTTCACTTGATCAGAAAGGCAATCTTCACTAGATCAGAGAGGCAATCTTCACCTGATCAGAGAGGCAATCTTTACTTGATCAGTGAGGCAATCTTCACTTGATCAGAAAGGGAGATTTGACTTGATGAGAGAGGCAATCTTCACTTGATCAGAGAGGCAATCTTCACTTGATCAGCGAGGCAATCTTCACTTGATCACTGGGGCAATCTTCACTTGATCTGATAGGGAATCTTCTCTTGATCAGAGAGGCAATATTCATTTGTTCAGAGAGGCAAACTTCACTTGATCAGAGAGGCAGTCTTCACTTGATCAGAGAGGCAATCTTCACCTCATCAGAGATGCAATCTTCACTTGATCAGAGAAGCGATCTGCGCATGACCAGCGAGGAAATCTTCACCTGATCATAGAGGCAATCTTCACTTGATCAGAGAGGCAATCTTCACTTGATCAGAAAGGCAATCTTCACTTGATCAGAGAGCAGTCTTCACTTGATCAAAGAGGCAATCTTAGCTTGATCAGAACGTGAATGTTCAATATGTCTGAGTGTCCATCGTCACCTGATCAGAGAGGCAATCTTCACTTGATCAGAGAGGCAATCTTCACTTGATGAGAGAGGCAACGTTCACTTGATCAGAGAGGCAATCTTCACTTGATCAGGGAGGCAGTCTATACTTGTCTTCGCTTGATCAGAACGTGGATGTATACTAGGTCTGAGAGTCCATCGTAACCTGATCAGCGAGGCAATCTTCACTTGATTAGAGAGGCAATCTTCCCTTCATCAGAGAGGCAATCTTCACTTGATCAGAAACGCAAGCTTCACCTGATCAGAGAGGCAAACTTCACCGGATCAGAGTGGCAATCTTCACCGGATCAGAGAGGCAATATTCATTTGTTCAGAGAAGCAATCTTCACTTGATCAACGAGCCAATCTTCACTTGATCAGAGAGGCAATCTTCACTTGATCAGAGAAGCAATCTTCAGTTAATCATAAAAGCAATCTTCGTTGGATCAGAGTGGAAATCTCCACTTGATCAGAGAGGCAATCTTCACTTGATCAGCCAGGCAATCTTCACTTGATCAGAGAGGCAATCTTCACTTGATCAGAGAGGAAATCTTTACTTGATCAGGTAGGCAGTCTACACTTGTCTTCACTTGATAAGAGAGGCAATCTTCATTTGATCAGAGCGGCAATCTTCACTTGATCAGAAAGGCAATCTTCAATTGATCAGAGAGGCAATCTTCACTTGAGCAGAGAAGCAATCTGCACTTGATCAGGGAGGCAGTCTACACTTGTCTTCACTTGATCCGAGAGGCAATCTTCGTTTGATCATAGAGGTAATCTTTACTCGATCAGAGAGGCAATCTTCACATAATCAGAGAGGCATTCTTCACTTGATCAGAAAGGCAATCTTCACTTGATCAGAAAGGGAGTCTTCACTTGATGAGAGAGTCAATTTTCACTTGATCAGAGAGCAGTCTTCACTTGATCAAAGAGGCAATCTTGGCTTGATCAGAACATACATGTTCAATAGGTCTGAGAGTCCATCGTCACTTGATCAGAGAGGCAATCTTCACTTGATCCGAGAGGCAATCTTCACTTGATGAGAGAGGCAATCTTCACTTGGTCAGAGAGGCAAGCTTCACTTGATCAGAGAGGAAATCTTCACTTGATCAGAGAGGTACTCTTCATTTGATCAGAGCGGCAATCTTCACTTGATCAGAGAGGCAATCATCAATTGATCAGAGAGGCAATCGTCACTTGATCAGAGAAGCAATCTGCGCTTGATCAGGGAGGCAGTCTACACTTGTCTTCACTTGATCAGAGAGGCAATCTTCATTTGATCAGAGAGGCAATCTTTACTTGATCAGAGAGGCAATCTTCACATGATCAGAGGCATTCTTCACTTGATCTGAAAGGCAATCTTCACTTGATCAGAAAGGGAGTCTTCACTTGATGAGAGAGGCAATCTTCACTTGATCAGAGAGCAGTCTTCACTTGATCAAAGAGGCAATCTTGGCTTGATCAGAACGTGAATATTCAATAGGTCTGAGAGTCCATCGTCACTTTATCAGAGAGGCAATCTTCACTTGATCAGAGAGGCAATTTTCACTTGATGAGTGAGGCAATCTGTACTTGATCAGAGAGGCAAGCTTCACTTGATCAGAGAGGCAATCTTCACTTGATCAGAGAGGCAATCTTCACTTGATCTGAACGTGAATGTTTTCTGGGTCTGAGAGTCCATCGTCACTTTATCTCAGTGTCAGTCATCACCTGATCGCTGAGCACAAATCTTCACTTGATCTGAGAACCAATTTATAAATCCATTTCCTCAGTCACTAATATGACGTCACAATCAACTACGTGCCGTGTAGGATGATGTCATAATCATGACGTCATGAATTCTTCGGAGCCCGTCTTTAAGCCTTGTATTTCTTTACATTCTGTTGCATATTTTGATATTATACATAGGCAACAACAGTGTTCAGTCAAATTAGTTTCAAAATATTTAACAGCTTACCTGTATATTTTTTTGAAAATCGATAGTCAGTTGTCACTTGATCTGAAAGTCAGTATGAGTTTGATCTACCTACGGTTCTAGCACTAAAATACACCAATAAGTAGGCTTAGAGCTACCGGTCAGCCAAAAAGAGCATTTCACTAACCTAGCACGGGAGTAGCTCACGCAAATACTGAGATGTTAAGTAAGTACTATTAATGGCGGAAATGTTAATTCCACTAGTCCATATGCTAACTGGAACCGAGCAACGAAGATGTTAACTCAAGTATTAACTTAATGGTAAAGGATACTAATTCATCTCAAATAGCTATAGCGTGGTCAACTCCTTGTACAAGGTCCATTGATGACCACTTATGATTTGACCATATGGCTCCTCTAAAGCGCTGACGAGGCTATATCACATTCATTACTAGATCACCGTGCCATCGTCAGTATGTCCGGGTACTGATAAAAGCAGCACTTCACTGATACTGCAGCTAGCGTAACATGCATGATGCAAATAATCTACTGCCCATATTCACAGTGCTTTTTAACAAGTGGAATGTCCTAATGTTGTATTGTTGATACGGTGATGTAAACAATTGGGCCGTATCCAATAGATACGGACAGAGGATTATATGTCTCTGATACGGAGAATTGGATAATTTCTCTGCTCTCTGGTATCACAATTCCACCAGCTTCTTGTTCTCTCTGCGACACTCAATGGCAGGGGCGCCGGAAGCATGCGGGCAGCGGGGTCAGCTGTCCCCGTTGTTTGGACAGGGGTGGGGTTGGGGCAGCGGTGCCCTTTACCCATTTCTATTAAAAATTAATCTTTATTTTAGAAGTTCAAAAATGTTTTTTTAGAATATTCAGAGCAGGCTGAGCTGGTGTATTAGCCCACAAAGTAATATGGGAGTCATGGGATACTAGAATTGAAAACTGTCAAAATCAAAATTTTAACTGACGTGTGAAGCGAATGAAAAGGGAGAATAGCATTTCTGTACACACGACCATAGTGCTGGCTCGATGTCGGTGGGACAGTTGAAGAATGGTTCTAGGATTTGTTGTCCCCCTTCCTACAGCATCAGAGGAGGGTGTGTCTGGGGTTTGGTGTGTGAGGGTGGGGGGGGGGGGGTTGTTGGGGGGGGGGGGGGGTGCGTGCGGGCGGGCGGGCGTGGGTGCGTGTGTGTGAAAAATGTAAAAATTAGATACGCCATCTCCTGCATTCTGAGTAATACATATCATCCACATGGACTGTTGAATGTTGTACTTAGGACCACCCCACCCACACCACATCCCACCCCACCCCTCCTCCCCTAGCACCGGCCATGATACAGATGTTTAGCCGCGTGAAGCTTTTTTATTTCTAACCATAAAAGATGATGTCACCGTCAGCACAAAAACAATTGAGTGCCTTCTATGAATAGTCTGAGCCCGGGAGAAATGTTCATCTGACAACCCACCCTCAATATGACTAAGTATGATGCTGCGAAATCAGGAGTTAAATCACTCATCATATACACACTAGCTGTTGAATAGTGTGTTACTAGTTTGACTTGACGGTGTTGCTGCCTCAGGCAAAAGCATCTTCCAATGATATTAGTTTTGAAAAGTTCCCCAGCAAATTTAGCACACCCTAAAATGTATTATATTTGGTCTTGGTAATTGAAATAGTTAATAATCTTGGCTATTTTAATGCGTACACATCTATGACCATGATGCAGCAGCAGCAGCAACCAACTTATTTTATGTCGGCCGTCATCTATCTATCCATCCATCATTTTCCTTAAGCGAGTACTGAATAAAAACTGGGCAGCAAGGATCCATGGGATCGGATAAAGAATTGTTCCTGAGAAGCTGCTTGGTCGATTTTGTTGGTGGCCATCCTGGATTTTGCACTATATTTAGAATTACATATACTGATCTTCTCTGAAACTGCTTGGTCCATTAACATGAAACTCAAGTAACTTCATCTTAGGCAAGAGTGGAACAAACCTTGTTCACATGTGCAATTATGATTGGTCAATTTAACTTCTGGCCGTCTTGGATAGCATAGCTTTACCAAAAAATACATTTCCTCTGAAACCGGTGAAGGGATTGGGCCACAACTTAGCAAATATTAGTAACTAACGTCAAATTAAATTGCGTGGGTCCACCGTGTAGACACATGCACAAATGCACACACTTACTGACACAATGACCTGTCCGCCAACTCGTTCACACACGCGCGCGCACGCACGCACGCACGCACGCACGCACGCACACACACACCACTCCGCCATGCCACTCACTCCCTCTCTTACACACATACTCACGCATATGTGCACACTCGCACGCGCGTACGCATGCATGCGTGCACACACCCAACAATGGCTAGTCATAGCATAGTGACAGTTTCCAATTGACTAATAGCAGGCATTAGAGGAGAATATTGCCCACTATAATGTAAATTGGGAATAGGCTCAATTGACAAAAGAAGACATAAATTCTGCACTTCAGATCTTTCTCCACACAATGCCATCCAGTGTGTCCTTTTTGTAGGATCTACCCCCGCCCTCAGATTTGCTTCCGCCCCCCCCCCCCCCCCTGCTCAGTGGCGTACGTCATTGCCACAATATTTCTAAACTAATATTCCTGGTAACTCCTCTTTATTACAGCATGAATCATTGGTTACACAAGGCGTACGCTCCCGCCTTCTATGGTCCGTCGCACGCTCGACAGAGTATAAAGTCGTGTTCGCGTTACAGATTTTCCCAACAACGTCATACTGATGTATGGTGTTATAACTCCCCAGTGAGAACACGCCTACGGCCATGCTCTGACGAGAGAGTTAATAGGGAATAACGCCGTACTACAGTATGGCGTTATTCCGGATTAAGTCTCAAGTGAGAACACGGCCTAAGGTACACTGTCAATTTTGTTCTAACTATACGGTCTAGTACTCAACTCGACTCCTGGCCAGCTAGACTAATCTCGGTCAAGGACAGCAAACCGAATCAAGTGGCAGCTCATTGAGAACTAACTATCATTGGGGGCATGATGGCAATCGAACCATCAGGACCCAGCTGTGTTGATTGATACCAGTACTCCAATAACTATTGTCATGGGAAACTCTCCATCCATCCATCCATCCACCTGACCTTAATAACAGCGAAATTTGATCATGTTATATATCGCTGGATTCACAATAATTACAGGAATATAGGAATCTTGCATAGCTTTACTATTTACTATCCATTCTGCAGAATATTTTGAAACTAATTTTACTTGACACTTTAACACCAAGTCAAATTAATTTCAAAATATTCAACAGCTTACCTGTATAGTTGTCTGAAAATTGAGATTCAGGGTCCGATCAGTCCCAAAACGGACAAAGCGTGGACTGGGCTTAGCTAGGAATGGGCTACCTATGGTTAGCCAGTGGAACTTAGCCCATCTTTCAAAACCATTTAACCCTTTTAAAATAATCATGTTCTTTAGCATGGTGATCGCCTGCTAATCCCTCGCAGATTTGGAAGCTTCGTTAGTACCTATATGACTCGTTCCCTAGTCACGGGTGCCGAGTCTCCATTCAGAGTTGAATATCTATCTCCCACGACATGCCCTCCATGCAATACAAATTTGAGTTCCATGAAGAATCGGCACAGTGCCTCATACCGTACCGATATTAGTGGTCACAAATGGCTATGGAAAGGGTAGTTCTATTTTCATTCATGACTGTTTTTGGTCGAAGCAGATATTTTTATTGAGAGCGCGTTAGGACTTGTCTTATTATCGCGTCACATTTTATAATATATTTCAGTCAAGTGACGATATATCAGACAATATTATTCAGACATCACGTGATAGGAGCAGGGCAGGCCTATGGCAGGACAGGAGCAGGGCATAGCCGACAGGACAGAACAGAAAAGTACAGAACAACTGGACCATGTAAACCTATCTAACCATCCAATTTCTACACGCGTTATCTACGCGTTATCTAGTAGATACAGCGAATTTCTCTGGTCTCCGGTACCACAGCGTTTACAACTTCTAGCCATCAGGGTTTAGGCTGTGATTTACAACCATCGATATACGAGGCTGACGCTGAACTCAGAACAGAACATAACAGAATAGGACAGAATAGGACAGAATAGAATAGAGTAGAATATAATGGACTAGACTAGACTAAAACAGGATTTCCCAGTTGGTCGTGTGACTCTTCAATTCTGAGATTAGTTGGGCTCTTCTCGCGAGACTACACCGTGTCACGGATTCGGAAGAACCAACATGTGATAGAGAGGAACTGGGTGGTTAGCTGTTGCAGAATAAACCAACACAATATGCCGAGCGTGTAAGCTAGCTATAGATGAACCAGCTGCCACAGTACATCGCTTTGCCTCTGTGTCTAATTCAAGCTTTAAGCCATGTCTATTCTAAATTGACTGGCTGATCGCTTTACCCATATTAAATCATGCCGCCTGGGCTACAGTAGTTTTTATTCTTGCCTACTGTTAGTTTGCCCATTTGCTGAATGCTTCACTCGACATATCTAGGTTATTTTCGTTTATCCCAATATTTTCTTAACCCTTTAACACTCATATCAACCAAAAACGGTCTTGAGAAATGTCCATTTGCAAACCAAGAGAAGACTATTTTTGAACATTAACCACTCGATAACCGAGCCAAACATTCCAGTGGTAAATCTTTAAAAATACTCTTCTCTTGATCTGCAAATGGACATTTTCTATGAAAAAATTAAGATTTTCCTGGACAAATTCGAGGGTTAAAAGGTTAACTATACTGGAGCTATCATGGCTGTCTCCCTCAGATGACCGTACATCATACCTGAAAACATGCATTGTCGTGTGCTCTGGATAGCATACGTTATGTCCGGTCCTTTCGTTCAAAGCGCCAGTGTCGCGACATCAAACTCATGGGTGTGCACGGCAACACCCTCTAGCCATCATGCATATACAAGCACATCCATGTGTTTAACCACCTTCATACACATGTTCTCGAGAGGTAGATGAAGTCAGCTGAACATCTGCAGGACGACCATACTCTGCTGACAATCCATTGTCTGATTGACAACGGGCTAGTGATTGAATAACAAGCCGCTCAGTCATAACTTGTAAATTTTGTAAATTCATTGTTTCCCATATGTCACTTTGTGACCTGGGTTTAAATAATTGAATTGAATTGAATTAAGTACTTTCAACACACCAACAAGATTTGTCCTTCAACCCTCCAATCCTAATACGTTCTTCAAGAAATCCAATTTTGCGTCTGAAACCGGAACCACTGTGCACTGTTTCTAAAGGGACATCTGGTGCCATCTTAATAAAATCTCTACTATTTCTCATGATAAGCCATAGTGCTTGGCTGTTTTCTTAGGCGCATTCGATGGAAACATCATTTAGCAATTTCAAGACGGTGCCTGGGTGGATTTCTTAAAGCTTTAGCACTTGCGAAACTTCACATATGAGCAAATAGACCTTTGCCATATTAGCGTATTTTGGGAAAATACCTTCCCAGAATACATTGCGCATATCACTTCTGGCTGGTAATCGCGATAGCCACAAACAGCATTATTTTACTATTGGAGTCAGATACAACGCACTTTAAACATATTATATGAAAAACTAATTTCATAATATTATTGAAGTCATACATCAGTAGTATAGCCGGGATTAGAAAAATACCATAACCCTCCTGTGGCCGCCGATCCGCGATCCGCGGCTCCCATCACCCTCTCAAATCCTGAGGCATAGGAATTTGAGACAGAGGCCACACAAACACATACGAGATACCCAGAACATGTGCGAGTGAGTGCATGTGTCCTAGATAAGACCATGTGCATCAGAGTGATACATGTTCGACATCTCCGTGTGTCATAGTGGATGTTTAGTCCTAATAGGCTTAATGCACATGTCCCTAAATCTTTCTAGAACAATCTAGACTGTGCAATATAAACATTCCGAACCGTCCCTCACATTCCGATGCGTCCTGCACATTCCGAAGCGTGAACGATTTACCAAATGGTAAAAATCAGAACGTTTTCCAATTTCAGTTTGTGTATCTATCACGGACAAGCTTTACCGCCAGCTAGAAGCTGCGACAGCTTCTGGAGTCATGCTCTATGCGCGTTCAAGGTGAATACTTCCATTTAGCGAGATGCAAACCTTGCATTCCGAGGCACCTCGTTGCAATATCAACTCTAGACACTGGTTAGCCGTGGCCTGGACCTGTTGGTGCTCTCGCTCTACATGTAGGATTCGTTGTCTAGAGCCCGAACGTTTTAGTTTCTGGTTGTTCACATCATGCCAGACCTGAAGTCGTGGAGAGGTCATCGTTATATCAGTAAGATGTTCGGTGTACACCCAGAGGAACAGCTGTAAGATGTTCGGTGTACACCCAGAGGAACAGCTTGTCCTGCATCAAGTCCAGGTTCACGTGTGTGTTCTCGAGAAGGGAGAAGAGTGGACCCGCGACCGGTATTTCTACGTCTGGTTGTAAGTCAGACAGTCCATCCGTGGATCAGTGTGGTGCGAGGCTGCAGGTTCAGCTGCCACATCGGGATGCTGTCCATACTGCTGCATGTTTAAGGTGTAAGTGTATAAGGTTTTAAATGGGCGATGTACAAAGCGCTACTTCATGAGCTCGTCTTCAGTTGGCAGAAGCCCTCCAAGAAGAAACCAGATGATGGTCACAACGCCTCCACCCTGCCCCCAAAGAGCGTGTTGATTGACAGGGTCTGATGACTACTGCGTGATGTCAACATTATCCACGGGCTCACCACCGTCTGATGCGGAGATACTGACTGCCATAGAGGAGACCACGCCGGGCTGCAGTATAAAGGAACTCCTGACTCGGATACTCTACGGGAAGCTTGACAACGCCCAGGGCAGGTCACTAGATCTCCCCAGGACACCAACTAAGAGTCCTGTAATTCTAGCTCTCCAGAAGGCTAGGGTTGATCCCAAATATCTACTAACGGTCGGGAAGTGGGCTGGCGTATTTGACCTCCACACTGATGATGAACACCGGACATTGGATGATATACAGGCTGGGGCCTCAGATTGCTTCCGAGCGGAAATCAGTACAGCTGTGACTGAGGGCTATGAGGGTTGGCATGCCACTGGTACTCAGGAGGGGCGAGCCGAGGACCAGAAGGAGGCTGTTGAGCACATTTTCAATGAAAGAGGGTGCAGGCGGCTGGCGAGAGGCAAGGCAGCATTTAGAATATTCCCTGAGAACTACCAGGACTACCTCATCAAACCTACTCGCAAGTCAGATGCCAGTAAATCGTGGCTGAAGTGGGTCTTTTCAGAAGAAGAGGGTCGTACCATCTGATACTCAGTGGATAGAGTTTCAGAAACAACTACGTGGAGTCAACGGAAGAAGCTCCTCAAGCTTATGACGAAGCTCCTCAAGCATCTGAAGAAGTTTCTCAAGCTTCTGACGAAGTTCCTCAAGATTCTGACGAAGTTACTGAAGTCCCTCGACCATGAAAAAAGCATCCCGTCGCTACTACTGTCGGCTCAGATTCCTGGCTTCCGCTTTAGCTTCCTGGCTGGATCCAGCTTGTAGCTGAAGTTTTCTGCTATCGCCAGAGAAGGCTTGAAGTGTGACAACTCACCTGTCTCCCTGTTGCTGAAAATGAATTGGTACTGTTTAGCAGCCCTCTGTACACCTGCGATAAAGTTCCGTTTGGTCTCCTTGAGGGTCAGGCTGTCATATAGTGTCTCCAGCAGAGAGCACACACACTTGGAGCTGAAGTACAGCAACCGAGCATTATATCTGGCGAGATCTCATAGGTGTACTTCTGAAAGAGGATGAAGACAGTGATCTTGGTGTGACGGATGCATCTGGTGATGTTGCAGAAGTAGGTGACTGTCTTCTGGTCCATTGCTGGGTCATCGATGACTAGAACAAGTGGGTCAGTCTGTCGATCTGCTAGCACCTTCTCCATTAGTGCCTGTAGGTCCCGCGTTTTGACTATTGGGTCCTTATACCACTGGTCGTTGACGTCGACAGTGGCAGAGTCAGACACCAGGAGTATGTAGCACTCATGCAGATGTTCTGCCAGCATGGCACGCAGTAAGATGTTTTTTCCATGTCTGGATTGTGCAATGATCAATACCACCTACCCAACATCAGCTGGTCTACTGCTGTATGGTCCAGACATGTTGGGCGTGCACGTGAAGAATGGCCAGCACATGTTTGGCTTTAGCCTCGTCTATATCTTGGAGTTTAGATGGAAGCACTTCCTGTATGAGCTCTATTGCCTGCAGGACCGGCATCGTTGTACCGCCAGCCGAGACAAACGATGTGATGGATGTGTCGAGCATGAAATCCCCTCAACAGCTGGGAAGGTAACGCAGAGTGCCTGTGTCTGTAGCCGTGTCCACAACATCGAGTATCCGTATGAGGCAAGTACATGAAGTCATGTCTATTAAGAGGTCTTAAACGCCAGGCTGAACAACCCTGGCCTCTTCACTTCGGGGAGGTGGAGTTTAGAGGAAGCCCCCTTTTCACCATCGATGCTGACATCAGTGACCATGATCCTACCAACCGTTAGATTATTTCCATCCAGTCAGAAGGAGCTTCTGCTCTTGAACAGGTTCTGAACGAGCTCATGTGCCTGTGATTTAGCCAACAGCTTGATGGCTCCTTCACACTCATCTCAAGGGCACCTTTGACAATTAGCCTGTCCTCATGTGTCATGCCTTTGTATGCAGCTGTGGCACTGTTAAGGGCCGAGGGTCCTACAGATTGTACATTTCCGATGAGGTCTCTAACCGGTATGGTACCACGGATTTCCCGTGGTTTACCCTTCTCATCGAAGTCCATGAAGGAGATGGGGGCAACAGTGTCATCTGAGCCCAGGCGTGCCTCACCTAAGTGCGCCAACTCCCCAATCTCCTTGCTTTCCATGTCTTTAAGTGATAGAGACATTGTTGGGTATATATATATAGCGGCTTAAACCTCGTCGTATCCAGCGGGAACCGCAGAAACAGATAGGCACCTAGTCGTAGCCAGCGGGAACTGCGTAAACAGATGGGCACCTAGTGAGTGGTATCCCCAGTGAAACAGATGGGCGTAGGTAGACAACGCAGTGGGACAAGGAAATACGTAGCAGTGCTCAGGATACTGGCCCTCCCTGCAGGGGCATGCCTTGTGGGCTAACCACCATTTCTGAGCATTGGAAATCCTCAGTCTGCATGGTCGACTATGCGCTACCAACTCTGACATAGCCCGCCATGCCTCATAGGCTACTGTTGTCTCATGGACCTGCCAGGCTTCCATTATATATAGTGCTATAGCACCTCATTACTACCCATCATCTTGCTGGCGAAATGAATGGCCAGCGCCTTAGCCTGTGTCAGTAGCTGCTGGGTCTTGCTTTTGAGCAGCTTATCCACCTTCTGGAGACTCGCCTGGCTCTCCAGGAGTTGCTTTACAATCTGTACTATTGATGTCATTGTTTAAGCCCTGAGTATACAATGCGCTTAAATGTGTACGTTCTACCTCGAGAGCGCTAAGCAGATCTACCCAGTCTGCATCTGTCAGCTGCTTAGATTGGTACTCGGGAATATCCATACAGTTCTCTGCTATGCATAGCGGTTTAAACCATGAACCTATGCCTCAGGTACTATGAGGTCTTCCACACCGAATTGTAGGGATAAAAGAAGAAGTCACCAGATGAGCTCACATGGCTCTCTAGCGCTGAGGTAACAGAGGAGCTGACAGCCATGCTGCTCTACCTAGGGTTTGGTAAGGGGCAGATCTGCTTCATCGAATACCTCATTATGGGCGCAGTGTCGTAGAGCAGCTCCTGCCTACTAAAGGATTCTACAAGGATCTGGAGTATCTGTCGGACGTGTTCCAGCAGTTGCAGACATCCATGGCATCCCCCGACTCTGAGTTGAATAATACTCTGTGCTACTACAAGCTGGAAAAATGCTGTACCACCGAACCATAGTCATTGGGCGTGTATGCTTACAGCGTGTTTGGGGGATGTCGGGTAGGCCAAGCTAGTTCAGGCAATCTCATTTGCCATGACTCCTGCACCAGAGAGTCAGGATGATCTATTGCTCGAAGAGCTGGATCTACTAGCGGTGGAGAAGACTGGTGACGAGCACAGCAATAGTCAGACGTGACACCACTCTTAGGGCTATCGTCCTGCTAGCACTGCTGGGCGGGTTGGTGTGTGTCAGCATGGGCCGCCGTTTGTCGTCCAGTGCTCTGTGTGTCGGGAATGAGTCAGAATGACGCTAGCACTGGCTTGTGTCATGGGGGTCGGGATAATATGCACAGCTGAGTTGATGTTAGTGTTACACCCAAAGTAGACACTGGGAGGATTTCCGTCGACTATCATGTTGTTATAACCCTTGACCACCAGGTCCTCGATATTCACGATCAGGTTGCTAGGAATAAGCCACAGGTGTTGAGATATGGCAACGTCCAGCTGGCAGCGGGCCTTCTTTAATGCCTGCTGGAACTTGGCAACGAGGCTGCTAGGGTCTGCAATGATGACCATATGCTCGAAGAGACTGCTGAACATAGCCTGCACCTCTGGGCCGTCAGAAGACAATAACATAATACTTCTAAGGACTGGTTGATTCGAACGATCCCCGTTGGTGTAAGTCCTGAGGTTGTGTGTGGGATAAAGTATTTCCAGGCGTCTGGGTGATCTTGCCCGATGCTGGTTATGTGCATATTCTGCACCCTCGCTCCAGGCTCTGAGTCTGGGTCGAATGAGAACATCAAATGAGAACATCGCTGTTTTCCAATGGCCAAATATTTCAGGGCATTTGATAGGTGAAGCCTGAGTAGTCTCGTCTCGGGTCACCATATATAATGCCCATGCCCTTGTTGTCACCATCATGCCACCGATAGTCTGAGTGGGCGTTTAACTCTCACTGAAGTATACTGGCTTCTGAGAGGCTGTAGCTAGCGGTTCCCACAGGCTGTAGATTGAAATCATTCATATCAGGCAGGCTTGCGCCCAGCTAATGGAGGATTCGTCTCAATGTGTTGTACACATGGAATCTGGGACAGCTGGCAATGAGCACAGCTTTGGGAGTCCCAGAATATGAGTGCAGCAAACCAGTGCCGATGCCGCATCCTGCTGTGGCACACCACATGGCAAAGTTCAGCTGTTGGTTCCAGAATGAGAGATTCGGGCCTGACATCCAGGTATGAGCTTTCTTCGCATCCTTGATGGCGATTGCAAGGTTGGTCAGTGGTCGTGGATTGATGGAGAAGCTGATACGGGACCGCCCATCGACCGTAATGGAGATCGGGGTTAGATCTGGAATATCATCCAGGAGACCATGTAGTTCAGATCTCGAGCGGGTCCAGAATGTACCCAGCAGGGGCGGTTGGCGCTGGTCGATTGTCGTGAGGTTCGTAGGGAAGGCCATCTATAGTAGTCATCTTAAAGCTGCTGTTCCAGCCACGCACGCAGCACACTATTTGACAATGTAGATTTTCAATGCAGCCTCTCTGCAGCATCTCGTTTTTTTATTCCTCCATGTCCACCCACCCGCTGGAGCCTTTGAGGTATTGCTGGCACACTTTGGGTTTCTCTGTGCGGTACAGGGTTTGGAGCTTCAATATATGGTCTTACTCTTCATCAGCCACCTGTCCATCCTCGAGAGCTTTGCTAACATATTCGTCGATATCACGTAGGCTACTCTGTGCCAGTTTTACATACTTAGCATGCTTCTCCAGCTTCCTGGTGATCTGGCGCTGTTCAACCGCCAAGCCGGTGACCAGGAAAGTAGCAGCAAGGTTCACTCCATCCAGTGGGATAGCGACGATAGCACCCACCACTGTAGCGAGGGTGGCAACGGCGGACACACAAGCACTGGCTCCAATTGTACCACCCTCCTCAGCTGCCAGGGTGGGATATAGTTCAGGTTGTTTTCGCCACTCCGATTTAGTCTTGGTATACGTAGGTCTTAAACTCGTGCTCGCACTGCATCACCTGTAGGATCTGCCGATGAGTCGTTGTGGGATTCATCTTGGAGAACCTGGCAAACCGAACCAGCTTGTTGGTGTGGAGACATACCTCCCTCAAACACCCATCATCCAGTATAATGCCAGGGGCCAGTAGCTTGCACAGCTGTGACATCTGGAACTTCACATTGTCCGTCTGGTAGTACACCTGTCATTGGCTTGCTTTCTTGGATTTATACTTCTGAACACTCTCCTCTTCTCACTGCAAGTCTTCTACAGACTCGTCACACTCGCCATCCAAGAAATCACACAAGTTTGGCCCAACGATGATATTGAATAGATTTGTAGTCCCTTCGTCTCCTTGCCTCTCTGGCGTAGTGTTCATACCAGCTCACCCGCTGCAGTCGCTCACCTTCTTGTCGACAATGCATTTCCTGTACCGCTATATCTACCATCCCAGAGAAGGTTTGTGGCTGCTCCTCTATCTCCTTTTTCAACATCTCAGCGAATGCCTGATAGGTCTGGTATGATATCATGTTGATAAGCCAATGAGCAGTAGCAGCGTAAACTCTAATTGGGCATCCGACAGACCATCCATGCTGACGTAAAGACTGATGGAGGAGCTGTCAAACAGGTGATTCACAAGGGTGAACATGTTGGAACTGATCGCTTTCCACAGTTTGCTGGTGGCTCCTGGCATATATTCTATCACGTCTAACCCGACTTCAGTCAGCGAGCTGTGATAGGTACTTCCCAGTGGCGGATGCAACACATCAGCGTGTACGTACCTGGCGGAATACTGAGCTACCTTGAAGAGAATCCATTCTATGTGATACTGAACCACACGTCTCCCGACCAGAGATGGTCTGATGACATTCTCCCCATTTTGGAGCAGCAATCAGACAATCGGCATGGCTATACACTCCGTTTAAACCCCCTATATACACAATGGAGTCCATATTTGCTCCACTCGACTGGTCTAGCTGATCTCGTGGACGTGTACAACGTTGATGCCGCCAAGGTTAAGGAAAGCGATGGCAAGTCGTTCGTCCTCCAATATGGAGCAAATTCCAAGACATTCTCCCTCCATCCCGTTGGTGAAGATGGTGTAGTGGTGCTCACTGACCTAAAGGATGTCTCGAAGGAACGACAGGGTTGAGACAGAGATGGTAGCAAGATTGTGTTCCGCTATGACGTCCCGAAGAAGAAGTTCGATAGACCTCCAGCAGTTATTGACATGGAGGTCACGCCCCTCTCTACTGTTGTGAAGAAAGATGACACAGTCTGGAAGCTGTTCAACCATGGAACGTCCTTTTTTACCTACATAGGAGAGGGTACAACCCTAGTTGGAGTGAGTGATATGGTTGGGATCACTGGTGGAATGCTCCTGCTGCATCGTCCATTTGATGCGTCAGAGGAAACTATCAATATTCAGGAGGGTGTCTTACGGGTTGAGGGTGTGTCACATGCCCAAGTCGAAGGGCTCTGTAAAACTACTCGAGCGTGTCGAGCTCACAAGTCCACAGACAATGCCCATTGTGCTAGAGCTGTGGCTTCTAGCTGGCGGTAAAGTGAAGCAGCTAAGACCTGCCCCTGATGGGATGAAGATCGGCATCGAGGCTGATACAGGGCTCAATCTGACGCACATTTACCTCCATGGGTTCATCCTGTTTGGTTTAACCCTCCATGTATAGGATGTTGGTTACACTACTACTTATACCTGTGGAGGTGGCTGCCTCACAGACAGCCATGATATTAGATGCCCACTTCCGAGACGAGCCTATGTACAATCTCTTCCGTGCCCATTTACCCACGTGAGGAAATTGAGTCTGTCTGCCACTTCTATGGTCTAGAGAGATCTGGGCGTGGTTGTCTGCAACCGAGGCGGCACCAGATCCTATATGCCATCTGTGAGCATGCCAGAGTCTGCTATGGTGCAGCTGGTAGGCACTTTAGAGTTCTGTTAAGTCAGCTTTACCAAGGCAGCTGGAAGAGGCTGTGGGTAATCCCCTCATGCCGATGTGACATCGATCATGACTATGTGTTTGTCTGATTTAAGGATCCTACCCATCAGGATATTCTTGTTCCAATTTGATAACATCATCCACATCAAAACTGTAGATCGTTACCAGATGATCTTAATACTGCCATGGTTTTGTCATTGCCATTGCTGTCAGTGGATAGCCTCTAACCCCTAACTCGTGTACTGTTGGTGGTTTTCTGGTGAGTAACTCGTCTACTACTGCTGGGAATGTTAGGTCAGGAGAGGTTCTGGCACCTTTTCCCGCCATGCCGCACAGCCTACACCATGCATGTAACTCCATAGTTCTTCAGGGTGACCCATGGTACACAACGTTGATCAGATTCGTCTCTGCATGGGTGTTAGGACCATGTAATGTGTGGTTGATCACAAGTGATTGGTATATCCTGTGGATGTGTCTCTGTAAATGGGTGTTCGGACCAGCCCATTCATGTTTAGTGTAGATCGCAGGGGTACGCGCTGGTCCGTCCTGCTGCTCCACTCCATTGCACCACATGTACAGAACGCACAGGCGGGCTTGTTAGCTGCGGTTCTCGGGGTTACGGATCCCGTATTGCGACTCCAAAAAGTACAAAGACAGACTTCTAGAGCCGGTGGAAGGATAACATTCCAGTGGGGCCGTGCGACCATTACCGCCAAGATTGAACCTCACCGTCTCGTCCCAACTATTTGTGTCACCAGTATGGCGGACACAAAATGTTTCGGGCAACCCGAGCCCTGACTGTGCACAATTCTGTAGGATACTTTATCGGGACTGACCAAGGAAAAGCCGAGACGATTCAGAACGGTTCAAGGAACATTTCACTGACAACGATGATGCGGCCTTCCCTCAGGAGACACCAGGCCATTTCTAACACCAATTAAAACACCAAAAGCTGGGAAGGCACTTAAAGCCCTGGAAAAATGGACGTGCATCTGGACCTGATAGCATTAGCAATGAACTATTCAAATATGCAAGTGACATTATCTCAAAACCCATCACGCACCTAATCATTTCAGCTTTGATGCACCACCTTCCCCTAGACGCTGTATGCCAAGGTACCCTTAGCGCACTACCTAAGCCCAAGAAGTAACCTGGTCCACAGTCAATCTGCGGCCCATTGTGCTCCTGAAGAGCATACGGAAAATCCTATCCGATGTTACTCTATGCCGCATCCGAGACAAGATCGATGACTTTACCAGGTCATGCCAAAGTGGCTTCAAACGTGGACACAGCTGCGCAGTCATCGTATGGGGGCAATGCATGCTTGTGTCGGTAGTCATGGCCAAACACGGACACACAGGGATTCCCACAAAATGGGCATTGCCATGTCACGAGCCTTCGACACAATTAAGCGCTCAAAGATCATAGATGTAAAACGCCAGGTCAGTTGCAATTAAGATGAGCTACGACTAGTGAGACTACTGCTTGCAGGAACCAAGTTGAGAGTATGAGTCAAGTCAATGAAGTCTGTAGCCTTTGAGACATCAATCAGCTCCACACAGGTAGACGGTCTATCACCGGTGCTTTTCACCTGTTACCTTGCTGCTGTATTGAAATCCATGCGGGAACGTTCCACAAGATCAGATCCCCCTGTATCAATACTCGGTATGCCGCTAGAGATGGAATATGCCGACGATGTGGACTTCATAGACGAGGAAAAGAAATACATTGACGAACTTCTCCCAATAGCTGCAAGCAAAGTAAGAATTGAGAATCTCTTTATACCTATCTACAAAGCATGAAACTAAAGAAAACGACGACCCACTTCGGGGCGGCGAACCATGGACGAAAAGTAAAATCCTGGGCTCACTGCTTTGCTAACATCGCTTCACGCTGCGTCATGGGGAACATAGCTTTACAGTCCTTCTGGAAGCTATGGATTCGTTGATCAACGATGCCCTTGATAAAAAAGACTACGTTTATACAATGCAACCTGCGTATCCTTGATGCTGTATAACTGAGCAGCTGGGCTGCTCTAAAGACAACTCTAGACAAACTCGATGCCTGTCACCGCAAACACATACGCACCATCATGGGATACCGATGGCCAGATAGCATAATTTCCAACGATGCACTATGCAAAATGTGTAATACGTATATTCTACGGAAAGTTTATTAAATAGTAAAGACATACAATTCGTACAACGTGTCGGACTGTTAAGCATTTACGATGGACTAAATCGAGTCATTCATGTTGTAATTGATTATGACATCATCCGACACGTCACGTAGTTGATTATAACGTCATATGATGGATGGATAAAGTGGAACGGTTCATTATGGACATAGTTTCTCCGAAGTTATAATAACAGCTACGTGTTATATTTACGATTCAATCTCCTGAATAGAATTAAAACATCTGACAAAACAGAGTTTCCTTATAATCAGACTTGATCTTTTGTGATAAAGACACATAACGGACAAAGATATTTTAGACCATTATGAGTAATTATACTTGGTCAAACATCCATACTTTATCTCGGAACCGTGTTGTGGGCTGTGTGTCTGTCTGACTGTCTGACTGTCTGTCTGCCTGCCTGCCTGCCTGCCTGCCTGCCTGCCTGCCTGCCTGTCTGTCTGTCTGTCTGTCTGTCTGTCTGTCTGTCTGTCTGTCTGTCTGTCTGTCTGTCTGTCTGTCTGTCTGTCTGTCTGTCTGTATGTCTGTCTGTCTGTCTGTCTGTCTGTCTGTCTGTCTGTCTGTCTGTCTGTCTCTCTGTCTGTCTGTCATGCTGTCTGTCTGTCTGTCTGTCTGCCTGCCTGCCTGCCTGCCTGCCTGCCTGCCTGCCTGCCTGCCTGCCTGCCTGCTTGCCTGCCTGCCTGCCTGCCTGTCTGCCTGTCTGTCTGTCTGTCTGTCTGTCTGTCTGTCTGTCGCTGTGTCTGTCTGTCTGTTTGTATGTCTGTATGTCTGTCTGTCTGTCTTGCTGGCTGGCTCTCTGCCTGCCTGCCTGCCTGCTTGCCTCCCTCTCTGCCTACCTGCCTGCCTGCTTGCCTGCATACCTGCATGCCTGCCTGTCTGTCTGTATGTCTGTCTGTCCGTCTGTCTGCCTGTATCCAATAGAATAACTCGAGTTCTACCGGGGTTGGGGGATATTGACCACATTTGGCGTGTGAGCGGAAGAGGTTACCCTTATGGAGGTATCCGAGCCTAAAAGCATAAGAGCAAAGGTCAAATGCTAAAGGGCGCTCGCGAATCGAAATGCATTCAAAAGTGGATCCCATCTGGCACTCAAGCACATATGACGTCACATGTAGGCTAACGTCACAATCATAACTCCGTCATCATAATTGAAAAGTTCGTCATGACATGTACGAATTCTATCTCAAGGGGATGGAGTACAATAATATTGACGTCATGAGGTCAAGTTTCAAGGTCACTGTGAACTTAGTATAAAATATAAGTTTTGCGCTTAGCCAAACATAGCCTCTTATATCGCGCCATGGCTTCAGCCTATTGGGACGAAACTTGGACACATGATTACATATATCAACCGGATGGAACACAATGCTTTTGGGGTCATGAGGTCTATCCCACCAGGACCTTGGTATAACACTCTATTGTTTCCGTTTACGGTTTTTGCTTTGTTCAACATATTGTTTTATATCTAAGAATTGTCTTTTTATATCTAAGCCTATTGTGACTAAACCTGGGCACGTGGTTAGGCTACATATATCAACCAGATGTGGCACAAACTTGTTCAGATCAAAGGTCAAGTTAATTGTGACCTTAACATTAAACTGTATTCTTTTCGGTTAAATGTTTGGTTTAGCTCAACATATTGTCTTCTATCTCAGGATTGGTTCACCCTACTTGAATTTAACTTGGTCACATGTTTACCCATATGAAGTACAATGATATCGAGGTCAAGGTCATTGTAACATTTGTATCAAATGCAGACTTTAACAGTTTGGTTCTGCTGAGCTCGTCTGGTCTTTATTTCATAATTGACCAAATTCTCACGATTCTTGCCGCTAAGCATCTTCAGATAGTTACCTCAACCAGTAAGATCAGCACAGACGTTGAGGTCACGGTCGTGATACAAAGATAGATTTAGATTTGGAAATGCAAAATGCCAGAATTTTCGCCAATGTAGCCAAACATAGCCTCTTAAACAGTGTAACACTGACGTCTTGTTATTTCATGATTAACACAAATTATGCGAATGGCGAAACTTTTAGTTAGCGATGTTATTAATTGTTGTGCTCTCAATTGCAGGATTTTCGTGCTTGGGCGTTGTTGTCGTGTGTGGTGCTTTGGATCGCTGTCACTGTACCATGTGTCGAGTGTGATCTCGCTGCGACTGTTACCTTACTAGCAAGACAATTGATGAATCAAGAGCTGTCTGCACAAGAAAAGATCCGATCAGAAGGTGACTCTGGCTTGAAGTTAGTACGTCTGAGAAAAAAAGGCACTAAAAGTTACCACAGCGACACGTTCTCGGGACAATCTGTAGCTGGTATGCACGATCATTCTAACAATGAACGCACTGTAGGTATGGGTGAGGTTATTGCAGTTTTGAATGGTGTTGAATTCCGGACGAGACATAATGATTTCCGCCTATCCATGCCGAGCACCGCAGTCTCTGAGTGGAAAGCTGTAGAGGACATTGAGTATCCAGAGGTTCCCACAGAGGTACTAGAAAAGTCTACCCCGGAAGAACAAATCATTGAAATGCAGGAATGGTTTAAAGCATGGCAGAATCAGGATGCGAGCTTTCGTAATTACAAGCTGTACTTTAAGCCGGCATTGTGTTATCTGGAAGGCACCTGGACAACGAGTACTGATATCTTAGAGGAATCTTTCTTTAGTGATCGCCATCATCTGGATGCCAAAAACTGGTTTGATTTACTGTCGAAAATCAGATTCACATCATATACTGGTAAAAAGGACAATCTAGAGAACTTTGCCTATCTTCCTACAACATTGATGAACCTTATTGACGGTACAGAACCTGAGTATGCTCAGTGGAATTTTCGCATCCTTTGTCATCCACTTAAGGACGACTTACCTCTCAACAGACTGCACTTAATCGACGATTTGGCTAATCGAATGAGGTACAGTACTTCACTTGCTGAGCATCTATACAGCCGAGGTGCACGTTTTCAGTTAGCGCCAACAAATGATGCATTCCAGCATTCTGAGTATAAAAGAGGTTTACTTGACGACTTAATGGGACAAATCCCCGGCAAAGATAACTATGGTGGATACATCGAGGACACTTCGCTCGGTCAAGATGCCGTGCAATACGACGATAAAGAGAAGATGTTGAACGTCGCGTATTATCACCGGGTTCTGCAGTATAAGAAAAGAGGAGCAATGGGTGAAAGTATTGTGCATCGTGGTTTCTCAGATCAGAATCTATTCGTGGCTTACACAACACAGCTGAAAGTGTCTGAGATGCGAGTTGAAACATGCAAGTCAGGAGCAGAGCAATGTGACGAGGCTAAAGCTCGACTATCATATGCGATCCCATTAGAAATAATCTATATGACACCTCTGTACAAATGGAATCCGTATAATATTGTGCATAGGGGTGCCTATTCAACCGAAACAGAAGCGGCCGTTACTGCCCCGGGGTTAGACGGTAAAAGAAATGGGGCAATGACACCTGAGAAAGCCTTTGATGGAACACATAGCAAGAGGTTTTATCGAACACCTACTTTATTTTTCACAGGAAGCATGAGAGGCTCAGATACAGCAGATACGACTAAGGGTGCTGTTGGTGTATTGAATGAAAATAAAGAGCTAAAGAGTGTTACTGGATCTGGCACCAGGATCATCCTTCCCGGCATCCCCGGCATTGGGCGAGTGCGCACGCGCTATTCTATTGCACCTGTATATGATGACGGAAGCAGCATAAAAAAGGAACTGGATGCTTTGAAAGACATAGTCCTGGACCTACAGCAGAACCGATACATGTTGAGAGACCATCCTGCGTCATTTCAATACACTGCCCCAGCAAATTCCGATTCCGATACTATGCTCGTCACTGGGCCAAGCCGCGATAACCCCTATGGACCACATGCTCACACTGTCCGGATAACTGTTAACGATATGGAAAACTTGCATCAAGGCGAGAGCATCAGGAAGCAGACGTCACTGGACAATTATCACTCACATGATATCAAGATAAAAATACAGAGTGGAGGGTATAGGATTGAGGAGTGTGATGGTGGTAGTCAGTGTTGGCATATACATACCAGATGGCTGCGTACACAATGAAAGGACGCCGATAACGCTTACGAGGCTGTCGAGGCAACGATTAATATGAATCTTAAATAGTATATAAATATTTCTCTCACTGCAGTCCAACTATTGTTCTATCTTCTAAACATTCTATATTCTATTATTATTCTGCACTGTTTTACTCACCGCTGCCCTTCATACAGTGTTTGTCCAGTAAATTTCAAAACTAGGCCACCTTTATCGATGTGTTTGGAGTAAATAGCATTTCCGTATGAAATTCTGTTATTAGAAATACAATGTAATTCTCAAAATCGATTTTTGATGATAAAATGAGGTCAAAATTGATCAAATAAGGTCAGATGAATCGTGTTTTCTGATTTTATTTATTCTACAGTACAGCTTAGAACTAACTTAGAATTACCGAGACCAAAACAAAAACATGTTAATTAGAAAGAAATGTTCTGTTTGAACATTTTGAACAAAATTGGATTGACAGGCATTTCTGCCTTATGTTAAAAATACTCAACACTTCATTTAATATTGTTTTGGAATCATGGTACGGTATTTCTGAGGTGTGATGTGTGCACCGGTACACAAGCCTAAAATCGCGATACTTCAGGCACTACAAGATGGTGTTGTATAGTTACAGCTGAGACACCGTGTTATCGCATTACTAGGGTCTACATGCAGTATCACCATGGCAGTCTAGATGCAATATGGCGTTGAGGTCACCATCGTATCGAGGATGTCGTGTTGATAGCGATTCATCAATTTTATTAATATAGTAATTGTCAAATGATTACAATTCAGCTAATTCAGCTCCACCCACGACTTGCGAGTATTGAGATCGATTTATATAGGCCCTGCTTTGAATCACGAATTCCCAGAATGGGCCGTTCAATATAGTATATATTACACATAGCAACCGGGCCATACTCACTTCTCGCCCATCCCCAAACCAGCAAATCGCAACACACACTCGACCGAATAACATAATGGAATGCTGCAGGAATCTAACGTGGAGAGCTGTTTTGAATTTACCAACGCTTATCCGTCTGTTTTGTTTGTTTCTTTTGTTGGTTGTAATAATATTACAACGTTACAGGCGGATTACAGTAGCTGCGTGGATTAGGTGTACTTCAATGATAAATCGATGGAACAAATCTGGCAATCAAATGATATCGTAATGAACCTTCCCAGTTTGAGCTATGCCCCGCCCATCACTAGCTAAGCTCCACCCACACCTCGCTCGTGTTGGCATCGATCGATCCATCAACCCCCTGACTATCAATTTCCAGAAAGCTATACAGGTAAGCTGTTGAATATTTTGAAATGGCAGTAACAGCGCCCGGTCAAATTAGTTTCTCGACAATATTCGACAGAATGTTTATTAAATAGTAAAGACATATAATTCGTACAACGTGCCGGCTATTAAGCGTTTAAGAGGGACTAAGAGGCGTTAATGACGTAGTTATTATGACGTCATCCTACACGCCACACAGTTGATTATGACGTCATATGATGGATGGATAAACTGGAAAGGGCCATTCTTTCTGAGGAGACACATTTAATTGGCAGATTACAATTTCATTGCCCTGTTAGGAATAGTAGACTATATGGCCATATATATATCCAAAAATTACCTGACCGAAATTTATATGTTGACACCGGTTATTCCCTGTCACTGGTGCATAAAGGGTGTTCACACTGATTATTCCCTGTTAGTCTGGAGCAAGGTGACTGTTGTCACTGAATATTCCCTGCCATTACAGCATAGCAAATGTTGACATTGGTTACTCCTAGTCATCATAGCTTAGCGATTGTTTACACTGCTTAGTGGCCGTCACTGCAGCATAGCAATTGTTGACACTGGTTATTCGCCGTCATTACAGCATAATGAAAGTTAACAGTGGTTATTCACCGTCATCACAGTGGTTATTCACCGTCATCACAGCTTAGCAAATGCACTGGTTATTCCGCGTAATTGAAGCATACTAAGTGGTGATATGGGTTATTGCTGTCATTACAGCATAACAAGTGTTGGCATTGGTTATTCCCAGTCAGCGGAGCACAGCGACTCTCGTCACCGCTTCTTTCCAGTCACTGGAGGAGAGTAAGTGGCGATATGTGTTATTCCCCATAACTAGAGCATAATGGCACTGGTTATCCTCCGTGGTTACTATATAGCGAATATTGGCACTGGCTAACAGCCGTCATTATAGAATAACAAATGTTGATACTGGTTATTCCCAGTCACTCAAGCAGAGCGATACTTGATACTTGATCCCATCTTTACAGCATAGCGAGTGTTGACACTGGTTATTCCCCATCGTTGGAGAATAATGGAACAGTGACACTTATTATTCCCCATTATTACTGCATAGCGGGTGTTGACACCAGATTGTCCCCGTCAATGGATCATAGTGAATTTTGACACTGGTTATTTCCCATCATTACAATGTAACAATTTTTTATATTGGATATTCCCCCATCATTACTATATATCCGGTATTGATACGATATTTTCTCCATTATTACAGCAGAACAAAGATGGACACTGGTTATTCCCTGTCATTGCAGCAAAGCGAGTGTCAACACTGGTTATTCCTCATTATTGCATCATAGCGCGTGTCAACACTGGTTATTCCCCATCACTGCATCATAGCGAGTGCCGATACTGGTTATTCCCCTGTCATTGCATCATAGCAAGTGTCAGCACTGGTTATTCCCTGTCATTGCATCATAGCGAGTGTCTACACGGGTTATTCCCCGTCATTACTTCATACCTAGTGTTGGCACTGGTTATTCCCCATTATTGCATCATATTGAGTGTCGACGCTGGTTATTTCCAATCATTGCATCATAGCGAGTCTCGCCACCGGTTATTCCCCATTATTTTAGCATAGTGAGTGTCAACACTGGTTATTCCCCGTCATTGCATCATACCGAATGTCAAAGCTGGTTATTCCCCATTATTGCATCGTAGTAAGTGCCAATACTGGCCATTCCCTGTCATTGCATCATAGCGAGTGCCGATACTGGCTATTCCCTGTCATTGCATCATAGTGAGTGCCAATACTGGCTATTCCCTGTCGTTGCATCATAGTGAGTGCCAATACTGGCTATTCCCTGTCATTGCATCATAGTGAGTGCCAATACTGGCTATTCCCTGTCATTGCATCACACTGGCAATTCCCCGTCATTGCAGCTTAGCGAGTGTCGGATATTTTCACTCACTGCAGCATAATGGATGTTGACGCTGGTTATTTTTCATCATTACTATATAGCAAGCCTTGGCGCAATCTATTTCTCGTCACTACAGTGTAGCAAAAGCTGATACTGAATATTCAACATCATTGCTATATAGCACGAGTACTGACTTGCTATTCTCCGTCATTACTGCATGAGTGTTGGCACTGTATATTCCCCGTCATTACTGTATATCGAGTGTCGACATTGTATATTCCCCGCCATTACTATATAGCGAGTGTCAGCATTGTATATTCCCTGTCATTACTGTATAGCTAATGTCGACATTATATATATATTTCCGCCATTACTGTATAGCGAGTGTCGACACTGTATATTCCCCGCTATTAATGTATAAGACCAACCCGCACCCCACCCCCACCCACCCAACCCCTCCCAACCCCTGCCCGGTGTCAATACTGGGCATGCCGCTAGAGATGGAATATGCCGACGATGTGGACTTTATAGATGAGGAAAAGAAACCCCTTGACGAACTTCTCCCAATAACCGCAAGCAAACTAAAAATTGATAATCTCTTTATGAATGAATCCAAAACAGAGATCACCCAAGCATGAAACTAAAGAAAATGACGATCCACTCCACCAGTTAGTTGGTAGATTTATATCCAAGCTTTGGCCGCAAGTGGCAGGAATTTCTACCTATCTTTGATACATGAGCCCGACTGGCGAAGATGCTCGGTTTCCCTAAGGTCACCCTCCAGAGCATCTCCCTCAGAAAGGCAGCGAGCGGACATGTTACGGAGTAACAGCTTCAGAATCACATAACGATCCGGTTACATATCACACCCAATCACATAAACATTACTAGGACAAGTTAATAAAGTTCATGGCGGGGAGTGAGAGGCAGATATCCATCTCTAGTGACCTTCCTGTGAGGGCGTGGTGCGTTCCAATACCACACCCAGTCACTGTACGGAGTTAGATGGAGATCAGCGTCCTATCCGTCACCCGATGTGTTGGGGGCGGACCATATGAGATCCAGCTCCAGGGACTAATGTTTGCCTGTCGTTAGTGTTAGGTTTCAGGATGCCCAGAGATGCACTGGTGGCCAGTTAAAATAAATATATTTTCGCAGTGATTCCTACTTTGGTGGGGTTATCTATGCTAACTAGTATCCGAAGATACAGAGGAGGTGTATGCGAAATCGACACTTTGGTCTTAACCGCTTGGAAACCCCAATAGTTTCCCAGGTCGGATCATGCCAACGTGGCAGTGGGAGTTCCAGACAATTAATAAGCCTTGCGGCTGGAGGAGCGCAGAAAGAGACAATCACTCAATATAATAAGAGGCCCTAAAGTAACTGGCCAATTTTACACAATCTAGCCGGTGTGCGGTGGTACATATCCACTACATCCGGAAAAGAGGCTTACACAAATGACTCCTAAGGAGCAGTTGTCCCTAACTACTTTTAAACCTATCCTATCGAGCTAGAATAGCCAGGTTTTGTCGATCACATGTCAGGTTCGCGAAATGGGAACATGAAAAGTGACCTCAGTGTAAAATTGATGCTGGGGGGAAAGTGATGCGGATTTATTGTTGCTGCATAGTATAGCCTAGCGTACTGCGGGCCTAGTATTTTATATATATAACAAACAAAACAAGTAACTAGGATGGCTTTATACACGCATACTATCCTACTCATGGGGGGGGGGCGTGCTTGGAACATACCCGGAGCGGTTGTCCTGTACCAAGCTGAGCTGGGATGGTCCGTACCCGTCCAGCCGATCCGCGCTACACCAGGCCCACAATTTTGTCAATTAGTAGTGTCGGAATTAAAATGATACCACCTCCCTCAACTGGATTTCCATTTAGACAAATGAGCCCCCACCTCCCTCAACTGGATTTCCATTTAGACAAATGAGCCGCCACCTCCCTCAACTGGATTTCCATTTAGACAAATGAGCCCCACTGCCCTCTCAATCCATGGGGCATAGGTTGTTGAGACGGGGGTCACCACGGATCGCCGAACGGCTGCCAGGGAGGTAGGATCATCCCGACACTACTACTACCAGGGGCTGAACGCCCATTTAGAGACAAGCCTCCACAGTTATATACACCACTGATCGCCATCAACCACAAGGCCGGCCTCTCTCTCTCTATTCTGTGAGGCTCAGACAAACACGTAGTCTCTGCCAGAGTCGTATCGGCATGATGGGACCACCCATAGGGGGCTTCCATCTGCCTTGACAATGCTCACCTGGGAGGAGGCTAAAGTGATTAGCATGTGAACTATGGCAGACTCAGGCATGTTCACATGTTACCGCCGGCTAAGAAACGTAGCTCTAGGACTATATGAGTCGTTTGCGGGCTAGTGAGTCCGACTCACTGAAGCAGTTTAACAGCACCCTTAACTTTGGAGACATGTGACACATCATCTACCCATAGGCCTGCTCGAGACCATATACGACAGCCTAACCCTCAAGGAGTCCAAAGGGGACTCTATCGCAGGTGTACAGAGGGCAGCTGAGCTGTACCGCTTCATCTTCAGCAACAAGGAGACAGCTGTCACACTTCAAACCATCTCTGGAAAAGGCGCAGACCTTCACCTACAAGCTGAATCCAGCCAGGAAACTAGCCTGCTCTACGCGTCATCACTGACGGATTGTCGCAACTGTCACAACTTTTTTTTCATTCATCTGAAGGCTGAGGAACTTCGTCCGCGGTCTCGCTACTTCGTCAGATGCTTGAGGACATTCGTCAGAAGCTTGAGGTACGTCGCCAGAAGCTTGAGGAACTTCGTCAGTTTCGTCAGAAGCGTGTCGCTTAAACTCTACTCACTGAGGGTCAGATTCCAGGGCTCTCTTCTTCTGGAACTTCTCATGGAAGATCGACTTTGTCCATGCGTGAGGAGCATCTGATTTGAGAGTGGATTTGATGAGGTTGTCCTGGTAGTTATCTGGAAATTTCAGAAATGCTCGCAGATTACTGGCCAATCTCCTGCGGCCGTCTTCGTTGAAGATGTGCTCAACAACCTCCTTGCGGCCAACAGTGAACCCCTGCTGAGTACCTTCTGCATGACCGGTGTCATGGCTCTCTGCTACAGCGGTATTGACCTCCTCCCTGAAGTAGTTATTTGCTCCAGGCTGGAGGCTATCCAGCATATCTTGCTCTTCCTGGCTATGGAGGCTAAATACGGCAGCCAACTTCCCGACCGTTAATAGATCTTTGGGGTCGACCCTCTCCCTTTGGAGAGCTAGAATAACAGGACTGTTGGTTTGGACCACAGGAGGTAGGTCGAGTGTCCTGCCCTGGGTGCTGTCAAACTTCCAGTAGAGTATCCGAGTCAGGAGTTCTTTTGTACTACGAGCTGGTGCTCCTTCCTCTATGGTGGCCAGTATCTCCGCATTAGACGGAGGTGTGACCTTGGCTCGCTCATGGATAATGTTGATGTCACGAAGCAGTCCTCGGACCCTGTCACAGTGGGACAGTGCACGCCGTGGCCGTCGTGTTGACTGTCGTGCCGACTTATCCTGCTGCCCATAGACAATCTTCTGGAGAACTTTACCAAACATGGCAGCCGTTTAACACCTCTATATACCCAGACCTTAAACATGCTGCAGTATGTGCAACATCCAGATGGGGCCATTAAACCCACGACATCGCACCGCACTGATCCTCGGAAGGACTGCCTGACGGTCATTCAACCCAGTATACACGATGAGAGCCCATTGTCCGCTGGTGGGAAGTACATTGACTTTGCAATCTCGGCACAGATCCACGAGATCAAGAGCATGACACTCGAGTTCAAGCTTCAGAGCACAATAGAACAGATGGTAGAGCTCCCGCAGGTTAAGAACAAGTGGAAGATCATGCAGAGCAACAGCACTGTGGACACCACCTATATGAACGATGAGTACCGAGTCCTAGGTCCGCTGGCTCGTGGCACAACCTTCTATGCAAAGGGAAAGGGGTACTACGCTGTTGGGTGCAATGAGGGATTCACGGAATTCGAACTATGGGCAGGTGTTGAGAAGCCCATGGCAGTTCCACTCTTAGCCCTCCTCGAGAACACACACGTGAATCCGACTGCCATACAGGATAAGCTGTTCCTCCGGGTGTACACTGAGCAGCTCGCAGATGCGACGATGAATGCTCCAAAACTTCATGACTGGCATGACGAGAATGACCAGGAGCTGAAGCAAATGGGTTCCAAACAGCGGATCGTGCATGTGGAGCGAGAACACCAGCAGGTCCAAGCCACAGCTAACCATCGGGTGGAGCGGACATTGCATCGTGGTGAATCAGACTGTGTCACTGTTGCAGTCCTGGTTCAGAATGCAGGAGCCATCCAGCAGGTGGATAAGCTAGACGACATCAAGCATGTGGTTGCTGGGACCAATGTTCTTGGTAAGGTATGCGAGCTGGCTGATTGCCAACTCTACAGACAGAAAACTAAGTCATATGCACTTCTGCGCCTAACCAGTGGAAGCGACGACCTCGAGTCGGCACTCGAGGGCCGTCACCACCACAGGGGTAGGGTTATCCCACCTAATCAGGGCAACCGGCTCAGCTTCAACATCGGAACCTCCATAGCTGGGACTCGCTCATTAGGTGTGACGGTACTTTACTTTGGCCATGCTAAGGTATGCGTGTTGAACACATCAGGTATTCAGCTTGAGCATGCATAGAGCACGACTCCTGTCGTCACCGCTGCAGCTGCCACCACTACTATAAGCTCTGCTGTCTTCTGACCTGTCGATCCTTCATAGTCGAGCATTGACTCAGATATCTTTACAGCCTTGTAGTACTCATCGAGACTCTCATCTGCCTCTTTGAGGCTCCGGTTGGCCTGAGCTCGGAGTTTGTGTCGGCGTGCCTCCCTCTGGCGCATATGCTCGAGGGCTTTGCTGTATTCAAACTTCTCCTTAGACAGCTTCTCCATCGCCTGGTTATGACGCTCATGCTCGACCTCTGCCGCCTTCTTGTCGGCGAAGCTGAGTCCCCAGTTCGCTAAGTCAAACACACCCGCATTCAAGATGGCGGAGGCCATGCTACAGACTACAGTTTAAAGCTACTGTATAGCTGCCCCAGCGACGGATCCTCAGAGCGATGTATGAACCAGATGCTGATCCAGTCGAGGATATAGATGATGAGGACTATGAGTAGGACTATGATGATGAGGAGGATGATTATGATGCAGACGACCACGATGTAGCGGAGACCGCGGGTGAGTATGATGATGTAGAGGCTGAATCCTGCAAGCTAGTACACAGAGTGAAAGGAATCTATCGCACTTATGTAAAAGGTTCTATCGGTCCGCTAGCAGCAGTTGGGGCTCTGATCGTTCTGTTCACAACGAAGGCTGCCGAGACGGTCCGCAAGATCGCCAACAATGCTCTCCATGGTGTGGAGAAGATTTCTGAAGCCATACCAGACATCGCCTCAGGAGTAGGTACGTTTTTCGGAGTCGCAGGTCCTTGGCTACCGTACGTTGCCATAACACTCACGGCCATCTGGGCCACCGAGCATTTAAGCCGTACTATATAAGGATGGCATCTCTGTACGACTGGTCAAGGCCCTTAACTTCTGAGGGTTGGTCGATAAACTACTGTTCAGAGAGGATCCAGCAGAGATTAGACGCCAGTGTATGGAGGTGTTTGAGGAGGTCTTCAGTGATGGTCGAATGAATGACGGCAGTCTGTTCGTCTGGTTAGCGTTCACCCAGGCCGTGCGTGACAGGACGGGAGTGGACGTCAGTGATGAAATCCGGGAGTTTATCAACCGTCTTTCTTGAGGAACTCTCCTATCAGCCTACTTGAGGCTGCACGTCGCAAGGGCCACAACTTCACATTGGAGACAGTTAGCCAGTGGCTGAGCTGCAAGGCGATGTGGCAGATATACAGACCTCGTCCCCAGCACATCAGGCATGCCCATTTCGAGGAAACTGTCCCGAGCAAAGTTCACCAGGCAGATGTTCTATTCCTTCCACATGACTTGGTTGGTCGTAAGACCTACAAGTATGCCCTCACCATCGTCGATGTCGCCAGCAGGTACAAGGCTTCGGTACCCCTCACAGACAAGGCACATGTCACAAGTCTCATGGCCAGGTGGCCCAGGCATTCCACGGTGTCTACGAGGCTTCCGAAAATCCCCTCCAGTGGCCAGAATTGTTGCAGGTGGATGAGGGTAAGGAGTTGATAGGTGAGACTGCAGCACTCATGCGGAAACACGGTGTGGCAGTTAGGCGAGGCAAGGTAGGGCATCACCGTGCCCAGGCTATTGTTGAGCGGTGGAATCAGACACTGGCAGAGAGACTGTTCCCACACCAATACGCCCAGGAAATGGCCGTGCCGAGTGAACGTTCTAGTGTATGGGTGAGAGGGCTGCCTGCTGTGGGGTAGAGATCAAATGCCGAGGTTACTAGGATAATTGGGAAGAAGCCGGTAGAGGCTATCAGACACTCTGCTGGTCACAGCTCTAGAGGAGCGAACAAGGGAGAGGAGTGCCTACCACCTGATGCTCTGGTTCGGTACCTGTATGAGCCTGGTGAGCTGGAAGGTGGTTGAGGGCGTGCAACAGATCCTAACTGGCCGATAGATGTTCACAGGCTTGACAGGTATGTGGAGGCGGAGGGGTGGCCTACACTGTACTAACTGGCACGCCAGCACGGAGTGCCCAGGCGACCATTTGTCATAGAAGAGCTTCAGCTAGTCCCTGAAGACACACAGCTACCACCACCTAGGGTGCTAACATGATACTCGATGGGCTCGGTATGGATCCCATCTGGCAGCACATGGCGCTTATCATAGTAAGCGGAGAGTCCGAGTTTTTCCTGCGCATATGTCACCATACCCTGGTTGCGCATGCGTAGGCCTCGGTTTTTAGCTCTGTCCACCCCGCCATGTAGGGCGCTGTAGAACCTCTGCCAAGAGACCTCATTCAGCTGCTTTCACATTCCATTAGCCGAGCACTTACTTGCAGCCGTGCTCTCCACATAGTAGCCTTTGGAGCAGAGAGCGATGCCACGAGAGCCTTCGAACTCGAGCTTGAACTGTCCCGGAGTCCGTCCAGACCATTTGCCCCAAGCTAGCCAGTCCCGCTTATGAGCCTGGTACTCTGCTCGCATCTCAGGGTGAATGATGTCGTCGAGGTTGGAACCTGCTATAGCGATATACGCGGAGTCAGTGTCCATCTGCAGGTACTCAAAGCTGTCACGAGCTACGTAGCGATCGAGGAAGTCGTAGTACAACTCCAGCATTCGCAGCTTCGTGAGCTCATAAACGGCTATCCCCATCTGGAAGGGCCTTCGAATTGTGATTCTCGGCTTGCGACTCTTGAGCTCGTATGTCTCACCAATCTCCTCGAGATCTTCGAACCATGCACTACGCAGGGCCTTGTCTACCACGCATTCATCCTTCGTGAAGCTGGTGTTGCTATGGCGTTCTAGGGCTCCGATGAGCTTCCCATAGGCACTGTTGTTGAGGAGTTGAAGAGATCTGCCAAGAGCGCTTTGCTCTTATCTACATCTCCCGAACGGCGGGCCTCCGTAACATTCTCCACGAACCACTCGAATGGGCACTTGGCCTCATAGTCTATGGTGCAGTATACAGCAGTGATCCCCAGGCCATGGGTTATATACCACTTGAGGGTCGGGGCATACAGCAGCCACTTCTTGCCAGAGAGGACACCTACCAGCTTCTGGGTGGTGGGCTGCGTCCTCCCTGTTCGCCCTAGATATGCCAGTATCTCAGACGAGATTGCCTCTACCGGGATCTCGCGGTTATAAAAGAGAGGAGCATTTCCTCGAACATTGCCCACAGAGCCTTGGGGACCTCTATATCCACCTCAGAAAACCCAAACCAGCTGTCTGCTAGGAGAGCCTCCTTAAAGCTAGCTACCCCACTGGCCCCGGACCAATGGCGCACTTTCTCCTTACCACATGGCATCTCTTTGGCCATCGTTAACAGGTACAGAGCATTTGCGTCATAGCCGAGTAAACGTTGGCAGACACGCTCACCCTGGCGGATTCGAGTCACACCGGCCTCGTGGTATCTGGTAAACACGATGCTGGGACCGCCAACAACAGCACCCTTAAGCATCTCCTAGGCTTCCTTGTCCGGTGAATAGAGGCTAACATCCAGCATGTGCTGAACGGTTCCACGTAGGAGGTTCTGCAGAGACACACCTGTGAGAGACACTGAGTCTTTGAGGATGTCCATTTCTCGTTCTGTGTAGAACTCCCGCATCTGCTCTAGGGCTTCGATGAATGGACTGACGTCCAGGTTGTTGTAGTATCGCAGGCAGTCGGCGAATGTCCGCATTCCATGCTCGCTGAATGTCTGGTTACACTGTTCCCACTCTGTTCGCACCAAGAGGTAGCCACCCTTGAGCTTAGATGTCCATGCTGAGTAGTCAGGAACTCCTGGATAGTTGAGCTTCTCATGTGTGTCAAACCTTTCATACGGGAGCCAGCTCTTCTGCTGTGTACACCCGTAAGCTTTGGCCCATACCTCGTACGAGACTCCTGGGCTGAGGTAGTTCAGCACATCGAGAAACCGTAACTCAGGTGTTATGAGGGACATGGTCTGACTAGCCTTCTTTCACTGTACCTGTACTGTCAGTCAGCTCATCGACAAAGTACTTCTGCATGAGGTTCAGGTCATACCGCCCAGAGTTGAACCTCAGTACAGGCACTTGGTCACACCACTCGTTGATCAGTCGCTGCTGTCGCTTTGGGAGCTTGTCCAGGTGTGTCGGTATGTACTGTGCCCTAACCCTTGTCTGGATTAGAGATTGGATCTCCAGTATGAACTCTCTGATCAGTTCTTTGGGATCAGGATTGCAGAGGTGAGTGGGCTCACTCGTGGCGCCCTCTAAGGAGTCACTGACACAGAGATAGGTATGTGTGTACTCTCTCCGTAGGATGAGTCTTGATACCATCTAGGAGTACTTCGAAGTCAAATACTATGAAGTGTGGGTATGGGACAGTCAGAACTCGTTTAGGGACGCTTTGACAGCGTTTTATACAGCACTCCCACTGTACCACAAGCGTGCATCCAGAGGCTCTCAGCTTCTCCTCTCTCAGGACTGTCTTGCAGTATCTTTGTTCGGCATCCTCACCTCGCTGGTGTTGTGGACACATTGCCGTGACGTCATAACCACATGGGCGCAGAACTTATAGAAGGTTCTATAACTTTCGACTGCGCTATTATTAGCTACGCGCTGATTGGCTGTTGCTCGAACGATGATTGGTCGGAGCCTGCGCCTGTGACGTCACGAGGAGTATAAAAGGAGACGCGATCCAGAGATCGAGAGCATCCTGGCCAGGGGCCGAACAGGTTGGATCTGTACCAACTACCATCAGCGCAACAGACAATATGCGTATTACTTCGCTATGTGTCAGGTTTCTCTCCCGTAGCTGGCAGTTGCCCAACCCACCGCACTAAAACAATTTTGTAACTCCCTACTTACGGGAGGAATTTGGAACTTTCTGATTACTGTTCACGAATATCAATATCTACTTCGGAACACAAATTTGCCGTGAGGCCTTTACAGCCTGAATATGTGAGTCTACAGATGTAGAAGCAGGATGTTCTTTGATGGATGACTCGCTGGATCTGCCGGCCACGCCTAAAAGTGGTATTTCAACCGTCACCGCACTAATATCATGTAAGTTCTTCTGACTTTCGACCGCAGCAAGTAAACTCTGCCTGGTGCGTATTCAGAGCTGGCTGACGTACCCAGTACCGTTACGCTTTGTTTTGTATCGTCATCTGCATCCACCAACCCCCGTTTGTGATCGGGTTGTTGACAACTTCCATCCATGCCATCGGTTTACGGGAACTTTCTTCACTACAGTAGTACTATCATATCTTTTGGTGACTGCTCGTTAGACATCCTATTAGTCTTACAGTGCTGAGCGATGTGCTCCCACCATGAGTGTTCTTGCGGGAATCTTGTTTATTGATCGGTAGTATGGTCGAGTTTTCCGGAATTGGCTATATATACATATATATATATACGAAGATATAGACAAAAGTTTGACGAACCATAAAAAAGATTCCCTTCATACAAAATTAACGCAATTTTATCGTTGGCTAGAGCAATGGGGTGACTACTTCACCACACAGTTGAATTTGTGTTTAATTATTAGGATCAAGCCGAAAAAGACCTCTGAACATAGCTATGACCCTAGTTGTGGGAAAAATCGACCATAGCTGTGTCAGCGGTACAGCTATAGTACCATCCATATATATATATATATATATACCCTTGATCAGCGAAGTAAATGCACATTGAAAACCCCTTTATTTAATGCTTGGTGCACGCCGCAGTACGTTTCACGCCATTTGGATCGCTATGCCAAGCATCACGTTAAGTTCAACAAAAATGTTGAAGCAACAGGTCAACGCTACTGAGTGATTCCATGAAAACACAAAGCTTAGTACAGACATTTTCAAGAAATCCGTGACCATTATGTTCCTACCTTGTTCCTTCTTGATCTATGTACCTTGGACTATTGAAAAAAGATTTACCTCCTCTGAAATATGGGGGCTAACGCTGCTAGAGCATGAATTCCAAAATGGCCACCAGTGCCCATTTAAAAATGAGGCCGGTGATATCTTTTGAAGTAAGCGCACTAGAATCATGAATGAGGGGTTATTAATACTAATTTTAGGTGGGAAATCTGTTGGGATAATTAATTTCTGCTTTGGGGCAGCTTGACCACCAAATCCAAGATGTCCGCTTGTCTGCCATATTGAAAATCAATCAAATTGACAAAGATTTGTATAACTTAGGAACCAAGTTATATGCATACTAGAATTATGAATGAGGGGACATTTTCCAAACCCTTGATGTTTGACATCTGATGGGATGGTCGATTTTTTGTTTGGTGATCATTTTCACCTCCAAATCCAAGACGGTGACTGTCCGTCATATTGACAATCAAGGTGTGTATAACTTAGGAAGCAAACGACCTCTATGCTTGCTAGAATCATGAATCGAAACTGGCATGAGTTCAAATCTTCAATAAAACTGATCTTACCATGGATGACAACGAGGAACATGGGCCACGCCTTGCAGAGTTCATTGCAGTTCTTGGCAATCTTCCTGATGAACAGGCTGCTTGTATAGACAGTGGTCTGTTACCGAGTTCACAACTTGTAATCCATACTCCTGCGTAGATCTTAACATATAGATTGAGTCAACAGTGCTTGAAGTTGAAGTCTGGTTGGCTTGTCATTCTCAACAATGAGAAAGAGTTACTTTCCAACACTCATAGCGTCAATAGTATAAACAGACTGTAGGCAAGCAGACAAAGTCATTCCGCAAGAAAAATGCTACAATGAAGCATGCCGATTGCATCACAAGTAAAATCAAGACAGGTGAACCAGCTGTTCAGGATCTGCGTGCATGTCTCACTGAATGCAAGTGCGATCCATTTGACCATACCAACCAGACACTTCATTCTTTGCAGTCAGGAATTCCGTCTTCAGAAACGTGCACTGCTGACTTGAAATCTGCAACGGACGATATCATGAGGAAATTGGATACGTTTTTGGTAGAGATGGTTTAGTCCAAGGCAAAGTTACTGAACTACCAAGTCTTGCGGAGTAGGCGACAAACTTTGCAAACTACGCTGTCAAAAAGGCATACATACACGACAATCATTGAGATGTGCCTCATCTGGTGTTTAGCTGCTCCAAACGCTGAAGAATGAGAGAAGACTGATGGTGCAATTAGACCTGGGGAGACTATAGAGAGAAGGTGGTACACACAGTTCTGGCAAGGCACAAATATACAGAGCTAATTATTTGCGTGACCAATCCATATGATCAAATACATGCAATCAAAGATAATAACCGTGTTTTGCATTAGGTATACCAATGAGTTATGTTTACATGAAGTCAGAAGATAGGCTTCCTGCAATCAAAGACATTTGTCTTCCCATCGATAAAGCAGACAATACAATTCGCATGCAGCTATTTCTGCAGGCAGGATTACAGAACATTGCAGACACATATGTCATAGAAATTATATACTGTCAATTTATTAATATGAAGTACCGCAGGACAAGTCAGCCTGCACCACAGTTCAACTGTTCCCAAGCAGAGGCTGACTCTGCAATATATTTCATCCTGCAGAGATTTCTGCAGGCAGGATTACAGAACAGCGCAGACACATCTGTTGTAGAAATCATCTACTGTGTATGCGTCAATATATTAATATGAAGTATCCCAGCAAAAGTCAGCATGCACCACAGTTCACCTGTTCCTGTGCAGAGGTTGACATTCAATTACGGGAGAGGTTAGGGCAGCTATGTGGATGGCGCAGAGGAAGCAGAGCACCATTGGACTCACACCTGACTCAGACAGTCTTCATTTCCATTAAAAACGGGCAAATTTCTGCTAAATCTCCATATCCTCAAGTTTCAACACTCATCCACCAGGCATGGATGGAATTTGTTAGATGGCATGTTTTTGCCTGTGGACTATGCCCAGCCTCCACTTCCCTCATCAATACCTATACGCTGCGCCCAAATGATGATGAAGACAATGACAATGGCGATCCCACAGGTTCCACTTTTATTGTGTTTTCTCTGAGACAATCAGCTAGTATAAGTCACTATATCGGTCTGTGAGTCTGTTGGTTGGTCAAATTTTTTACATTTCTAACAAAGCCTCCTTGTCAGGATTGGGTAGTTGTTATAGATTTTGCTCATTATAAGATGTAAATGACGTGCATGTTCAGTCGGATTCCTTGAATATACGACTACGTCATCGACGAAAACGTGCACAAATTTTCCAACAAATTCACAAAAAATATCATTCGTGGTGTGTTGAAAAACTGCACCTGAGTTGCAAGAACCAATGAGCATATGGGTCCATTCGAAAAGACCTTCAGTGCAGACAAAAGCCGTCTTCTCAATGTCCTGGCTAGCCATGGGTATTTGCCAATAGCCAGACTTCAAGGCCATTGTAGAAAATAGCGTTGCGCCTCTCAGTGAATCAAATATATCAGAGATGTTAGATGGTGGGTAACTGTCTATACAACACACTGAGTTCAATTTCCTAAAATCTACACAAAAATGGGTATCACCATCTTTCTTGTGTACCAAGGTGATAGGTGACGCCCAAGGTGATGACGATGGTCTTATGACGCCTGCGTCTAAGATTTCTTTGACATGATTTTTGATCAAATATGCCTTTGCTAAGGGTATCCGATATGCTTTCTGTCAAATAGGAGGGTGGTTTCCCATTGCAATTGTACATTGTACCTGGGGTATACGTCCAAGAGTATGGGGATGAGCCATATTGAAATTATTTGCAACGTCGCTCAGTACTTTGTCAATAACTGCATATCTGGTCGTTTCTTTACAACTAGCATACACATAGTCGTTTTGAGATCTAAAGGGTATCTTGAATGGGTATTTCTTTCCAAACCATACCAGTTCTCTTTTCCCATAATCAATCTTTGCTTTTCCCTTATGCAAAGCATCGGCACCAATCAAAAAATCCACTACCATACTAACATACATCTATGGCTAACAAAGTACTAGCCTTTTTAGCATTTAAGATGCTCTTCCACATATCCTTCCTAACAAGAGAGGTACTAGCACCAGTATCTATTAAAGCATCTAGGTACTTACCGCCATTGTTCTCCTGACCATTCATTTTCACTTCTAAATGGATGAGGAACCTTTCGGTCACTGGCTGCCTCCATATGCATTTAACGATCGTCCTCACCCGTCAACTGATTCTGTGTACGATCTTCACCTGTTCTCCCCTGACGAGACTCCTCCGATACCGTATGAATAATGGCCATACTCGTCAGTGTACTCATCGGTCAAGATGAACCCGTCCCGATCCACATACTCGCCATCACCATTCATGTCATTTTGAATACCCTTCCCTGTGTTACGCAAATACGCATGAGGTGTGATGTTTCTCCCAGAATTAGAGGACTCACAATCATCACTATCGTATCGTTCGTCATGTCACGCTGGTGATCTCTGGTTGTACCGTGGATGATTGATCTGGTCGAGCTCCATCAGCTCATCATGATAACTGGCGCTATCATACTGCTGCGGTCGTTTCACTGCTTTATATGGCAGCTGATTCGATGGGCATTGGGCTTGATAGTGCCCTGGCTTTTGACATCTAAAACACGTCACTACATGTTTCGGTGGACTAGGTGCACTAGGTGCAGCATAGCATTCAGAGGCCAAATGTCCTGACTTGTCACAGTTAAAACACTTAATTGGCCGGGGTGCAGTAGGTGCACGTCGGGTTGACCTTGTATCCGGCTGTGGTTGCATTGTCTGTGTACAGTCATTATTTACATGGTTGAGGTGTAGCCTGTAAATTCTCAATCACAGAGCATAATCTTAATCTGATGCTGTATCTGGCTCCTCATCTCCCTAATGATCTTCCTGATATCATGATGACATCAACCTCCATCTCTTCTTCCCGATATTCTGTCATCTTTATTGCCTGCAACAGATCATTGCAACTCTCCTCCTCTTCCGTTAACTTCATCGCTTCTTCACAGTTTTTCACTCTCTTGCGGACTATGCATCTTTCAATACCTTGGTCATGGAGGGCCCGGCTGTATGCGGATAAGACTATCCTTACGGTATCCTTGTTGGGGGTAGGGTATGCCCGCTTGGCAATTTCCTTGTATCGATGATTAAGCACGATAATCATCTCACCTAATCTTTGCTTTACAGCATCGAGGTTGTATTTAAACTTCTCATTCTCATTGGCAGAAATGAAGTTTGTAGTGATAAACTTCGCTAGTTCGTCAAATGTAATGGTAGCTCTATCCTTGTGCAGGATAAACTTGTCGAGAGCTTTGTATAGCCACTACCCCCCCCCCTCCCCTTGATGCACGGGTAATCACGTAGACAGGGATACCTGTTAACATTCGGTGAGTTGACTGAATGATGCAGCAGGTCTTGTCTAAAAACTGCCTAACCTCCTCAGGAATTAAACCATCACAAGGCTTAACCCACTCTCTTCTTGTCAATGCACACGATGACTTTCTCGTCGGTCCTCTTCTTTTGACACTGCGCCAGCAATTTTCATCCCGATTGGACCAACTACATCGCGGGTATTCTGAATAGCTGGTGCAGTCGCCATTCTAGAATATGATACTGATAAAAATTATCTACTAAAAACGGGTCTTAAATTACTGTCTATTCGTAGTATAGCTGGACCACGATGTGTTTCAACCGAGGTTGCTGTTCGCACCTCATGTCAGTTGTAACATGAATTACGCTGTCTTCACGATATTCGCGATGCTGGATTACTTTTGGACTGTCTGGTAATTTAGCGAAATCTATGAAGGACGTAACTCGATCATTCAGATCTGTTAATACGGAGATAGCTTCCCTTTCGGCTGGATTCTTTATATCTAAAAGGTACTTACAGTTTTCACAGATTGCACTCCTGTGTGGAATACATAAATCCGTAATGAATTTCGGAACTGAATGTAACTATCCTGACCGGCTCACCATTGAAGATTTCTGGGCGTGTCCCACCAAACCAAACCCGACCTACTAGGATCCACTGATGATTACGACTGAGTGTCACTTCTCCTTACTAACAGGACTTTTGAATGTTGCTGGGACAACGTCGCCGATAATAAAAGGAAGCGAATTGCAGCTCGCTGGCCTCGTCCAACTGATGGTGTGGTGGACGATATTTCATCTGAACTGCTGGGCCTACCCAACTGGATCTAGATTCGAAGCAAGGACTGGGTGTTTCTCCCAGCTCGGTTAGATTCCTAAATGAATGGACAAACTATTGTCTTATATAAATGTAAGATGATAAGTTTTATTTACATTTTTTACAAGTTGCACAAATGGTTGAGAAGAATCGCTCATACAGAGAAAACTTGTACAATTTCATGTACACAAAACCTATCTTATCCTATGCTAATCGGAAAGCTAATGTTAGGCTAAGCATAGCCACAGCGTGAGAGATTACACCATCGGGTGGTGTACGAGATGATCTGAGCAGCGGACTGAAGTGATTGCTCAGAGAACTGAACCGAATAGCATTCTTCTGAGAGCCGTATCATCCTTTAATTACAGATTATGGCGTCGCCGTGGTCTGGTCATTTCCCAGAATTACACAACTGCTCTCAGAACATATTCTTATGATCACTTCTAGGCAACCGATAAGCGTGCGTTGACTGGTCCAACAATAGAGTCACCCAATCAATTCCCGCTTATCCCTTCCTAGAAGTTGTGACCTGATAACCAACTGGATCTTTCAACCAATCAGTAATTGTTCCCTCACCTGCTATTGAACATAACTTTATTCTGTATAATCCTTTACTGCAGAGTCTGAATGATCCTGACTGGTTATGACCTCATTCTGACCAATCATACTCTGCCAAATCTTTCCAAGAAGATTGTGCCTCGCATACTTAAAACAGTGATAACTGGTTCTGGTTGATGTGATCTGTCAGCTAACTAACAACATTATGGTATGCAGTGTTTGTGCATACCATAAAATGAGTGGCATATAGTTTATCAATAAATTTCGATTCTGTTATGAATTCTTATAACATGCTCCAATGTCCATGTCCTGTCCCATTCTGTATCAATAGAGAAGTCTCAGGGATTATAGGGTGCTAGGCACACACGCCAGATGATTCATTACCAGATGGTGTTATTCTCTAGCCCACGACAAATACCAGTCTGCTTACGTCATCAACTGTGTCAGTTAGTCACGCTCAATTTATATTATAATTCCGTGATCCCAATCAATAACTGCTGAATATTATTATTTCTAAACTATGACTACTAATGACTGCTGAATATACTAAAAGTAGTTGTCTGCTAAGCAGCAACCACCTTTAACTAAATCATTCTCCAAATACACATCAACTTACACCCTAGCATTGCTTAAACTAAATCTCCCTATTTCCATCATTATCGTATAAAAAGGGTTAATTTCATCGGCTCGTTATACAGTGCTATAAACAGCATCCATATCCATTTAACATTAGTGCACATTACTAAATATAAAGAGATGACCTGGTTGGTTCGACTTTCCACCTTCCCGTGATTGACATATTCATAAATAACAAGTGGTCGACTCAGCCATATACTTGGATGACTATTACCTAACTTTCCAAACTTGAATTATATATATATATATATATATATATATATATATATATATATATATATATATATATATATATATATATATATATATATATATATATATATATATATATATATATATATATATACATATATATATATATATAATTCAAGTTTGACTATTACCTAACTTTCCAAACTTGAATTATATATACTTCAAGTTTGGAAAGTTAGGTAATAGTCATCCAAGTATATGCAATTATGTAAAAGCATCCATCTTTATCTCACCTGGACTTTTAGCTCACCTGGTATTTGCAAAACTTAATTTAATTTAGGTCTTACGTGAAATATAAAACATCTCATGGGGTCATGATTTCCCACTTGACAGTCGCATATTTACAATGTGTTACTCGTGTCACCTTCAGTTGCAGATATGATCAAGAGTTAGTATATTTGGGAATGACGTTTTTAAAGATGTTCCATTTAAATTATCAAGCACTTTTGTTTGGATTGATTTGTATTAAAGCTTTATGAATTTCCTCTGTGTTATTGGGGAATAGAAACATTGGGAATTGATGGCTGCCTGTCAAATAATCTTGTATAGTGATGTCTTTATCAGTTTGGATACTTTTAGAAAGTGTTGGCCAATATTAATAAAGTATTCGTTAAATTTGTTGGCAATTTCTTGGTTATCAATTATTACCATACCAACTTCCTATTCTGCCTATTTAACGATGTTTTAAACAAATTATTTGCACGTTTCTCTAATACCATTTTTTGCTCATTGAATTTACTTTTGTAATACATTATTTTAGCTATTCTGATTATATGATTTAATTTATTTCGATATTTCTTGAATTGTGGCTCATTAATATATATTCTGTTGGGGCTTCTGATGAGATTTAGGTTGTTTATTATTTTTTATGATGGGAAGCGACAGTGTCTTGTTAGTCAAGGTTTAGTTGGGTTTCTGTCAAATTATTTAAGCTTTTTTAAGTGGAAATCCGTGTTCATAGACACTAGTGCATGCTCATTGTCAGTTCCAAGTGGTGCGTAAACAAGACGAACAATTTTGCTTTTACTTGTATCTCCATGTAAATTTGTTTCAATATGTTCTTCCATAATTGATAGGTCACCTTTAACTGTATATTGTAAGTCTTCCTTTATGTAGATGGCTATATCTCCACTGGTTTTAGTTTTTCGGTGCTTTGCAATAACAGAATGCTGTTGTCTATTAATTAGTGTAGTGGGTGAATTAGGTTTTAGCCATGTCTCAGTCACTCCAATAATATTAAATTGATGTATGCTGCTATCTTAAAATATTGGTTAGCTTGCAAATGCTCTTCGCGATAGACTGAGTAATAACATGGATAAATGAGAAAGATGATGTTTCACTGTCCCTGATTATAGTTTCATTAAATTTCTTCTGTAGCATGCATTCACATTCAGGTGCAGGTATTATGATTTCTTCGTTATCCTGACCATTTCCAGATATAGTTGGCTTGTAGAATTTGCTACGTTTGAAGGGATTTAAGAGTTGTGTAGTGAGATATGTGTGGTTAGAGACATTGCTGATACCTAGTATTGTCATTATGAAGTCAGTGTCATCAAAATAATGAGTAAATCGGAAAAGTGTTCTATTGCAATTGATGCACCACCATGGCTCTTCATTATCTTCTAGTATTTTGTATTCAGATTTCCCTAGTTTGGAAGAGACCAAATGAATCCAGACACCACGTTAATCACATAAAAATACCACATTGGCTCTTCCTTACTGGCTTATGGCATCCGGAGCAGGGAAACTTTTATTACATTTATATTATTGAGGGTGTGTTGGGGTTGGTAGTGGGTGGAGCTTGAATTTTCAGAATGGGATGTGGTAGCAAACTGTACCATGTGGCAGCCTGAATATACTCACTAGCTGGCAGTATATGTATAATGATGACAGCACATATAGAAATAAGGTATACATGACTGCATATTGTATGGTAGGACAGGTATGTATATTATAATAGTCATAAAATCGTATGTCTTTAGCTTGGAATTAGGCCTACTCATTGGAATTTCCAGTTGGATAGGAGAGCACTGAGCAGACAGCAACATACATATTAGAGTTTAACATGTTTACCTTAATATGGCATCTAAACTTCTTTGGCTTACCGCAAAATGGTGTAAATGTATCTTATTTCATGCTTCATGGAAGTTGATAATGTTTGCTGAATGGTATGTATGAAATAGCACAGATTATTTTCATTAGAGAAAATGTTATGGTATATCTGAAGGTGGTGCCGCTGACAGCCATGACCACGCAGAGCAGCACTGGCTGCAGTTAAATATGTTGGGATACATTTGTAACCAGTTATCTACTAGGAGTTTTGATTTGTGATTTTAACATAATATACATAAAATCAATATTAGTGTGCGAAGGAGTTATCTAGGAGTAAGGATTCCGTGGAGAGTATGCATTTAACATGTAATAAAGGAAAATAAACAGTTGACTTGTCAAACAGTAACATAAAATTAAATACATAATTAACACCTTCCACAAATGAGGCACAACAAGGTAAATAAAAAGCAGGTATAACTGACATTGGATAGGTGCAATGCATTATCATTGACATACATAACTGACAAGCAAAGCAAACGACAGATAAATTGACAAAACAAAATAAAAGGCAGAAATAACTGATAAGAAAAATCAAAGGCATGTATAAATGACATTTGTTAGCTGTAATGCTGAGGGCATATATATATATATATATATATATATATATATATATATATATATATATATATATATATATATATATATATATATATATATATATATATATATATATATATATATATATATATATATATATATATATATATATATATATATATATAGTGGGCCAATTAAATGTTTAGCATTTAGGGACAACAGGACACATGAATACATGATTTGGCGCAGTGGGTAATTGGGTTTCGAACTAAGGCGAATATTGACTAATAATGATGCTAGGGATGCTCATCACACTAATCCCGATCCCAATTGACCCTCATAGATCTGGTCTGATAATTTCATTATGATGTGTAAAGCATTCAGTTGAATAGTTTAGACCCAATTTGACTGAGAGATGTCGCTACCAATTGCCATAGTAGGTTACAATGAGATAAGCGCCAATGCATATGTCAACGTTCATGTGTTGATGTCTTGAAATTGCGACACTGCCAAAACAAAGTAAGATTAATAATTTGACAAAAGAATCAAATGCAGACATAAATGACAAAGCAAAATAAAGGACAGATATGACTTATAAAGCAAAGTCAAAGGCAGATAAATACTGACATTTGTTATTAGTAATTAAATAATGTTTGTCTATGTGCAATAGAACAATTAAATATTTAGCATTTTAGGACAATATGACACTTGAATACATGGTTACGTGCATTAGGTCATTGGGTTTATAATTACGTGTTCGTTGGCTAATAATGATACTAGGGAATCAACTTCATCTTCACGACAATGCCAACACTAGCTTACTCTCGCAGACCGGAGGTAACAGTTTCGCCCTGATGTATGGGGCATTATGTTGAATATTTTGGAACCAATTTTAGTGGGAGATATTGCTGTCAATGGCTGCAGCAGGTTACAATGAGATAAGCTCCAATGCATATAACATATTTCATGTGTTTCTGTATTGGACTGGCGGTTCTGTTGAATATTTTCTAGCCAATTTGACTAAGATATACTACAATAACATTGTTTGCAGTGTGATCAGTTGGGATGCATTAATTTATTAATTTAGCAGCAGAATAATGAAAATGATGCTAGGCACATAGCAGTTTATATGTGAAAAGCAGAATAAAAAACAGATAAATTGCCAAAGCAAAATCAAAGGCAGATATAATTGCCAAAGCAAAATCAAAGGCAGATATAATTGCCAAAGCAAAATCAAAGGCAGATATAATTGCCAAAGCAAAATCAAAGGCAGATATAATTGCCAAAGCAAAATCAAAGGCAGATATAATTGACAAAGCAAAATCAAAGGCAGATATAATTGACAAAGCAAAATCAAAGGCAGATATAATTGACAAAGCAAAATCAAAGGCAGATATAATTGACAAAGCAAAATCAAAGGCAGATATAATTGACAAAGCAAAATCAAAGGCAGATATAATTGACAAAGCAAAATCAAAGGCAGATATAATTGACAAAGCAAAATCAAAGGCAGATATAATTGACAAAGCAAAATCAAAGGCAGATATAATTGACAAAGCAAAATCAAAGGCAGATATAATTGACAAAAGAAAATCAAAGGCAGATATAATTGACAAAGCAAAATCAAAGGCAGATATAATTGACAAAGCAAAATCAAAGGCAGATATAATTGACAAAAGAAAATCAAAGGCAGATATAATTGACAAAGCAAAATCAAAGGCAGATATAATTGACAAAGCAAAATCAAAGGCAGATATAATTGACAAAGCAAAATCAAAGGCAGATATAATTGACAAAAGAAAATCAAAGGCAGATATAATTGACAAAAGAAAATCAAAGGCAGATATAATTGACAAAAGAAAATCAAAGGCAGATATAATTGACAAAAGAAAATCAAAGGCAGATATAATTGACAAAAGAAAATCAAAGGCAGATATAATTGACAAAAGAAAATCAAAGGCAGATATAATTGACAAAAGAAAATCAAAGGTAGATATACTTGACAAAGTAGAGTAAACACGATATATTGACAAAGCAAAATAAAAGATAGATATAACTGACAAGACAAAATAGAAGGCAGATGTAACTGACAAGCAAAAGCAAAAGGAAAATATAACTGACATTTGTTATTAGTAATTAATGTTTCTCATATGCAGTAGGACAATTAGATATTTAGCATTTTGGGACAACATTCAGGGCACCTGAATACATGATTAAGCGCATTAGGTCACTGGCTTTAGAAATGAGGCATGCATTTGCTAATAATGATACTAGTGAAGCAACATTATCTTAGAAATTAGAAATTTACCCTCTCAGACCAGAGGTAACGGTTCGATTATGATGTGTGGAACATTCTGTTGAATATTTCAGAACCAGGTTGGCGGGGAAATGATCAGGCCAATGGAAGCAGCATGTTACAGCGAGATTTAAGCCACACATACAGGACAGCTTTCACGTGTTACTGTCTTGAAATTCAGATACAACTTTCAAAGGTTAGGGGGATTTGTAAAGAGTTGACATGGTTTTGAGGTACTGTTGGTGAAAGGCTTCATTGAACAAAACAATATCTAATGCATAGCAAATCTGCCTTCAGACTAATCATGGTGTGGTTTGTTTAAAATTTACCATTTGACATTGATGATAGCAGTAGCAAAGTAAGTTAGCAGTCTTGGCTAAGCAGACATCGCCATTCATGTTTACTAGTATTCCTGATATGCCAATACTGTTAAATACATCTGCCCTGCCTGTGGTTAGGTTGAGGTATATTTGACAAGTGGTCATTGGGACACAGGTACAAGTTATTGTATGGCACATTAACAGAATTAGCAGTGCCCTTTTCAATGAAATAAATCATACTTAATGGTCCCCTAGACGAACATATAACAGTTTACATATATAGAATTAGGTAAAAGGCAACAAAAAGATACAGATGCTGCAGATGCAAAAATGTCAACAAACTCAATAGATAATATGCATTTGACCAATTGCTGGTATGAGAAAATTAGTGCAATGTAACCGTAAAGCCGGCTTTTGCTAAGGAGGTAGACATTTAAGTCTTGTGCACAGCACGCATAAACATACAACCATAGTTGGTTACCTTTAGGTGACTACAGTATTTTATGCTAATATATTTACCATATAGTGATTTTCCTAGGAATAGACAAGCATACAATTTCATTAATCATCAGGGCTGTGTGTTGTACAAGATGTTCATCATCGTGGTACATCATAGTGACTTACACACCGATAAAATGCACGATAATCAAGCGTTATAAGATCATCAGTTGAACACAACAATACAGACATAAATAGGAACTAAAAATGGGTGGTTGCGTTAAATTTGTATTTTGAATTTTTGCTCCGATTTTGAGATGCAAGTGATGCGTCCATCTATTGTCCATGCATTGTCAATGCTCTAATGTCCTTGTATTGCTTTTAGTAACCGGAACCGTCTCGCTGTCGGACTCTCTGTTAGTACTACAACAGTGTTCTTTAGATATGTCTGTTTAAAGACTTCATTCACTTATTATAGGTTGTTAACCTAAATATAATCGACATCCGACCACTGTTTCTATTTGATACTAGTGGAAGTTTCTTTCGTGCAATTCGCTGGCTCCTATTCAACTGAATGTGATCCAATTTGACCACATGGTCCCCGAATTTGGAGTTTATAGTTTGGATAACCAATTCATCTGTGCTTTTGCTAGCAGTTTCTGGCACACATGCAGAAGAAGACAGGTTCTAGAATATTGTACTTGGTTGTCAAGATCTAGTTACAGTTTATTTTTTTCCTGTCTATGGGCCGATATCTCATCTGTAGTATTTCCAAGGTCTATCGACAAACCTTGATGAGTCTCCTTTTTTATCTCTGAAATGGTTTTCAGCTACACTAACAGTGGAGGTGGGGTAGGCTGGTCGCCTTTTTCACACCTTTTAAGTAGTTGCTGTCTCACTTTTGAAAAGGTGTTAAAAAACGACCAGCCATCCCCTGTTTTGATTGGATGTTAGATGTAGAGGGTGACCATAAGCCCCTCCCCCTCATTAAATCACGTGCCTCCTGCCATCCAATGAGGTGAGCTTAAGGGTAATTAGCGCAATGATTGACATGGGTTAATGAGGGTAATTAAGGATGATTGGCAGGCTACATGTCTTGACTCGTCTTTTCCTGCCTCTGGAAACTCATTCAATCGCGAAGCCCCCCCCCCCCTCGTTAAATGACGTGCCTCCTGGCATCCTATGAGGTGAGCTTAAGGGCAATTAACGTAATGACGCGTGACAAGGGTTAATGATGGTAATTAAGGATGATTGACAGGCTACATGTTTGGTCGTGGAACTCGTTCAATCACGATTAGGACACCTCTCCGGTTCCCTGGTTGTCCGCATTACAAAAACAGATATTGGGATGCATTGTGGTGCGTGTGGTGTTCTGTGTGGCTGCTGTAGCTGATAGGGTGGTCAATATGTTAGTATGAGATGCCATCAGGGTTATAATCTCTTCCAACCGTGCATTAGTTTTCTCGCAGTAGCCATTATTATGGCCTGGGCCATTGTTGGCTCCCGCCCCCCCCCCCCCCCCCCCGATGGGACGGACCTCTGCCTCTACCTTTGGAGGCCTGCTGTTGGTTTTGTTCTTGATTTGGTGGGTGCTCTTAGTGTACTAGAGTTTCTGTTGGTGTGGTGGATGGTGCGGTGGTTGGTGCAGATTGTGACTGTTATGTTCCACCTCAGTTATTGGATGGATCTGACGCTGCACGTTCTTCTTCCATTCCAGAAAGTTCTCAATACAGACGGCAGTTGCTGTTAGAGTTTGCAAGCTGTCGTGCTCCAATAGGAACAACTTCTCTTTCATGGCAGGTTCCGCACTTAAGGCATCAATAAATGTATCAAACTGGAGGTGGGTAACTCCCTCTATGTTCATATTTGGATATGCCGATGTTACCAAGCGCCGTATTCGGATAGATTTCTGGGATGGTTTCATTAGGCCATCTCCATAAATTTTTAAGCCATAGACGGCTTGTTTCTCCTTATGCTGTATCTCCAAAACGCTAAGACAGGGCGCCCTCAAGGGTGGTGTTTGTAGGTGACGTATCTGAGCCAAGGTTGGGCAAGACATGCAGTGCCTTGTCCGATAACTTGGCGCCCATTTGTTGGTTCGTCCACCAATTGGTATGGCTTATAATCACAAATTAACACCTATAATTTTCTCAGTCACTCTGCACTCTGAATTTGGGTGTGGGGTGTGGTGGGGTGGGGAGGATGACTTGGCCAGTGCTGTGAAAAGGTGCGATTGGCACAAATCCTGGTGGTACGGCTGGACGAATGGGTATAAACACAGAGGAAACTGGTGAGTGTAATGGACTCACCACCATACAGAGCTCGCGCCACACGACGTCCTACTGAACCACCTCTTAGGATAAGTGGCCAGTTGAGATAAGACATGGCACACATACACATACCTATACCTACCTACAAACCCATGGAATCGGCCAGATGACATACATACACATAGGCCCGTGTTCCCACGACATTTTGGGAACACCAAAGCTGGTGGCGTGTAAGATCTCTTGTGCACAGTTACTTGCTGATACTGTTATGGTATGTTCAACCTATCATATTCCTGTTGGCGATGGGCAGTATGATGTCATCTGGCCGATTCCATGGGTTTGTAGGTAGGTATAGGTATGTGTATGTGTGCCATGTCTTATCTCAACTGGCCACTTATCCTAAGAGGTAGTTCAGTAGGACGTCGTGTGGCGCGAGCTCTGTATGGTGGTGGTCCAGCCGATGTGCGCGGTCGATAGATAGTGTGTGTGGGTGCAGATATGTGTGTTGGCGCATGACTTCACGTAACCTGTGGTGGTAGTAGTAGATCTGTGTCCCTTGGTCCATAACACGGCGACTGATGTATGGAGTAGTATGGTCGAAGGAATAAATTGTGGTGGGAACACAGGCCTATGTGTGTGGATTCGTACTTGCGATGGTTCCCTTAACTCGCTAGGCGGGCGCAGAGTGGTAGGATGTATGTGATGCCCCAGTAGGGGACTTCTAGGCCGACGTTCGTAGTCTGACGTAGGTGTTAGCTGCTGCTCACAAATGACTGACAATGTTAAAAAAGACATGTTCGCCTCAGATACATTTAGGAATGCTGCATCACTGATTGGCGAATACTCTGGTCATATTGCTATGTTTGATCCCGCCCATGAGACGTGCTGGTCAGGCAGATTGCTGGTTACAGCGCGCGCTGCTCTACCATCGTAGTATTCCCCACAGTTTTCAGTGGAATACACATCAGGGTGGAATGGCGGCTGCAATAGTTGGGATAGATGGGTTGTGGGTTCGCTACTTCGAGCCCCACATCGGGCACCACTTGTAGCTCTGGCTTCACGTTGCCCCACAGGAGTTCCTCCTCGGAGACCGATGACCTCTCATCGGGCCGATGAAGCTGGCTAGCTCGCCTTGGAGTGAGAAGTGTGCACGGCACCGGCGACCACAAAGACTGATCTCTACAGTCAGTGGAATGTTCATGTTCCAGTGAGGCCGGACGACCATTGCCGCCTGTGGCATATGCCACCGTGTAATCCCGACTATTTGTGGAGCCGGTATGCCTCTGCATTATTAGTGTTTAAATTTAGAAAAGTGTAGCACGGCGTGTCGCAAGACAGCTTCTAGCTGAATAAGATGCTGAAGTAACAATGAATATAGTGACGTATTGGCCGTCTGTGTTATGTCTCGCTAAAGATACCTAACCTATCCATATATATCTGAAAGGTACCCCTGTAAAGGAGGAGTCCCTAGCATGGCTAATTAATTTAATATAAACTAATGCCTCACGCGGGACAATAAATTGTTTTTGTGAGGGAAAATGCATTGCACGGAGGCCCTCACAGGAAAATGCCTACAACGCTGAAGCGGAGGAGTTACGGCCGAAGTCATACTCCCATCTAGCTCAAGGGCGATCTAAACAAACTTGGAGAATTATTCAGACCTTTATCTTTTTACTGATATCTCAGCCGATACTGAACCGATTTAAAATCTGTAGAGATTCGTGTTTCACAACGAATCCTGGTGTCGATTCACAACAAGATGGCTGGAAACGGTACCAGATTAAGGATTTCCAAAATCACTGATAGTTATATCATATAAATAAATGCCATTCTCCATGCTCTCAGCATAGCGTGAGTGAGCTATCGCTTACTGGCGCGCATGCCCGCTAGGCATTCCTACGGACTCTATTGTTTTAGCTCTTAATATGGTGGCTACACGCGCGGACCTATAGACCCAATGGGGGCGTGGCTTGGAGCAATTCAGACCGGGCCATTTCGTACCTGGCTAACCCAGATCAGTTCGTACCTGACTGAGCGATCCATGCTACACCAGCAAGAAGCTCATCAACAAGCAACAGAAATGTTGTGAACGGCAGTAATTGAGCCTTCTATCTCTTATTGGGCTAGTCTCATTGTTTTAGCTGGTAAGAAGGATGACATTTTTCATTCCTGTATTGATTTCACATGCTTAAATTGACAGCAGCGCTAAGGATGCTTAGCCTCTTTCATGTATGGACCAGGCTCTGGATTCTCTCGCCGGCGCAGCCTGGTTTAGCACTCATGACTTGGCCAGCGGATATCGGCAAGTAGAAATGGATGAGCACGATAAAGAAAAGACCCCCTTCGTTTGCTGTGATGGCCATTTTCAGTTTTGGAAAATGCTGTATGGAATCTTTAATTCCCCTGGGGCTTTCAAATACCTGATGGAGTGTGTACTTTGTAAACTACAGTGGAAAACTTATTTATGTTCCCTAAACGATCTAGACGATGTAATCGTCTTTGGGACTACCTTTTCCGATGCTGTATGTAACCTCTCTGAAGTGCTGGAGTGATTCACTGCCGCCAACATCAAGCTAAAACCTAAGAAATGCCATATATTTCGTGAAGAGGTGTTTCCACTCAACCTGTGAAAGTAGCTGCTGTCGCAGCATGGAAAACTTCCACCACCTCTCTTACGGAAATACAACGTTTCCTCGGACTCTGCCAATATTACCATGCTTATGTCCCTGAATTTATCAGAATCGTCGCGCTACTTTTCCAACTAACAGAAAAGGATCACCTTTTTCTTTGGACAACAGAATACGAGGCCGCCTTCGCACTTTTAAAGGAGAAATTAATCCCCACCCCAATACTAGTGCATCCGGATCCCTCGTGCCCTCTATCCTCAACAGAAATTCCTCGAACACAGGAATTCGTGCCATTCTATCACAGATTGGCTGTGATGGTCATGAACAAGTCTTGTGTTACGGATCTCATCGCCTTTCTCACCTGGAATGACGTTATTCCACTACCAAACGTGAATTGCTTGCCACCGCTCACTTTATTAAGCATTTCACGCATTCTCTCAATAGAAATCAGTTTACACTACGAACTGTCTCTTTGCTGACTACAAAAACCCTGAAGGACAAACTTCCCTTTGGCAAAAGACCCTTCAGCGATTTCAATTCGATGTGGTGCATTGACCTGGGAAGCTGCACGGTAACGTGGATGCCCTGTCTCATAAACACACAGAACCATATTCTGTCCCTGATGATTTTAAAGATCCGCCTATACCAATATCGCCAGCGGGTCATCTCCCTATTGAGATTGTGGAAAGTGATGAGTTCATATTTCTTCTCCTCTTCACTGAAAAATGTAAGCCTGCTTGCGAGCACACCGTTCAAGAAAGTGACCTGCACCTTCAACTTGTTATGACTTGGCTTCATAACCATGAATGTCCTTCTCACAAGCAAATCTCTTCAGCATCCAATACTACAAAATATTATCATCAACACCTAGAAGAATATCGCTTACATGATGGAATACTGTAGTACTGTAACTGTCGTGTTGTACCTCTAAACTGCCGCGAGGCAGTTTTAGAACAACTACATGACAGCGTGGGACATTTTTCACTGGATCAGAATAGACGGTGCTGTGAAAATATGGACTGAAAAATATACTGTGTCAACCCCATGCTACGAAGACTCATACCACCATTCTTCAATCGTATATAGTAGGATCACCCTTTGAACATGTTGCCATTGATGTCATGGGGCCTCTAACAACCTCTGATAATGGGAACCAAGTGGACAGAAACTTTTGCACTTCCAAATCAGGAAACTTCTACGGTTGCAGAAAGCTTAGTAAATCATGATTTTTCCTGCTTTAGAATCCCCCAGGAGTTACACTCAGACCAAGGTACCAACTTTGAGAGCCAACGGTTGCAAGAACTCTAGCGTCTGCTGCACATCATGAAAGCGGAAACTACACATTTTCATCCGTGCAGTGATGGCATAGCTGAACGATTTAACAGGACCCTCAACACCATGTTAACAAAGGAAACTCAGTTACACTTTTGCTATGATGGCTTATCATACCGCAGTCCATTCTAGTACTGGATTCACAGCAACACACATGATGTTAGGCTGTGAATTATCGCTTCCGCTGGACATCGTAATGCTGTGTACATATGGGGAACTCAACTCTCCATCACTATATGTGGAATTGCTTCATCAGAGATTAGAAGACACACACGAGAGCGTGCGGACACATTTCCCGGAGGTGTATAAATGACAGAAAGTGACCCATGACCATCGTGCATATGGCGAAATATACACCATCAACAACCATGTCTGGGGTAGCGACCCAACCCCCACCTCAATGGGGCTAGTCGCAAATTAAGCTACAAGTGGAAGGGGCCCTAAATGGCTCTTCAGCTTGGGTTGAATGTAACGTACCTCCTATGTGCGCCGGGGGACCAGGAGCTCCTCCTCCACTGCCTGAAACCTTGTGTGGAAGCAAATGAAGGACTACCACTGAAACATGACAGTACAGCTGCCGCCCCTCCCGCCATCAGCCTGATCTTCCTGATGGGGAAAAGAGTACAAACGGCCTTGCCAAGCCAGAGCAGATAGCGGGGACTATGCGGCCGGGAAAACTGTACATGTGAGGAGAACCTGGGACGCTCTCCCATCAGAGTGACAGGACATGTAAGAATGAAAGTTTGTTTTAGTACAAACCACCCTATCCCACAACTATCGTCAGGATGACAGAAATCCAGTCTCTGGCGACGTACCCCAAGGCTATGTTTTCGGCTGAACTAGAGGAGGAAATGGACAAGGCCCACTATCGGTCCGAATAAGTGCCCTATCTAAATAAAGAACCATTTTCTCCAGCTTTGCCATAGTCACTTGGTGGAATTGAGGATCCTTCCACTATATGTAACATAAAACGCCAAGAGGGAGACATTAGTGAGGGGTTATATAACTGACTAGTGCCAATTGTTGCCATTCTATTCTGATGTGAGAGGGTGTAGGAAACAATACAGGATTGTTGATATATGAGGGGACTTGTGGTCCGATACTTCCCCACATTCAACAAGCGTGCATAGCCTTTAACCGTGCACTATTAATTAATTCAGATCATGCACGATGAGGAATTCGCAATGTTTTACACAACAGTCCGAACATATAGATTCTCAAGGTCAGAATGCATGTGTTCGCTTGTTGTCATGACATTAACCAAGTGCGGGAATGCCTGACTCGGTGACAACGGTGGTATATCTCATGCAAATAACATCGTTATGATAATATGTTTGCATCCTTCTTTTCCCATTGAACTAAATGAACTTAATTTTAAAATAATGACAGTATCTAAAAGAAATGATACCACGTGCTGAATCAACATTGTCTGTATTGTATATAAACAAGAGGAAATGCATCCCAAATTTTCAAACCAATTTAACACCTATTTTTTCACGTGCAAGAATGCTCATAAAATCAGAGGCTATGTGAGAAAATGTCGAGTATATACAATCTCTGATTGTGACAGCCCGGGTTAATGTCTGCACCATTAAAAAACAACGTGGAAACATTCATCATTCGTTAGATGTTATTGTCCCCACAGAAACTATGAAATGTATCACAGCAACCGCATCATCGGCTGCCGCTTGCCCTTCCCCATAAGGAAACATAGTGCCGATAAGAAACTGAATGGGAAATCCAGCATAGTCTGGCTCTGTATTTGCTGGCGCTGAGTTGGGTGAATTCCGAGGCTCTGTCCTGGTGTCTTTTCAGGCATCCTTAGCACATGGCCAACCATGGACCATCTTTGCTGGGCGACTTTTACAGACAGCGGCGATGTATTACACATCTTGTATAGTGCATCGTTGGAAATTATGGTGTCTGGCCATTGGTGTCCAGTGATGGTGTGTAGGTGTTTGTGGTGGCAGGCATCAAGTTTGTCTAGAGCTGCCTTTGGAGCTTCCCAGCTGTTACAGTTATACAGCATCAAGGATATGTAGCCTTTTTATCAAGGGCACTTTGATCTACGAATCCATAGCTTACAGGACTGTGAAGCTATGTTCCCCATGACGCAACGTGCAGTGATGTCAGCAGTACTGCAAAGCAGTGAGCCCAGGATTTTACTTTTCCTTCATGGTTGGTCACCACTTTAGTTTCATGCTTTGTAGGTAGGTATATGTGGGTGAACTCTGTTTTGGATTCATTCATAGAGATTCTAAATTTTTAGTTTGCTTGCAGCTATTGGGAGAAGTTTGTCAAGGGGTTTCTTTTCTTCGTCTATTAAGTCCATATCGTCAGCATATTCCATGTCTAGTGGCATACCCAATATTGAAACTGGAGTGTTTGTTTTGTCTTGTGGAACTTTCCCGCAGCAGCAAGGTAACAGGTGAAAAGTACCGGAGATAGACGATCTCCCTGTGGAGAGCTGATTGATGTCGCAAACTCTACAGACTTCGCTGACTTCACTTGTACTCTCAGCTTGGTGTCTGCAGGCAGTAGTCTCTATAGTCATAGCTCATATTCACTTCAACTGACCTGGCGTAGTACATCTAGGATCTTTGAGCGCTTAACTGTGTTGAAGGCTTGTGACATGTCCATTTTGCGGAAATCCCAGTGTTTGGCCATGACTACCGACACAAGCATGCGTTGAGCCCATACAATGTCTGTACAGCTGCATACACGTTTGATGGCACTTTGACATAATCCGGTGAAGTCATCGATCTTGACTCGGATGCGGCATAGAGTAACATTGGATAGGATTTTCAGGTTGCTTCTTGGCCTTAGGTAGTGCGATAAGGGTGCATTGGCGTACAGCATTGATGGGAAGGTGGTGCATAAAAGCTGAATTGATTAGGTGCATGATCGGTTTTGAGATAATGTCACATGCATATTTGAATAGTTCATTGCTCATGCCATCAGTCCCAGAGGCACGTCCATTTTCAGGCCTTTAAGTGCCATATAATAAACGTTATATTACATGATAAATATGTTTCTCACCGTGCGTCATTGTTTAGGAGCCGCTCATTCTCGTGTCGTGCAGGAAAGAAGTACTCCCTGGCTAATGGGCGTCAGTTGCTATTTTATTGTATTAGGGTTCGTTTATGTTTAATAAAGAGGCAAAGAAAAATTGATGGTTGACAACAACACACGCAAAGATAAAATGTGAAAACCTGAGTATGCCTCACTCTCCATCCCCCCCCCCCCCAACCCCCAAGCCCCAGCCCACCCCCATCTTGGGAAAGCCCCCCCCCCCCCCCGCACGACCACCACCTTCCCGCTACCATCATGGGTATTGCCTTCAATACGAGTATTGATGGCTATGGGGGTGCCGTGTGATCGTGAAATTGGAAGGACTAACCAACCCCGAACCGGTAACACCTCTCCAGAAAGGATTTCGACCATTCTGGGGACGCCTGTACCTAAAGCGAAAATGTCTAAGACACAATTTGCCCTCGCTGCGCATGCGTCAGCCACTTGGGGTTACCACAATAATAGACAGTGATTTCTTCCTAATAAGGTTTCTGACTGAATGGACACTTTTAGCTTGTAAATATGATCTTTGCTGGGCCCAGGCTCAGCAGAGGTTCCACTAAACTCTTTCCTTGTTCAACTAGTTACATGGGTGGGCTCGCGCATCTTAAACTTGGAAGGGCTTCACACACACCCCCCCCCCCCCCTACACCGCGTCAAGCCCTTTAGGACGTCCTACAAGATAGCCTAGGCTCTGAGTGGAAGGCATGCCTGACGCTGTACGGGAAGAGATTCTCGCATAACCTAATCTCACCCTTCTGGCAGCCGACAAAGGCCATAAAATCCACACACATCTGTAAAGTAGGTAAACACTGCCTTGAGCGGAACTTTCCCCTCTAAAAACTGAGTAGAGATAGGTACACACAGAAGGACCATCGTGGAGCGCCCGCTGAGAAGTTTGAATCAACTAGGCGGCGACTACTAAACCTACCCCCATGAACACCAAAGTAGGATTCTCTTTATGCGGATAAACCATCTAAGTTGTAAGTAATTTGGAAAAATACCTAACGACTAACCTTAGTTGTATCAACTGACGAAATCATTAGCGACCGCTAGCGGTGTACCGACTGCCTGGGATAAGGATAGGAGAAGACCATTGTCTCACCCCTTTCCTCCCCCAAGACAGTTTCCCCTCCCGTCGTTCTTCAGGCCCTCCAGCCCCCGAGGCACATTAGTTCGGTTAAGGACCCAGAGACGTCGCATGCAGCGCACCTTTCTCTGCTTACAACTAAAAATTTCATGCATGGAGCTCTACCCCGCACCTTCTCTCGCCTCCCTCCCACCCCACCCACCCCAAGACACTAGTGCCCGAGACACATAAAATAGAGCTTGGCTCGAACTCAGATGGGAAAGATCGACAGCCAACTGCAGCCCTTTCTTTCCTCCTGGCTTGCACACACGACACCTACACTCATATTCTGCTCCCCGCAAGACTAACACGAATGGATCCCTCTCTCCAGAAGGACCCACCTCTTCGGCCTGGGCATGGCTTTCGATCACGTGCTCCGGCGAGATTCGCCTCCCTGATTGCGGCACGAGCCACCGCAACAGAAACTCCAGTCGATGCCGCCACCAAAATTTTCGTTGCTATTAGAGCTCCCGCTACGGACAGCGTAGTTCTCGGAAATCCTTCCACCATGTCTGCGACTTCCTCCAACACCAGCAATGCCACTTCTCATTCTTTGACCGTTCCTGTCATTTTGCCTGCTACAGCTGGAATGACCGTCTACATACACGCCACCCTCCTCCGCTCAGATTAAGGACTGACTGACAGAAAGGAACACATAGAGCTGCCATGGCCACCCAGTGTCACACCACAGAACAGTAGTGAATGGGACGAGACTGGCGAGGTACCCGCCACATCGAAGATGCGGTCGAGGATACAGGCAATCAGCCATGCTGGGAATGTTCGGTCGGACTCACGCCGCCACTGAGAAGGCGGCTGGCTGGTCCGGTCAGGAAATGTTTGTGTGTGTGTGGGGGGGGGGGGGGGGGGGAGGGGGGTGTTGTAAGCGTCGAGACAGACTGAGATACCAGGGGGACGATCAGCCCGGACTTCTGCTTGACAGGCACTTCCTCCTGGGGCCCCCCCCCCCCCCCGAGGTAGATTCAGAAGGACGAGACGACAGCCCACGCGGTGACCGATCACCCAGTCCTCGAGAGTGGGGATGAATGTGGGCCGGTGGCCACCCAACCACATTATTAATGTTGTTCAATTACATGTTTTCATTTTGACCTCGAAACATTTCCAACATTTAGTTACTTCGCGAAAGGTATAGCTGAAATGTGTTGCCGTCTGTGGTGGCAATATGTTCAGCTACAAGTATTTCAAAGGGAAAACCAGTATTCCTGCTAACAGGTACTCGAAATGACAATGTCTGTTTTCGGCGGCTAATTTAAGGGTTAAAATAGGCACAAATTACCCCATGAACACTCTAAAATAATTCTGATGTCAACATTTCTCATGCGTGTGGTAGATTTTTCCACTAGAGAACATTACACGGGAAATCTAACATTGCATCTAACAATTTGGATCAATAATCTAATAGAAAATCTTATTGGCCACCATTTTAAATATGGCCATCACGGTCAATAGGGGTCAAGATTTAAGATTCAATATTATTATTCAATAATTCCAAATAAACAATATTCATGGGTCATAACAGGTTGTCCGCCGAAGGCATTTCCTATTGTTATGGCAGACACCTTACACACATACATACAGGTATTATATAGTATATAAATTAGACAAGACAGAACTTACCTAAACAATTCACCATGGCATCAACAGCCAGTGTACAAAATTTACCAAAAGTGCACAATCCTTTCACCTATCTGCTGGACTATGGATACTGCTGTCGACTTAATGATTCAGCTGCTGAAACTAAACCACAATGCGAACCACCAAGGAACTCATTCAAATCACAAACCATTTGATGACAAACGACAACTGGATGAATGGCTTAGAAGCAGGAAAGCCCTAAATCCGGAAAGCGACTTTGGTAAACTGAAACTGGTTATAACTGGTCTGAATAACCTGAATACAGGCCTAGACCACATCACCCCAACCCTACCCAGCCACCACAGATCCTGAAGATGTAAAGATGGCAAAATGGAACCGGAAGTAACTGAATAAACAGATGATGGCTTGCACCATCGTCACCTTACAATACAAGAAGCCCAAGGGGCCTGTGTCGCTCACCTGGAACATTTACAACTCAACTAATCTTTATGGAGTTTTACATCAATCAGTGCCACTTCCAATGACTTTCAGTCAAATGGTTGATTTTGCAAAGGTGCTTTTGAACAATATTTAAGCAAAAATAGAAGACATCAGTACTAACAACACAAATTGATGACATGCAGTCAAACTTGTATTAAGACACCGCTCAAGTGAGAATCAGAAGACAGCCTCTTATGGTAACTGGTTTCTTAACCCTTTAATGGTCATGATTTCTCAGTAAAATAAAACTTTCAGGTTATGTCTATTTGCAGGCCAAGATATGGAGCATTTTGAAAATGTATCACTGGAATGACTGGCTCGATTATCATAAATTTTCAAAAATACTCATGCTGGACAGCAAATCGACATTCCTCAAGGCCACTGCAGAGGCAGGTTTTCGCTGGTTTGACCATTAAAGGGCTAATAAAGTTTCAAATACATTGCTTAATTGCATTTAGCAAATGAAGAAAATAGTCTTTAAGGCATGTGGTCTCTTAAACCTTTCACCCATAAATCCCGGGAAAAAGTATATTCTTTATGATCTAAAACTTATTTTGTTGAATATTTTGAACTTAATTTGACGCGAAGACGTTGTGCCTTAGGCAACATTGGCTTTCTTTAAGAAGGGTTAATACAGATGGTCTTTATAGCAGGTTCAACTGAGTATATTCCAAACCATCCTTTTAACACGTGTACATCTTGCTGAATGGCCAAGTTCGCAATGCTGCAGTTTATTTAAAAAATAATTTGACTGAGTCATAGCTGACTAAGGCAGCAACAACTTTCAATGAATCAAATACATTTCAAAATATTTTAACAGTATAGGTATCAGAGTACACAATACATATCTTAAATATTTAGGCAGCAGTTGCAGGGAAAAGGTTAACCTGTTAATTTAGTTTTTATCTATTATGGTAATAAAAGCTGTCATATGTCAATGGATGGTGGAAATAAAACTCCAATTGCACATTAATTAACCATTTAACCATTGAATTTAAGAAAAGTTAAATTTTCTCATAGAAAATGTCTATTTGCAGACCAAGACTATTTTTGAAAATTTACCAATGGTAAAATAGTCTTCATTTGGTCTGCAAATGGACATTTCTCAAGACCACGGCCGAAGCCGTTTTTGGCTGATATGATGGCTAAAGGGTTAACCGTTTTCCTAACCTAGCAAAATAGGTAAGATATTGTGTCCTCTGATATCGATAGCCAGGTGAGCTAATAATAATAAATTGATAAGAAGCGAATCTTATTAACGCATTTAACTGGAAATAATGCGCTAAGCTGTTGCTTAACAGCTGTTGTGTAAGCTGTTGCTGTCAATTGTACAACCGCAACAGCACTGTCTAAAACAGCAATGGTGTTTACAAACTGTACACCAGCCTTTCTAATACTGGCTTTGTAAAAATTTATCTCTAGACATTGGTGTGACAAGGGTTGAATAGTCATGCTGAAAACTGCTGCTGCACTTGACAGTAACAGACATCATCAGCAAAACCATTTTCAAAATGTCTGTCACCATGCTACATGCTGTCCAACAAAACTTGTGAATAACGCAATACTTAACTAAATTCATTGCTAGAATTAATTGGCTTTAACCCTTTAACCCTCAAATTTATTCAAGACAATTTAAATTTTCTCAAAGAAAATGTCCACTTGCAGACCAAGAGAAGACTATTTTTGAAAATTTATCACTGGAATGACTGGCTCGATTATCGAGCCAGTCATTCCAGTGGTAAATTTTCAAAAACCGTCTTCTTTTAGTCTGCAAATGGACATTTCTCACGACCACTGCAGAAGCCGTTTTTGGCTAATATGAGTATTAAAGGGTTAATGATGAATTAATTAAATAAATCTTTTAGAATCAGTATGTGAATATGGTACACTTCATCAGCTCACTACCTCACAGGGTATTAATTTCATTTCAATCCTGAGAATTAGAGTTGTGGTTTTAAATTACAGGATTAAATGTTTTCCTATGCTGGATAAATATCTAAAATATGTATTGTGTATGCTGACATATATAACTTTTATTTTGAATATTTTGATATTTATTTGACAGAAAGTTGTTGCATTCTAAGGCAGCAATGCCTTCAGTCAAATTATTATTTTGAACTAGTGAACAACTGCTGCTAAGTGAGTTTGGTCACTCTGTCAAATGATTACAAGGGTTTTAGAATGCAGTTAAACATGCTATAAAGACCACCTGTACTAAATGCCAATTTTACTACATGCCACCAATCCGTTTATCTGATAGATTCAGAAATGGCATGGTTGAAATCAGTATACTCATAACCCTGTACTAAACAAATTTTTGCTTCAAAATCCATGTTTTTTTAACAGATCAACTTCCCTTGAATAAACTTTAACGGCCGTTAATCCCTAATTAGATCTGCCAAATTTCGATCCCTTCAGCGGTTCTGGAGAAGCTGTTTTGGCTAAAACTAGGTCAACCAAAATGGCCGCCGAACCATTTGACCAATCAAGTTCCCTTGAACAAACTTGGTTCAGTTCTTGCCCTAGATCATATTTCATGGGGTTTGTTTCAATCCACCAAGCGGTTTCGGAGATTTTTAAAGACGTTTCAAAAAATCGGCCAAAAATCAAGATGGCCACCGGCCAAATCAGCCGATCGGCTTCGTTTGAACAAATTTGAATCTCTACAACCTAAGGATGCTTGCTGCCAAATATAATTAAAATCGTCCCATAAGTTCTCGAAAAGTAGACATTTTAGATTTCCCATTGCTTTAGTATGGGAGCTTTTGGCGGGAAAATGATCCAAGATGGCCACCAAACCGTTTATCCGACAGCTTTGAAAATTGCAAATTTGTGGTCAGAATACCTAAAAAACCTATATAAAACCAATTTCAGCCTCAAAATCCATCAAATAAAAAAATTCAATATGGCCGCCAAACATGCTGTATTTTGATTGGTCGACTGCACCATATTTTTTGACGGATTAACTTCCCTTGAACAAACTTTAATGGCCTTTAGTCCCTAATCATATCTGCCAAATTTCGGCCTGATACCTTCAGCGGTTCTGGAGAAGAAGTCGTTTTCACTAAAACTAGCTCAACCAAAATGGCCACTGAACCATTTGGCCAATCAAGTTCCCTTGAACAAACTTGGTTCAGCTCTTGCCCTAGATCATATTTCATGGGATTTGCTTCAATCCACCAAGCGGTTTCGGAGAAGAAGATTGTTAAAGACATTTCCTAAAATCGGCCGAAATCCAAATTGGCCACCATTCTGGCCAGGTGAACTAACAAGAATCGTTGTTCGCCAAACGCAACCAGAATAAGCAGAATAATCAGACCTACACTTTTGTCCCCAGACAACATGGAACTAGTGGTACGTGAAACATAAACAGGTAGACCAGAATGACCTAGAGACAGGCCTACACCATGGCCTGCAGCCACGGTGGAATCAGAAATTGACAAAATGTAACAGGAAATAGTTTAGTAAACAGGGGCAATGCTATACCATGTCACCACCCGACAGCCGACCTGTAAAGGCTGGTAAAACAGAACCGGATGTAGACAACCAAAAATGTTGTTGCAATGCAACCATGAAACTCGGCTTTACAACTTTGCAATGACCTATGAAGCTGGACTTCAAACATAAAATAAATATAGACGGCTTATCCATACACTTATCAATAATAATGACTGTTGACATTTTGACCCCAAAGTAATTGTCTCATCACATCTCATTAGCAAGTGTCCTAGTTTTCGTGAAGCATGATTAACACAACATGAGATATGAACTGCTAATTTGAGATAAAAGGAGTGTTATTTTTTATAAAACAGTTGAGTTTTGTCATTATCACATTGATTATGATCTTTTGATGCCAAGGTTATTGTGTCATGCCTATTGTGTCATGCCATCTCCTTATGAGGAAGGAATTGTCTGAATGTGGGCCCTGTATGTTTAACCAAACATGATATAAACTGCGAAATTGAGCTAAACACAAAACGTTACTGTTGAAAAAAACCAGTTTTCCCCCCAAGACCACAATGACCTTTGACTGTGTGACCCTAAATGGTATTGTTTCACGCTCTTTCATTATGCGGAAGCATGTGTTTAAGTTTGGGGCCAGTATGATTAACCAAACATGACATATGAACTACTAACTTGAGCTAAATGCAAACTGTTAATGCTGGTCATTTACAAATATTACAATAATATTGACCTTTGACCTTTTAGCCCAAAGGTTGTTGCTGTATGCCCACTATAAGGAAGTATGTGTACACGTCTGGATCCATGAAGACTACGCAACCATGAGATAGAAACCGCTAAATCAAGCCAAACACAAAAAATTAAGGCTGAAAAAATCCAGTTTTTATAAATGTTATAATAACCTTGGCCGTTACCCTTTTTACCCAAACATCATTGCATGATGCCCTCCACTTAGAACGAAGTATGTGTTCACGGTGGGTTCGAGTATACTTAACCAAAGATGAGATATGAACTGCTAAGTTGAGCCACGCCCAAGTTGCTAATGTGGAAAAACCTTGACCTTTGCCCTTTTGTCCCAAACAGCATTGTATGATGCCCTCCAATTATAACGCAGTGTGTGTCCATGGTTGGGTCCAGTACACTTAACCAAAGACAAGATATGAACTGCCAAATTGAGCTAAAAGCAAAATGTTAATATTGAAGTTTTTACCAATGCCCCCAATGACCTTTTGACTCCAAGGTTATGCCCTCTCATTATATCGAAGCATGTGCCCAAGTTTGGGTCCAGTATGATTATCCAAAATGAGATAGGAACTGCTAAGTTTATGTGACAGGAACTGCTAAGTTGAGCCAAACATAAAATGTTAATGTTGAAAAACCCCAGGTTTTACCACAGTCACAGTGACCTTTGACCTTTTAACTCCAAGACCATCGTGTGATGCTGTATCATTATAAGGAAGCATAGATCCAAGGTTGTGTCAAGTATGATTAACCAAACATGAGATATAAATAGAAAAATCAAGCTAAATGGACAATGTTAATAGTGAAAAAAGCCAATATTTCACCAAGGTCACAGTGACCTTGAACCTTTGAGCGCAACACCATTGTGTGATGCTGTGTCACTATAATGTGATGTGTCCAAGTTTGGCTCCGGTATGATTAACCAAACATAGATATAAACAAAAAAGTCGAGTTAAACATAAAATGTTAATGTTGAAAAAATGAGGATTTTACCAAGGTCACAATGACCTTCACCTTTGATCCCAAGGTCATTGTGTGAATGCGGATCATTATAAGGAAACATGTGCCCAAGTTTTGGTACAGTATGATTAGGTAACTAAACATAAGATATAAACAGAAAAGTTGAGCTAAACGCAAATTGGACGGTGCGGATGCCACCACCACCGGACGACGTGCATGGTATCACAATAGATCGTTTTACTTCGTAACGTTGAGCTCAAAAGGAATTTGGAGAGATAATCCAGCTGTAGATCAGTCAATCTATTGATTTGGATTCAGATAGAAAACACATGTTGACAAACGGAATCATGTATTGTTGTATAATTATGGGCCTATGGTGTCTGTGAAGATTCAGTGGTTATGATCATAATTCGCTCAGTTGTTCACCATAGCCGATGCCCAATCATACCCACTGATACTTCACAAACCCTTTGTTGCACGACGCCCCAAATGTTTTGAATAATCAGAAGTTAATGAAGCTGAAGCGGAAGTTGTTTTGACCGGAACTTGCATTAGCGTCAAACCTAAAAACAACTGACTGTGAACTAAAGAGCACTCGCTGAATCATAAGTGACTGACACAACCAAAATTCTTTTTCCACCTCATCAAAACCTCTGGATCTGATGCCTGCCACCATAGGGTCCTTCCATCCAAGTCTGGTTGAAATCACCCAAGCAGTTAATGAGGAGTAGCGTTTTAAGCAATATCCGGTAGATTTTCATAAAATTCAAGATTTTCACAAAAGAATTTACCAATCAAAATTCTGTATACAAATTCTGAAACCTACACCAATAGTGTCCTTCCAGTCAAACTAGGTTGAAATCCGCCAAGTGGTTAATGAGGAGTAGCATTTTGACAATCTGTGGTAATTCTTTTACAAAATCTGATTTTCACCCAAAAAATTAATCAATCAAAATTCTGAATAGATGTTCTAAAGCCTACCACCATAGAATACATCTATTCAAATTTGGTTGAAATATGTCAGGAAGCTAAGGAGTAGCATTTTGACCACTTCCTTTAGATTTTTAATAAAGTCTAAGATTTTCACCTCAAAATTTAATCAATCAAAATTCTGAACAAAGATTCTAGAGCCTAGTCATGGTTTATGCCATGGCATAAGCTCACTTTTCCTTTTAGACCAGGTGAGCTAATAAGGCTCTCCGGGTCCCGATGATCTCTCCAGCAGAACTTGAGTTACTCCAGGGAAATGAAAGCCTGAATGGGCAGATAAATTAACGGACAAATAAAAAATGGACGGATAAAACAAATGCTACTTGGGAATAATCAAATTTGGAACCACATGAGCATCCTACCATACAAGTATCGAGATCTGTGGCAAGGTTTATTGTTAGGAAATTACAAAAGAATGTTTTGAAGTCTAGAAAAGAGGACACTAAATGGACAGCCTGTTACACAGATGTGATGGGTCATGTGTGCGCTAACAACAGCCAATGAAGTACGCAATCACAATAGCACAAAATTTAACCAAACGTGCATGCATACAGGACAGATGATGACCCATCGGTGAGATTACATTTGTTCATTGGAGTCACGTGGGGTGAATGGACAAACAATGTACTGGAAACTTATCAGTGAATATAAATATAACAAAGGCTACCGAGTAGACGGGTCCATGGTTTTATTGTGTATCGATATATATTAACAATGGTTCATGGTGGGAGGGTATGATAAAAAGCATAACAAACAAATATTCATAACAATCATAATTAAAATAATATTGGATATCTGTTTTAAAAATAATAGTACAATATGGTTTATAGCTTACATAATTTAATTAGATAAATATGACCTGTGTGATTGCCATCGCATTCAAATCCCAAAGTTGCACAGATATATTGCCATTATGTTAACACAGGATTTACAGAACATATTGTTTAGTGCCAGAGGAAGATATGCCTTAGAGCATGACCATCCCAGGTCAGCAAACATGTTTGTACATTTTCAATGGAGGATTCCAGTTTGTCAGTCAATCATATGATGTCATAATCACTACATGACTTGTAGGATGATGTCGTAATCAATTACGTCATGAATGACATAGCTATGTTCATCACGAAGGCTTAATTGATGATGGAATAAGTGTTGTTGTACGGCTTGTATGTCTTTATTATTTAATAAACATGCTGTTGAATATGTTGAAACTAATTCGACTGGGCACTGTTGCTGTCATAAGCAGCAACAGCACCCAGTCAAATTAGTTTCAAAATATTCAACAGCTTACCTGTATATTTTCTGGAACTTGATAGTCAGGGAATTCAGGGATTGATCGATCCCAAAACAGGCGAAGTGTTAGTGGAGCTTAACTAGAGATGGGCAGGGAATAGCTAAAACCAGATTTCTCTATTGTAACGAAAGATGAATCTTGATATAGGGTCACGATTTCCAAATCTTAAATACTCTTCATAGAATGGTCACATCCGTTAACAGATATATGAAATAAAAGCAAATGAATGGATGTATGTAGTCAGTGCTGAACACTCAAAATACCAAAATAATGGACTATAAGTGCTTCCTTAAATGAGAGATTAGTTGTAATGTGGTGGCGTGTGAAAATGGAGAGACAGTGTTATTTGATACACATGTAAGTATAGATGTCTAATTTCGACAATGCATGATTTAGTTAATGTTTGATGGGATGGTCCAATTCCAGATTCTATTACTTTTATGGCAGTGAAATAAAGCATCAGATTCTATTACATGTAACTTATGATGATGATGGATATGTATGTAACTATATGCGCAGTGAATTCTGTACTATGTATGGCTCGGAGAAGCAGTGGCATGATTCTATAGAGATACCGCCCGACTTCACAGGTAACAGCACCAGCACCAAGTCAAATTAGTGTCAATATATTTAATAGAATGTTTATTAAATTTTTTAATTCTTCATAAAAAGAATATTCATGATGAAGCTAGGTCATTTTTATTGTGACATCAGGTGAAATAACATGTGAATAACATGTGACATATTTGATTATGACATTAGACACATGATTGACAGATTGGATCACTCCATTATTGTACTGATGTACAAGAGCTTTGTCTTTATATGTTATTGTTATATACCACTTATAAACATATACAGCTCTTGTGTACCATTACCATACTTCCTGGTAACATAGGAACACTTACTGAAACACTTATTTAAAGTATATAGAATACTTGCTCCTATAACCACATATTATGATGCTTGGTACGATAATAATAGGAATGAATTGAAAAGTGAATGATGTATAATAATACTTGCCATTAATCAACTACAACATACATGTCCAGTGCAAAGAAATACAATTGCAGTGACGGTAACACGAGATACAGAATTACTAAAATATACTCCATTATTGTACTGATGTACAAGAGCTTTGTCTTTATATGTTATTGTTATATACCACTTATAAACATATACAGCTCTTGTGTACCATTACCATACTTCCTTGTAACATAGGAACACTTACTGAAACACTTATTCAAAGTATATAGAATACTTGCTCCTATAACCACATATCATGATGCTTGGTATGATAATAGGAATGAATTGAAAAGTGAATGATGTGTAATAATACTTGCCATTCATCAACTACAACATACATGTACAGTGCAAAGAAATACAATTGCAGTGACGGTAACAGGCGATACAGAATTTGTAAAATATACTCAAATTGATGAATTATTTGCTTATTTGTAATACTATAGAGCTTGAAATGTCAATTCTAATCCTTTAATGGCCAAATCAAACCAAATGTCTTCTGCGTTGGTCTTGAGGCATGCCTCTTTGTTTGCCTAGAGAATCTTTTAGAAAGTTTGTCACTGGAATGACAGATTCAGACATAATGATAATCCAGTGTTAAGTTTACTAAATATTCTTCTCGTGGTGGTGGTGGTGGTGGTGGTGGTGGTGGTGGTGGTGGTGGTGGTGGTGGTGGTGGTGGTGGTGGTGGTGGTGGTGGTGGTGGTGGTGGTGGATTGCCTTCTATGGGTGAAAGGAGTGGAAAGCGCTTTAAGCTACAATCAGTTTTCTTCAACGTTCTTCATTGTGTCTTGTTCATTGTCAGCATCCTAAGCTTCTTCAGGTTCTTTTCCATCTTTAGCTGGCTTAGATTACATTTTTGAGATATGATCACAAAATACTTAACAAGGTGTGTGGTATGGCATCCTCTACATGCCTGACTTTTGTTTGGACCTAGTATTAAAATTCCAATGCTATCAGAACTGGGATACTCTCTGATATTTGAAGAACATGTCCAAACATTGACCATCATTGTTGCGTTATTGTCACAGAGGGGAACCATGTTGCACAGTTTGTAACCTGCAGAGTTTGAACTTAGGCTGTCTAACCAGTTGTGATTCATGATGGCCTGCAAGTGTTTGCGATAACAAGCATCAGGTTTGTTCACAAGGACCAATGGAGCTGCTCAGTTGCCACAGTTGCAAAGCAGTATTGAGACACATGTAGCATCGTATAGGTGCATCTTGACTTTCATTGGAATGTTCGAGCCACAAATCAACACCTTCCGGAAGGAAAGACGACTTCATCATTCATCTTTTTTATGTTGAAAGGTATACATGTAAATTCAGTTTTGACTTCATTCATGTAGAAGTTTGAGGCATGAGTTGTTTTGAATCTGTTGGAAGCAATTCATCAAGGAGACGCTTTATCAGAGATGATATCAACATCATCTACATACTCCATCTCCAGTGGTGTATCTAGCTTTGAGATTGGAGGGTTTGGTCTTGTTGAATATTCTAGAACAGATGAGCTGCAGCTAGGTAACAGGTGGAGAGCACTGGTGACAGAGCATCACCCTGTGGTGGGTGGTGATCCTATGGCTGTGCCAAATTCTGCAGATTCACTTAACATGAGCACTTAATTTTGTGCTGGCAAATAAGAGTCTAAGTACAACAATTAACTTGATGGAGGAATTGATGAATCCGTGTTCTCTTAATAGTATTGAATGGACACCACATATCATTTCCCATCTTGTAGAGATCCCAGTACTTTGATAGAACACCCAATGTCAGCATACTTTGTGCCCCGGTTATGTTAAAACCATGGTTTCATTATCCTGTAAATTTGTCAATTTTATCTCTAATACTAGTTACATTTGGCAGAATTTTTCTAATTCCCCTCAAGAGCATGAATGGCTCAAGTTGGGGAGAAGTCCAGATGGCTTCTTGATATTAGGCAGTGCAATGAGTTCTTCCACAGCATCTATAGTAAAGTGTTGTTCAAACGCCGACTTGATCTGTGTGTTGGGATGGTATCACCCACATACTTGGTGAGGAGTTTGTTGTTTATGTCATCTGGCTAGGATGCTCGACCATTTTATGTTTGTCATCGTTTTCCTAATCTCTGCTTCTGCTATGGTATTTGTAGCTGTTGTAGTTTGCCATCAGACATGTAAAGTGGCCCATCGCGTGTATGGGGGGAACAGATCTTTGAACTATTCTCTGATAGTTTCAGCTTTTCCTGGTCAAAGCCGATGACGTGTCCATCAGAGTCATGTACAGCGGTTGTTCATTGTGGCATGCTGAATCTTAATGCTTTAGCGGCTGTGAAAGCTTCACAACAACCATCAGTGGAAGTGACATTGTTTACCAGGTCATATGGCCAGTTCTTTCCAACTGACTTGGTTTAGGATCTTGTTGAGGTTATTTTTTAGTTCATTGTTGTGTTCATTCCTACAGTTTTGGTATTTGCGTAGTCTCAAATTTTTTTAGGAATCTTTGTCGCAAGTGGATCATCAACATAGTACCTCTTTTGGAAACACTAGTGTTTGCATAAATGAAACTTGAATCTCAGCTGGTGTTCCGCCTCGCAACTTTATTAGAGATTATTTTCCTCTATTCTGAAAACATGTCGACGACATTATAACATGAATTTGATGGGGTGTCAAAATCAATGATTTTAATGAAATTTTAATACTGATACTTTGTGAAAATCTGTCACTTTTCATAAGTTTATTAAATATGATAAAACCTTTTTGGGAGAATTTATTAAAGAAATCAAATTTCGCTTGAGTTCTTTAAGAGTGTGACAAATCAACAGTTTCAAAATTCAGTACACTTTCAAATATTTTCAAGCATTCCGGTACACATGTACTTTCACGGTTTGACATAACATTCTAAACATTGTAGTCATGGATGAGCCAGAAAATCATGAAAATACACATCCCGTGGGAACACTTTATACGTGAGCAAATAGTGATTTGCAATAGTTCCTGTAACATGATAAACCCGTTTTAAACTCTTGAAAGATAATGGATTAAGTAAAAGACAAAGAATTCAAGTGTGCTATGAACTTTGAGCTATACATGTAGGAGTAAAGCAATTTTCAATATTACAAGAAAGCATTTATGATCTGCAGGATACCACATGAATTAATATGGCTAAGTTGTAAAAGCATCATCAAATCTGCATCAAAGTCCCATGATAGATATGTTAAAAAATGGCAAATACCTTATAAATTCAAGCTACCAGAGGTTTTAAGTTCAAATGAATGAAAATGATGCATTTCACATTGGTTTTCACTACAAGATGGTCAGATCCACGTTTTCTATATGCATAGAAAAACATAATGTAGTTCTACAACTGATGACTGAGGAATTGTTGTAACCATCTTGGACCTTGCATGTCTGCAATGTATTTATCCTATTCTGTATGATACAGATGGTATTATATTTACTAATAATTAATCATAAATAAAAATGTGTTCATTACTTTCTACTCAATTTCACTGACAGTTTATTGCGTCATGGGGAAGACTGCTGAATAAAATTTTTTTTTTAATCTAGGGGTTTCATATTGAGATGTAACAAGCAACCAGATATATTAATGCTAAAATATTCAACAACTCAATATTTGGTTTCAGGAATGAATGTTACCTTGAAAGCATATTTATATTGCCACTACACTTTGTAAACTGATATATATTAATATTCTGGCTGGAAATACAAACATATCTGCACGAAGCATGAATAATTAAACATTAATAATGCTAATAATTTGAGAGAACATGGGCATTTAGTTAAGAAATAAACGAAATTTGTTCCAAAATGCACATATTTGTCTCTGATACCAAAGAATTTATGATTGCTACTGACTACTCGATCAATTAGATATCAAACTCCTCTTCAGCAAGCCATAAAACCTACACGTATATAGTGTCACTCCTATTCAGCAAGCCATAAAACCTACATGTATACAGCGCCACTCCTATTCAGCAAGCCATAAAACCTACATGTATATAGCATCACTCCTCCCACCCAAAAATATTATGCATTCCCATATTCAGTATAAATATCCATTGCCTAAGAAAAGCTGTTTGATTAGTCGATGGTAGACAAGTTTTTTTCACATATCGATTTCCATCAAACAAACTTGGGTTTCCGAGTTATCAATGTCGAGTCTCAGGCCGATCCCTTCAGCAGTTCCGGAGTAATTTTTTGTGAGAACTAGGTGATCCAAGATGGCCACCAGGCAAACAGACCAATCACTTTCTATTGAACAATCTTGCATCAGCTCTAGTTTCTCGAGTTTCATGTCAATTGGCCAAGCTGCTACAAAAATGTTCAAGGATGTTTCTAAAAATAGTGCAAACACAAACATATCCAGCACCCAAGTTTGATTTAAAAGGTCTCAAATTCATATTTAGCAGCACCAAAGTTTATATATCACCATTTTTAATGACCCTTAGTCCCTAACTATATGTGTCAAGTTTCTGCCTAATCCCTTCAGCCATTCTGGAGATATTTTCATGAAAACTAGGTCATCCAAGATGGCCATCAGGCAGATTTACCAATCCGCTTCTCTTGAACAAACATGGTTTAGCTCTTGCCCTAGATGACATTTCTTGAGCCTCACATCTATTTGTCAAGTGGTTTCATCGATGTTTACACGTGTTTCTAAAAATAACCCAAAATCCATGATAGGCACCTATTAAATCGCCCAATCAGCCTCCTTGAAAATGTTTTGGGATCTCTATTCCCAAAGAGTTTCATCCGAAATATAACTAAAATATTACAGTAGTTCCTTAAATTTCATGAATGACGGAGACTCGGCATAGCATACCATTAAGATCATTTAGGCCATTCTGGCCAGGGGAGCTAATAATGTAATGCTAAAATAACTTCTTATTTTAGTGATTAGATAAACATAGCTTCATTCGCAAAACAGAATTAAGAAAATTACATTAATATATTAATTTATTTATAAACTGTTAAAGGCAATAAATAGAACTTTGTAAAAGAAAAAATTGTGAAAAAATATAATGATATGACAAATGATTGTTTATGACAAGTAAATTTAAATCAACTTGCTATCAGACAGTACTAGTGACTACTTACAACTATGATTACTATTATGCTCTAAATAAACAAAAAGAACTATAAGAGGTTTATCCGTAAGATAAAAATTCATTAACATTATCTTATATATTATTTGTTTATATATATTGTGCATGTTATATTTGTTCGTAGATAAGACCTAACAAGAGAAAAATAATAAATATATGTATATAAATATATCTAGATATGATATAAAATCCCCTCAAGTGAGGAATCCAGTTTCTCAGTCAATCATATGATGTCATAATAAAATGTAGGCTGACATCATAATCAATTACATCATGAATTAAGCAATTTAGCCCGTCAAAACACTTACTAGTATGTTAAGTTGTGTGAATTGTATATCTTTACTATTTAAAAACATTCCGTTGAGCATTTTGAAACTAATTTTAATGGGCACTGTTGCTGCCATAGACTGCCATAGGCAGCAACAGCACCCAGTCAAATCAGTTTCAAAATATTCAACAGCTTACCTGCATAATTGTCTGGAAATTGGGATTCAGGGACTGCAGCGATTGATCATTCCCAAAACGGGCCAAACATGGGTGGAGCTTAGCTAGAGATGAGCGGAGCATAGCTAAAACTGAATTCCTCCTTTCTCAAGAAAACATATTAAATAAATTAACATTCTTCCACCTGGGATATAAATCATAGATTGGTGACCCTCAACCACAGGTATTAGGCACATTTTTTTAAGTACAGATTTTCACATTTTTCTTTTCCGGCCCTAGATGAAGATTGGTGAATCCTTATATAAGGTGATAAATGTCCTTTCTTGTAACAATACTCTTCTTCTTTTATGTTACAGATGAATGCAATTTAGAGAACAAAGAAAATATGTATATTTGACATGCCTGAAGTCATTCACTGATGAGTGCATAGTTAGTCATCAGTAGTGTTTAACCCTTAGCACTCTGATATCAATATTCTATTTTTTACTGTGTCGATATCAAAGAAACTGGTGAAAAATTTTCAACAATTTCAACAATTTTGCTGGAAGATGTTGCTGTTTACGACAGCACCATCTCCCACCAATTTGTTGAAAAACGAACACCAGTTCATCTTATAATTTAACTTGAAAATTTTAAATTTTGACATCAGAATGGTAAGGGCTAAGAAGACATTTTTCCTTACCATAAACAGCTGCTCATAACACAGCATTATCATCCTTGGTAAGCGTGGTAGACAGAACAGTGGGAGGTGCAATAACATAATGAAGAATTATATGAGTAAGTGATTAAAATTAATGTCAATAAAGTTATGTAAAAATAAAAATAATAAAATTTAAATATTTAAACAGTCCTTCAAAACATACAATTAATTTTATTCAGAAATAAGGGTGGGTTTAGTTGTATAATCACTTAACATTTTGATCATTAAAAGCAGGATATAGTAACTTCTTTCCGCCATCACGAATATTTGTTGAATTTGTTGCAATTAATTTACCTGAAAATCATTGGCACATAAAGCAAATTATTTCAAGAATATTCAACAATTTTTGTGTACCGGTATGTTTAGCTTGAAATTGAGATAAAGCTATTTCATTGTTGAAAAGGTTAATGCACGAAGGGATGATAAGAATGGCTCAGGAGGTGGATGACCATGAGTGTTTTGAATAATAAGTCTTGTTTGGGGGCGGGGTGGTCTGATATCCATACATGGTTGTAAGTTATTTAAAGAAGCGACACAGAAAAAGAAAACAATTCTAAGATTTAAAAATAATTACAACAGTCAAATTTTGGCTCAGCGATGTCTGCCTTTTGGAGCCAAAAGATTGTGATTGCTTAAGACAACTAGTCGAAAAACATGTCTTATAAGAGCCACAATCTAACTGTCTCCAGAGGTGGATAAAAGACAATGTCTACAGTAATTAACGGAGGAATCCAATCAGTTAGTCAAGCATCTGATATCATAGTCAAAATATGTCTCGTGTTAGCACCCAATCAAATGATGCACATCCGACACAAAAGGGGCTTACAGTAAAGGTGTGAATTGTATGGCTTTGGTTAATTTATAATTTAATAAACATTCTGTTAATTATTTTGTAGGCAGGATCTGTATCTGTATGTATGTGCACCTGTATGTGTGTCTGATTACTGCAGTCTGCAGATGTAGTAGTAGTAGAAACATACTAAAGCTGCAATCAGTTCTTCTTCGCCTTTGCCCACTGTGTCTTGTCCTCGGCTGAAATCCTTAGCTTTCTCAGGTCCATTTTTTACTGAGTGTACCGAGTCCTGCTTTCCTGAGGTCACCTCGTAGCACGCTTAGCAGATTTATGCAATGACATACTTCCTTTAGTTTCGTGCTTTGTAGATAGGTATACATGTATGGGGGTGAACTCTGTTTTGGATTCATTCAGAGATTTCCAATTTTTTGTTTGCTTGCAAATATTCGGAGAAATTTGTCAAGGGGTCTCTTTTCCTCTTCTGTGAAGTCCACATCGTCGGCATACTAACCGGGTTGTAGTAATCGATCAGATAAAATATTATGACGCAAAGTATTTGAAATTGTGATTTTCTAGCAAACAATGGGCCAAAATTATAAAATATTAGCACAAGAAAAGATATATCCGACACATTTTAACACACACACACACACACACACACACACACACACACACACACACACACACACACACACACACACACACACACACACACACACACACTCCCCCCCACCCCACCCACCGTCCTATGAGGGTAATTAACCATTCCAAACCGATGACATCATTACATGGCTGTCATTACAACAGCCATAATAATCAACTTGCTTGAGCATGATTTGATGATAACATCTTTCATGTTCAAACCAAATTGTGAATGAATGCAATGTACATGTATGTATATTGGAACATAGGAAGCCACAAAAGGTGACCATTCAATGGACCTTTCTGGTTTTTGCTATGCCCCGCCCATCACTAGCTAATCTCCACCCACACCTCGCTCGTGTTGGGATCGATCGATCTCTGAACACCCTGACTATCAATTTTAAAAAAAACCACACGTAAGCTGTTGAATATTTTGTAACTAATTTGACTGAGCGCTAGGCAGCAACAGCGCCCAGTCAAATTAGTTTCAAAATATTCAACAGCATGTTTATTAAATAGCAAAGAATTACAAAGACATACAATTCATACAATGTGTCGGACTATTTGAGATTATATGGAACCCTTTGTGATGTAATGATTGTGACGTCATCATACACATGCTGAGCTGATTATGATGTCATACGAGGTCAGATGATGGATGGATACTCTGGAAAGATGAATTGTAACATCTGTTCAACACTAATCACAGCACGGGTGTCCCTATAATTAATTACACAGTGCTTTAGAGGATTGGTCATCCACGGATCGGCAGCCACAGGCACTGTTAAGCTGAATGTGTTAAATGTAACAAAAATAAGAAATAAAACCTGCTGATTATTTTGAAAATAATTTGATTGAAAGATTATTGTGTCTGCGACAACTTCCCATAAACTATTTTCAAAATAATCAGTTTAAATTGGACTAATTATTTAATAGGATGTGATAAGAAAGATCTTGTCTACAGTACATAGTTCAGCATTTAGGGTTTAATGTGTTATATTGACGCATCCACGGTAGACCTCTTTGATCACACAGATGTTAAAACATGGACATGTTCTAACTGGCCTTAGGTGGTGTTGGGGATGGAATAGTAGGTAAATTCCTTATAAATATATGGCTAGAAAATTTCAATATAATTATAAGTCCGTTCTATAACTGGCTGTATCCTACATTACCAGGGACAGACCTACCCATTTGCCAATTCGCTTTTGAGAATAATTTTCATGGTTGGCCAATAAAATGTCAAAATAGGCTAATTCACTGGCTAATGATTTTACATGTATGTTGGTATGTCAGCTCCTCTTAAACTATGATGACACATCTAATTCTATCTAATATTTTATTTCTCACATGAACTGCTGGTCATCTCTTACTTGGTTATTATTAGCCTTAAGATCTAGCGGGATCATAAAGGATTAGATTGATAGGTTATTGGTCAGGCTAAGAAAGTCCAGATTTGGCTAATGAAATCCCAAAATAGGATAATTCACTGGCTAATGATTTCAAATGAGTAGGCCGGTCCCTGATTGCATAGCTGTCAAAGTAAATCTTAATCAATCAGACACCCAAATTTACTGGAACCGTGAATCAAGGGCCAACTTAGATAACTGTAGCTGATTATTTGCCAGCCGAGTATAGTGCATTCCACTGTACAATAATCGCCTATAGTTAACTATATTTGGCTAGTCAAACATGTTTTTAGATCCAGTTCTGTTTTAGCCAATTTCCCTTTTGCAAATGACGAATGCCTGTTTTACAGCAGAGATTCGTTAACAGGTAGAATAAAATGGTGAGAGCGGCATAAATTATTATGTTTATGCTTGGTTTATATTTTATGCGAGACTTATAGGTCGATTTAATTCCTGCTACTGGCTATCGGTAATATTGTAGCTACTCCGTTTGTGGTATGAGCCGGGATTTTCATAACGGTTGGGTTTTTGTGGCAAGTATTACATGTTTTAAAATACACCTTATCCTCAAGCCCAATAGCCTAAACGATATACTGTAATATTGCAGTATTTTCCTAGATATCGTTCTCATCTTTTAAAAGCCAATATCACTCAGCCATAGCCATGAAACTATGATTTCTATGGTATGGTATTGTATACGTCAAGGTAGTGTATGGCATGTGTCACATAGGCATGGGAAAGGTGTGATGTCTCGCACCTATGGAAGGTAAAAGCATTATACAAGATCACATTGAGCATGATTGACCTCTAGATAGTCTCATATTGATACAGCAAAATACTATTGCCCAATGAGAAAGCCATAGTGATACAGAGTCAAGACAGGCCTTATAGCTTATCATAACTGCCGTGCAAGTACTATCGGCCTGAGCAAGTCTTAGGTATAGTCCATGCAATGTAGACCATTTGACTATCCTTAAGAGTTGCTCTAGCCCGTAGTACTTGCACGGCCGTTATGATAAATATATCTCTCATTGTAAAGTGTATATAACAAAAGACTATGCTGAATTAAATGCCCATTGAAGAATAACCTTACACAGTGGATAAGTTCAAACAATGAATAAACATGGAAAGATTTTTTAATATTATGTATAATGGATGCAAGAATCGCATAGAACAAATCTGTAAAGTTTAATTAAAATAGTATAATCCCACAATGAATGAAATGTCTATTATATAATCTAAACATTCTTCTAATTCGTGTCTTAAACAAAGACAAATCATCAGGAAATAAGACCAACCCACGTAAATGCATGAACAAATTTAACAATCATTTTCATTATGAGGCATACTGAAAGTAATGATGGAATGGAACAAAGATGTAAAGTTTTGTTGGGATCGGATAAGCCATTGATGAATTAAATGTCCATTGAAAACTTTGAACATTATTCAAATTCTTAGCTTAAAAGGAAACAGATTACCTAGGAACAAACTCTGTAAAGTTTTATTGAGATCGAATAAGCCCTTGATGAATTAACTGTCCATTGAAAAATTTGAACATTATTATAATTCTCGGCTTAAAAGGAGACAAATGACATAGAAAGAAACTAACTTCAGATCAGGTAAAAATACGGAAAGGCCTGTATTGTTAACATGGAACATATGCTTTTCAACTAGAAAGGGCATCGCCTATAAGTAGAGCGCTAAGGTTTGGGCGGAATCACAACAAGAACACAGGGATGCATCCTAACAGATTCAGTTAAAATAGAGATGACATTATAAATTTCTCATTGCCTTAAGATGAGTCATTGGCGGGAAAGCAATCCAAGATGGCTGCCAACCCATTTATCTGACAGTATCGAAAGGAGCAAATTTGAAATCAGCCTATTCAAATACCTAAATAAAAACCAATGTTTACTTCAAGATCCATCAAATAGAAAATTCCAAAATGACCACAAAGATCCTAAATTCAGATTGGTCAATGTTAACCAGATTTTTACATACTAACTTCCCTTGAATAAACTTGAATGGCCCTTAATTCCTGACATATTACACAAATTTCGACTCGATCCCTTCAGCGGTTTGGGACATGGTTTTTTGTAAAATTAGGTCTTCCAAGATGGCCACTGAAGCATTTGACCATACCCAAAAAACTATTTCAGCTTCAAAATCACTCAAATAAAAAAATTAAATATGGCTGCCAAGCATGATACGTTTTGATTGGACAATGCTGGCCATGTTTTTTGACATATAAACTTCCATTAAGAAACTTTAATGGGCATTAGTACCTAATCATATCACAAATTCGGCCTGATTCGTTCAGCGGTTCTGATGGCCGCTGAAAGATTTGGCCAATCAAGCTGTCTTGAACAAACTTGCTTCAGCTGTTGCCCTAGATGTGTCATGAGTTTTGAATCAATCCCCAAGCAGATTTAGAGATATTTAAAGATGTTTCTTAATAGTCCAAGATGGCCAACGGATAATTTGGTCGATCAGCTTCTTTCGAGGAAACTTGGATCTCTATGCCCTAAGGATGCTTCCTGTCAAACAAGCATTCTGTAAGTATTACTTTGCAATACATGTCCCCTACCTGGTGCTATAAATCTTTAGAGATTGACAGTGAAAAATTCAATTAAAAATTGACAGAGGTAGCTGAAACTCGAACTTGATCTGTAACTTCCCATAACAAAGCAATATACCAAGTTTCAGCTAAATATGGTGAAGGAGAAGGAAAAAGCCTTGAAAGCTGATATGTTTGTATTTCTTAAGTCGAAAGGGCTCAAAAATGTATGTAAATGCCTGAAACTAGAACTTGCTAAGCAATTTCTCATAACCAAGCAATGTACCAATTCTCAGTTGAATATCATGAAGGGCTGCGAAAAAAATTGGGGATAACTAATATTTTTTGATATTTCATAAGTCGAAAGGGGGCATAACTCCATAGCAAATTGATGAAAATGTCTGAAACTCGAACTTGCTCTGTAACTCCCTATAACAAAGCAACCTACCAATTCTCAGTTGAATCCCTTGAAGGAATGCAAAAAGAAGTATGGAAAACAGATATTATTTGTATTTCATAAGCTGAAAAGGGACCTAACTCCATAAAAAGTTGACGCAAACTCCTGAAAGTCGAACATGCTCTGTAATTTCTCATAACAAAGGAGCGTACCAATTCTCAGTTGAATAGCTTGAGACTGCGGGAAAAAAAGCAGTAAGCTGATATTTTTCATATTTCTTAAGTCGAAAGGGGGCATAACTCAATAAAAACTGACACATACACCTGAAACTCGAACTTGGTCTGTAACTTCTCATAACAAAGCGATGTACCAATTCTCAGTCGAATACCTTGAAAGCCTGTGAAAAAAAGTGCAGAAAACCAACTGCGAGATGGATGGACAGATGGACGGACGAACAGACAGAGTGCAAACCTATAGTACCCCAGGTTTTGCCGGTAGGGGACTAATAATTGAAATCGGCCTAGTCGATATGGAAACTTGTTTAAAGAAAAAGTTGACGGACGAAGGATGACAGACAGTCACCACAGCAAAAGTATAAGTATATGATGTCATAATCACATGTAGGCTGACGTCACAACCAAAATGCATAATGAATGACATATCTAGCTTCGCCATGAACATTTATAAGTCTGTCAGGTGTACGAATTTTATGTCTTTGATGGATTTACTATTTAATAAACATTCTGTTGAATATTTTGAAACTACTTTGACTAGGTGCTGTTGCTGGCATAGGCAGCAACAGAGACCAGTCAAATTAGTGTCAAAATATTCAACAGCTTACCTAGATAGTTACCTCGAAAATGGGAGTCTGATAATTCAAGGTTCAATGTATTTTAATTGATCACAACTCATAAACTGTGGGCCCAGCTTACCTAGAAATGGGTGGGGCATAGCCAGAAATAGATCCCTGTATTAGCCTTAGCTTATACCATGTATTTAACAGCTGAGTTAGCATTTATGGAAGTACTCAACTGTTTGGCATGCCACCTAGAGCCCATTCCAAACTTCGCAGAGTGCTCAGCGAGATCGCAGAGCAGAAAAAAAGAGCCTCTCTTTTGGAACACTACGTATTGTTAAAGCGCTCTGCTGTTTCGCAAAACATGTTTGAAGGCGAGCTATGAAAGCATTGTTTTTACTCTATGATGTAATTGCATGTGAAGCAAAGTCAAGCAAAGTCATAAGTCATCACGGAAAGGATGCTGGGGAGAGTGCTTTTCAAAAACATTTTGTTCCGAATAAATTATTATACGGCGCTTAAAAGAGTGACATTTTGAAAATACTTTTGCATCTCTTTCGGAACATAAGACAGATGTTGAATTTTATTGAAAGCTGTTGTTATTTAGGTGATCCTTAGATTCAACAGTCTAAGTGTTACATAAAAATATCTAATAAATTACCATATCTATACCTTTCAACTCACAGGCATGACAGACACCAACTAATACTTTAGTAAGCAAAATATATTCTGTTAAATATATTGAGACTAATTTGATTGAATTCCCTTAAGGCAGTAACAACATCCAGTTAAATTATTTTCAAAATATTGAAGAGCTTGCTATCCAGGCTAAAAGTGCCAGGAAAATTATTAAATTATCAGTTGATATTATGAAGTCCACTAAGGCCACATCATCTGCCAATATTCTAAATGTTACAATGGAAATGTATTTGAATGTAATTCTTATGTGATTAGAATTCAATGCTGTTATGATTTACTATCATTCAGTTTCTACATCATCCAGGGAAAATTGCTCAAATGACTTATGATCTAAATGAATAGCTTTATGACTATGATTTGTTTCACCATTCTTACTATCTAGCTGCTCACCAATACCCGAATCCGACAATTTAAGCATCAACTTTTCATCTTTTGAAGAGGCTTCACTAAATGCATTAGTAAATGTGAAATTTGAATTCTTTTTATCAGCATCTGGTGAGTCTGTAGTTAAATTGATATGATTTGGAAATAATTCTGAATATTGTGGATTATCAACATGTTCATCGAGCTCAGGTGACCAGTCCAGACCGGCGCTGGACAGTCCACTGTCCAGTGTATGGTTACCAGACGGCACAACAGATTCTGGGTTTGGCTTACGTAATTTGCTCGTAGAATTGGTTCTTGTGGAATGTTCTGTCCATGCAGCTGAAGAGAATTTCTTAAAGTGATAAAGACGATTTGTTTGACTGGAATGATCATTATCCGTATCCACGACCTCCTCTTCTATCTCCTCTGGAATTGAAACTCTTCCAGGAGAGCACACTGTCTCCTCTGATGTATTTGAATCAGTAGGAGACAGTGCTTCCATATATGCTGTATTTGGATCTTCTGGATTGGTTGGCTTTGAGTATGATTTCTCGATCCTTAATGCATTAGATGCACCAGCAAGGTCAGATATTCTCACAACAATCTCTCTGAGTCTTGCTGCCAGTACAGATTTGTCAACAGCAACACAGAATTCTCGACCTGCAAAAGAAAAACAAGTCAGCCATCTTTACCTTTTAATGATCAAACTTGGCCAAGAAAATTTCTCATAGAAAATGTCCATTTGCCAAGAGAAGTATATTTTTGGAGAAAATTTACCATTTGTGTTCAAGTATTACACATTTTTTAAATTGATCTTCAACTGTTTAAAACATGTGTGCGTTCTATATATGAGAACATAGCTTGACTTCTTTTTTTTGCTCAAATTTCCAAGCCAAAATGGCATTTTCGCGATGGAAAATGCCACGAAAATATGACCTCATCAGGTGGGGAATGATTTTCACTGTCGAGTCTAAATAATAATCAATATGGGAAATAAAATAGCTGGAGGTATCATATTATGTAATAAACCTATTATTCGTGATCATAACCTCTGTAAATATGTTTTGTAAAATGAGGAAATAAAGTTTGGAAATATCCATTTAAATTTTTTATCACGCATCCATGATCACGTGATTTCATTCATGCTGACAAACACAGATATAATCAACCTAGAGTGCTTGTGGATAGACGCCTCCAATCACAGAAGAGGTTAAACATTTTTTGTGTTTGGAGGTGCGAGCGGGTTTCATTGATGCGATCTAATGCTTCCTTGTCTGAACCGACTCATATAACTTATCAAACAGTATGCAATGATAATATATAGTAATTTCCGAGTCCAGCATATTTATATCTACCGAGTACTCGCTATAACCCTTCTTAATTTGATTTATATCAAGCTTTCCTTATATCACGTGAAATTATATCAAAATTAGCATTGACTTTGATGTTATAAATGATTTTTTAAGGATACACAATATTTAGGCAGTCCCAATTAATAATTTTACTTCTGTGATGTTTTGCGGCATACATTAATTTTATTAAATATAGTGTTACGGCAGTAAGAATCAGTATGAGGAAATTGTGTTCAATCTTTGTGTTACTCTCTGAGTTTTAACTATTTTAGAAGGGATTTCAATTTTTTCTTGAAATATACATAATGTTTAAGACCACCCGCTTTCTCAGACAAATATCTTTAAAATCACTATTTCATAATGTGCAGGAGATGGAAGTTGTCCAATATTTGTTTTCTAATCCCCATGAGGTTCTTCCAGTCAGATGAACATTCAAACATTTAATATCAGAGGGCAATTTAGTCAGAAATTTCACGCACAAAATCAGAGGGCAGGTTTTATCCCAAAGAATTATGTCTTGGCTCCATAACTATTAGAGCAATACTATAAAATGGCATGCATAAATGCATTCACGCACGCACGCATCCACACACGCAAGTACACAGACACACATACTAAAGTCAAATGCTAGGAGTCATTATTCACAACTTATGTAAGATTAAGCGTCATTTTGGTCTAGCCCTAGGGCTATAATTGCCTGTTATTAGAAAAACAGTGACTAGTTCATCTTACCATTCCAGTGCCAATCTTTGATTGCTATATCCACATCTGTGTTATCACTGCAGAACTGGAGGGCGCGGCATACCAGCGAGTTCAGTACACAGTCACGCTCCTTCTCTGAAAGTTGAGAGAAAGCAGATTAGCTATAAAGGAGCACTGGCTGGATTAAACATTTCATACTAACATTCCACTACCTATTTTCAGAGCAACCATACATGCGTGATAATTAACCCTTTAACCCTCGAATTCACTTTTCAAAATTTCCATTCTTTCATAGAAAATGTTCATTTGCAGACCAAGACTATTTTTTTTCATTTACCACAGGAATGACTGGCTCGGTTATCGAGCCAGTCATTCCAGTGGTAAATTAAAAAATTAGTCTTCTCTTTATCTGCAAATGTCACTTCTGGCTGACATGAGTGTCAAAGTGTTAAGGCAGTGAATGTTGTGACCATCTCGAACACCAGAAGTTTGCCAGAAAAGGTGGACATTTCTTGGCCATGTTTATAGAATGTTGAATGAGCTGCCTACAAAATTAGGTATGATTGGACACCCATAAGGAGGAAGCGGGCAGAGTGGGGGTAGACCAAAGAGTACATGGAGACATTCAATGGAAGATCTGGTGAATGTCTGGCTGATATGGCGCACAGCAGCCAGTGCATCTATGAACAGAAGAGGGTGGAGCGAACATGTGCCCTATGTGTGCACTATTGAATATTTTGAAACTAATTCAACTGGAGTCTATTGCTGCTGTGTACTTATGATAAGATATACATTCAAATAATATTTATATAACCACAGCTAAAGTAAGTGTGAAACGAATACGATTTTCTCCTATATACTTCCTCATTAAAGGTGCAAACTCGCAGCAGAATGGTTGAAAATAAAATTGTTAAAATTGTATACTTTTAGAGACTTAAATTGTGTGTCTACATGTACTGAAACGAAATAAATTTTAGCATATTATGATTTCATTACGTGCAAATTAATATAATTTTTTCAGTTGTCAAATTGAATTAGAGGCACGAGTCCCTAATTCAAATTCACAACTAAAAATACGAAATGTATTTATACGGAATGAAATCCTATGTTAAGATTTATTTCGTTTCCTACCATTGAGGAAAACAGCTCACGCCTCTAAAAGCATACAATTTTAAGAATTTTATTTTGAAACATTTTTGTGTGAATATGTACCTTTAATGTAATGCAATCAGAAAAACCTTTCTGCACAGCTACACATAAATAGGAAGCAATAGTGACTATGGCTGTACGGGTTACTAGTCAGCTTGAGTGATGTTTTACTGTATATATATATATATAATCAGAAATCCACTAACCATTACAGAGCAGAAATGACCAATTCTTTATGTAAGAGATATTCTCCTGAATATTTTTTAATTAATTTGACTGCGACCTGCTGCTGCCTAGAGGCAGGTGACCTGTTGCTGCCTCTAGGCAGCAACAGGTTCCAGACGAATTAGTTTCAAAACATTCAATGGCTTTCCTGTACAGTCATCTTGAAATTGAGAAACTGGCATTTCAAGGGTTAAAGGGCTATATAGGAATGAGCACAAAATGAAAGCTAACATAAGATGATGAAGTTTACATGTTCACAATGTAGTCAGTGAATTTTGACAATTTTCGCCCAACCCTATTGGTTACATTGAAGTTCAGATAGATGTACATAATCATAGTTTACCAGGTGTTGGAATGTTGGTGGTGAAAGATCCTGCTGATTCATTGCAAGGTGGCATTAGGGAAAGGCAACCAGGTATTCTTGGAAGTAATTTTTTCAAGCTCCTTAAGGAGACTTTACCATATAATAGCGATCATGTGACTTGTGAAGATAATATTTCTAGTATATTAGCATTGTTTGAGATGTCATCATCTATAATTCCGCCAGAAAATGGACATGTGAGTTTTGTTAAGGTTGCAGGTCGATATCCAATTAAGGTACCAGCCAATTCCGTAAAAGTAATCTTAACAACTACTAAACCAGAACCAAAAGGAAAATCTTGTTGTGTTAGTATTCAAGCTATCAAGAGTATTAATGGAACTATTCCAAAAGATATTATGATTATTAGCACATTTGCAGATGTACAAAATGTAAGGTTCCAGTTCGTGTTGCAAACATAAGTTCTGAAGATGTATGGTTGAACCCTTGATGTAGATTGGTACAACTCAAATGGTTGATATTTTTAAGGAGGACAGCACATTTGATTGCAATGTCTAAGTGTCTAGTAATGAAATATGAGTACAGTTAAAGGAAATTTCGATTACTGACAGTGTAAATATTGGGAACAAATGTTTAAATGATTTACCATTTAAGGTTAATATGGGAGATGTGATTTATAACCACGAACAGGAGTCTAAGGTGGTTGATTTATTTTATAATTACCAAGATTGTTTTTGCAAAGATGATGATGATCTGGGATATACTGAAATAATTAAGCATACCATCCCTACATGTGATGAAATACCCATTAAGATTCCTCATAGATGAATACCGCTGAATCAAATGCTTGAAGTAAAGGAGCATATTAATAAATTACTTAGACAAAATGTTATCCGGCGAAGTGTAAGTCCATATGCTGCTCCTGTAGTGTTAGTTAGGAAGAGGGATGGTAGTTTAAGTTTGTGTGTTGACTATAGGTCTCTTAACCGAAAAACTATTAAGGATGCGTTCCCACTTCCTAGAATCGATGAGGCCTTAGAAGCGTTACTGGGATTGAGTTTTCAGTAGTATGGACTTAGCACAGGGGTATTACCAGGTGGGAATCGATGAAAAGGATGTACATAAAACTGCATTTAGAGTGAGTATTGGTGGGCTGTACAAATATACAAAATTTAATGGAAGCATGAATGGACGAAGTTAATTTTAAACTTCCCTTAATTTACCTGGAAGATATCCTTGTGTTCTCAAGAACGTTAGAGCAGCATATTGAACGTTTGGAGTATGTTTTCAGTAAATTGAAAATTGAAAAAGCACGGACTAAAATTGAAGCCGGCTAAGTGTAAATTTTTTAATACTGAAATTAAATTTTTGGGACACGTCGTTTCCAAGAATGGAATTGCCACAGCTCCTGACAAAAGTGCAGCTATTACGGAGTGGAAGCTTCCAGAAAATAAAAAGCAGTTAAGGTCCTTTTTGGGATTGAGTGGATATTATAGAAAGTATGTCAAGGGGTTTGCGCAGCTAGCATCCCCTTTACATTCTCTACTTAAAAAACAGGTCAAAGGTCGAGGGTCTAAGATGAAAGATTCAGATAGTAATGCAGTGTTTGGTGACCTATGGACATCAGCATGTACTGAGGCATTTAAGAAACTTCAAAATTCCTTAATTACATCTCCGGTACTTGCTTATCCTGATTTTCAGAAACCATTTATTGTAGAGATAGATGCCAGTTTCCAAGGAATAGGTGCTATTTTGTCTCAAAACCAGGAAAATGGGTGGGTAGTTATTGCATATGCGTCTTGAACTCTCAGACCTTCAGAGAAAAATATGAATAATTACAGTTCTATGAAACTTGAGCTTGTAGGCTTAAAATGGTCAATTACTGGGAAGTTTCGTGATTATCTTTTGGGAAGTTATTTTGTTGTTTACACTGATAACAATCCTTTAAGTTATATAATGTCCTCAAAATTAGGAGCCACAGAAATGCGTTGGGTCTCTCAATTGGCACCATTCAATTTTGATATTAAATACAGATCTGGTTGGGCTAATCGAAATGCTGATGCCCATGCCCTTAGTCGGCATCCGATATCATCGAATGAGGTCAATGTCGAAATAATGCTGGAAAAAATTGCTGATTCATCTGCATTAAATGTCTTGGACTCTGCTGTAGATGAACCTGTAATTTCTGATGAAAATAAAAATGAGATTAGTGCTAGTCCAACCTTTCCTCAGTTTTCTACTACCAAATTATCTGTCAAGCAACTACAAGATCCAACTCTGGCTAGAGTATGGTATTGGTTTCATAAACGGTGTAAACCTACAGCGAGACAGCTGAGAAAAGAATCTAATGTAACTAGGAAAATCTTAAGAAAATGGGATAATCTTAGACAAAAGGATGCAGTTTTGTCCTATTGCGTTAAAGATCCTGAGATTGGTGATAACTATTTGTTTGTTATTCCGAATTGTATGAAAAAGCAAATGCTTGACTCTTTGCATAACTTATCAGGACATCAGGGAATGGAAAGAACTACGGCTTTGTTGAGGAAGCGGTGCTATTCGCCTGGTTTGGAAAGAGATGTTCATGATTGGTTTATGAGATGTGAGCGATGTATGTTATCCAAAATGCCATTACCAAAAGTGAAACCACCAATTACTAATTTACTGGCTTTCAAACCATTAGAGATTGTTGCAATTGAAAATACTCAGTTAGAGAAGGCGTCAGATGGTCGTGAAAATGTCTTGGTCATCACTGATGTATTTACTAAATTCACAGTGGCAGATGGTCGTGAAAATGTCTTGGTCATCACTGATGTATTTACTATATTCACAGTGGCAGTGCCAACTAAAGATCAAAAAGCTCCAACTGTTGCAAAGGTATTAGTGAAAGAATGGTTTCTAAAATTTGGAATACCAGCTAGATTACATAGCGATCAGGGGAGAAATTTTGAAGGTTCAGTGATTAAAGAGCTTTGTAGGATATACAGCATTCAGAAATCTAGAACCACCCCTTATCATCCAATAGGCAATTCACAAGTAGAGTGCTTCAACAGAACAATGCATAATTTGTTAAAATCTCTAGCACCAGAGAAGAAGAAATGGCCTGAATATTTGTCAGAGTTGGTTTACATTTACAATGCAACCTCACATTCTTCAACTGGTTTATCACCGTTTTATATATTGTATGGTAGGGAACCTAAACTGCCAATAGATTATGTGTTGAATCAACCTGGGGACACTCAATGTCAGTCAGTTGATGAGTGGTTAGATAATCATCATAAGATGATAACTGCAGCTACGAAATATCATTTGCAGAAATGTGCTAAGGAGCGAAGAGAGTATTGCAATCGGAACGCGAAATACTGTAGTATTCCCATAGGTCGTAGTCCCGTTAAGAAACCATCCTTTAGGTAGAAATAAGATACAGGATGTTTGGAAATCTGAGCCATACAAAGTAATTGACAGGCTGCAAGATAATGTTTATATTATTCAATTAGTTGATGAATCTGGTCCGAAGAGAACTGTAAGTAGAACTGAGATATATGATACTGGTCAACATTTTGAATTATATGATGCCGATGTATGGGGTACTGTTCCATTAATTGAAAATACTGGAGGCAGTATTTCAAGAGTGGGGGAGACTGGGCAGGTTGATGTGGGTGAGCAGGCTGATAAAAGTTTCAGTGAATCAGATGATTCTCAGACTGAATTATCTGGTTGGAGTAGGTATGAAATGACATCCTATGGATATCGATGCTACTAGTAGAGAAACAATGAGTGATCATGATCAAGAAGGGATAATTGATGAGCGGCAGCCGAATACTGAGGCGCAGTCAATTTTGCCATCTAATAAGGTTGAAATGGTGCCTTCATCATTAATACCAGCACCTGTTAGTTTGCCAGTTAATGATGTGGAGATTGTTTCATTGCCCGTACCTGGAGTTAGTAAGTCACTCAGACAGTTTAAGGGACAGCATACTAATCCATATAATTTACCCAGAACAGCGGTTTCTAGTAAAGGCGAGATGCCAGCTCCTGAATCGAGAAGTCAAACATCTAATAGGGTTGAAATGGTGCCTTCATCATTAATACTGGCACCTGTTAGTTTGCCAGTTAATGATGTGGAGATTGTTTCATCGCCTGTACCTGGAGTTAGTAAGTCACTCAGGCAGTTTAAGGGACAGCATACTAATCCATATAATTTACTCAGAACAGCGGTTTCTAGTAAAGGCGAGATGCCAGCTCCTAAATCCAGAAGTCAAACTTCATCAGTTTTCAGTTCTCCTCAGATGTTAACCTCATCTATTTCCGGCAATAGTAAGCCTGAGAAAATGTCTGATTTTCATGATTTTGGCCAGGCCATTGCCATGTTAGGGAGTAGTTTGGGAAGCTGTCAAGCTCAAACCTTGCATGATAGTTGGACTGATTATCATAGGTTACATAATAGTTAATTATAGTAAAATTCTTGTTTGAAAATGGATTGACTAATATGTTGTTGTGATGCTTTCGTGAATGGTTTTTTGTGATTGTTTAAACGAAATCACAGATTTCTTTTTTCACGAGAGTTGATACTTACAGTACCTCCCTAATACTCTTTGATATTGCTAAATATCAGCTTTCAATGAATAAAACACTCAGATTAAAAAAGTAAGGTGCCCCTACTGGACAGGTAGTCAGAAGTCAGTCAGGCGGATGCCAGCCCCACCACCAAGCATGCGCTGACTAGTACTTCCTCTGACTAATTTATTGGGTGACACTATGCAACATTATAAGAGCCTGAAGACCGAGCCTCTGTGGGGCGGAGAGGCCGGGTCCGTATTAGGGAGGTAAGTATCAACTCTCTCATGAAAAAAGAAATCCGTGATTTCGTTTATTTCACTTCAAGAGTATACTTACTTTCCTAATACTCTTTGATATTGCCAGAATTCGACATGGAATTCGGCGGGAGGGAGGCGAGGTCAAAAGACCAGCTCTTCCCTATGCACTTTTTCTGCGTTAAAGGCACTGAAACTTCTGAAATTGTGTGGAAACACAATCAGGAAAGGATTTGCACATCGGCTAACACAACCGATGGTTGAGAGATGACCATATGTCATATGCGCTCACCCCTCACCCCCTCTTCTTGGGAGGAAGACTGAATGACCTCAATGTCCCATACGCTCTCTACATGCAAGTGCCATGTACTATAGGACAATAAACGAAAAGGCTTCATTTTCGTATACTCTCAGTAATGAACCACACATAAAACACGTACCATAACCATATTAATAACGAAGGGTCACGTGACAGCACAATTAACAATGAACACCACAAAAACAAGACTGACCTTGTGAAGTATGGCGGCTGTCATCATCTCCCCATTGGTGAAGACTGATGCAGTCCAAATAAGTGGATGTTTCGATTGATTTAATGAGAAATATATAAAAAAATGAGGAAACCTAATCAAATATGTACACCTAAATTATTTTTTCAAAATCGATAAGGCGAGAGGATTCGAGGTGTCATGGAGGTAATGGTCTGTAAAACATGACTCACTGTGCCACCGAGCTACCGACATAATGTCGTCCACAGGGACCCCATCAAATAGGGCACTGGAACCCACTACGCCACGGACACTGTGAGCCTTGCCCATGTCAACTTGTTTACCTGTGGCGGATTTATGACAAAATTGAATACACTCAACAATTCACCTGGAAATGGTGTCCTTAGACGCCCTGCCATGGGATTCAATATATGACAACCATAACGCTGACGGGTACATCCGCCATTCCTGAGTACGTTGTTTGTACCGGCTTAATGCTCGGACTGGACACCATGCTTTTGAATTAAGATCATATCTAGTCAAAGCTGGCAAAAAAATGGGTTGACCTGGATATTTCAGACTGATTCTTAGCCATGAAATTAATCCTAGGTAGAAGCTTAAGGCCTTCCCCTGTAACCACAAAACGGTCTGCCTCGGCTGATAAGGAATGAATTTCACTTCTACACCTAGCCGAGGCCGCAGCAATTAAAAATACAGTTTTAAGTGTCAACATTTTCAGAAAAGCCCTCCTTAATTCTAGATTCCTTGACAACATCCACGCAGTCAATCTGAACATTGATGGATTGCTGTGAAGGGCCTTGCCCTGGAAGGTAATATTGTCCATCAGAGGCAGAGGAACCGGATTACAGACCAGAAGGTCCAGCAGATCTGTATACCATGATCAGCGTGGCCAATTTGGGGCGATCAGAAGCACTTGGCACTCCTCCTGTCTGACTTTCTGAAGAATTTTTGGAATCAGGATTGCTGGAGGGAATGCGTATGCATACATTACCACCCAGCTGATAGCTAGCGCATCTGTTGCGATAGCGCTCGGATCTGGAATCGGAGAGACGTACGTCGTCATCTTCGCATTCTTCTTCGTTGCGAATAATTCTATGTTGGGTTTCCCCCAGTGGTTGAACAGACGATCCGCCACACATTGATTCAGTTGCCATTCCGTTAAGTAAAACACTCATCCTTCAGCTCAATGAGTCTGCTAACAGATTTAACCTTCCCGGAATATGAACTGCTTTCAAGGTAATCCTGTGATTCAGGCACCAGCAAAGCAGTTTCCATGTCATCATATAGAGACTGGGCGACTTCGTTCCGCCCTGGCGGTTTATGTAAGTCACTACTGTTGAGTTGTCTGATCGAATTAGAACACTCTTGCCCTAAACTTTCTGTAAGAAATGTTCCAGGCCCAGGACTACTGCTCGTAACTCCAGTAGATTTATGTTCTATTGACTGTTCCAGATTCCAAAGCCCTGATATCGTGGATTCTTCCAGGCAAGCTCCCCACCCCTCCATCGATGCATCTGTATACATCGTTAACCGAGGGTGAGGAGGGGTTAGCATCACCCCCGCCAGGAGATTCTCTGTCTTCAACCACCATTGCAGGTGGTGAATTAGAGGCTCCAGCACTGACACATTTGTGTCCAGTGAACCTGTACTCGGGGTCCATTGAGCCATGACAAATAACTGGATCTGCCGCCTGCGTACGGCTGCCTGAGGAATGACTGGATCCAGAGAAACCATCAACCCCAGCATTCTCAGGTAAACCTGTGCCAGGACATGATGACTGTTGCACACTAATTGTATTACTGAGATGAGTATCTGAACCCTCTCCTGAGTAGGATAAACATAGTCTATCTCCAGATCGAAGAACATTCAAAGGTAAACAAACTTCTGGGATGGAGTCAGCTCTGATTTTTGAAAATTGATTATCCAGCCTAAGTCTGTGAGAGTTTTCAAAACTATCTCCAGATTTGCTGATAAACTTTCCTGGTTGTGTGCTTTTAACAGCCAGTCGTCTATGTACGTGTGGACTGCTATGCTTCTCCTGCGGAGGTATGCTGTTATCGCAAGAACCACCCTGGTGTAGACCCGAGGAGCCGTAGAAATTCCGAAGGGTAATACCCTGAATTCCCAGTCTGCCCTGGAATGCGAATCTCAGGAAGCGACGGAAACTCCTCACTATAGGAATGTAGAAATAAGCATCCTTCAAATCTATTGAAGCTGTCCACATCCCCTTCTCCAACCCTGCCAACACCGATTTCACTGTCTCCATTTTGAAACTGGGTGTGTCTATGAACTTGTTCAATGGCTTGAGGTTGAGAATTGGTCTCCACCCTCCAGTGCTTTTTGATACTAGGAACATGTTTGAATAGAAGCCCAGACATTTTTGCGCCGGTTGAATTGCTCCTTTTTGTATGAGGGAATTTATCTCTTCCTCTATACACAACCGCTGATCTGGATCCCTTGGAATTTGAGTCCAGATTGGCACCAGAGTCGCGATGGAGGGCCTGTTATCCAATCGGGATGATACCCGACTGAAAGCCATCGCAAAACTAAACGGTCCTGAGTCAACCGTTCCCACTCTTGCTTGTGGTGGGCCAATCGCCCCCACCCCCACCCCCCACTGGACCACCTAGGGAGAGAGGTGGACATAAGGAGTGCAAGAGTGGCACTGTCTCCTTGGCTAGAAGCACTGGAGTGGTTCTCACTGTGATAACCGACCCATCACGCACGATTACCACGACAAGATCCTCGCGCACCACGACCAGCGCCACGCGCACCTCGGTGAGGCGCACGGCCGGCTGCCTGCGCCGGAGGAGCCTGCGGCCCCCTCGCTGCTGGCTGAACCGCGCGTGGCCGAGGCCGATGCTGCGATGGTGGCTGGCCTCTGACCTGGCCACCGCCACCTCGAACCTGCAGGGGATGATACGCAGGGGGTGCTGTGCGAACGCGCTCTCTGCGGAGCACCTCAAACTGCTCGCGCAAAGCCCTCTGGTTATTGACCAGAGTGACCGTCTCCTGGAGGTGCCTACATCCCTCACCTCCAAAGAGACCAGGACCTGCCATAGGCGTCCGCAGCAGCCTATTATACAGGTCCTGAGACGGGCACAAGGTATCAAGAGCAAACGTGCGCCTCGCCCGGACATTCCTGGTCACAGCCCGGGTTAATCAATCCAGAGCCAGGTTGATTCCATCCTGGATGGCTCTCTGGACCGTTACCAGGCTAGGCTGGCACGACGCGGATGCCGTTACTACCCCCTGTAAAAGCTGGGAGACATGAGAAAGCACCGCAATAGACGCTCTCCCACTCTCCTCTGCATCGCGCAACGCGGTATTCGTTCGAGCACAGTGCTCCCGTGTCAGACCGGGAGCCTGGCCGCGTGTCCTCGCCTAACGCCGAGCGGTCATCCACGCTCGGCTTAGGCACCACACCGTATTTCTGATACTCATCAGATATGATGCGGCAACTTCTCGCCACCTCGTGAGGGGCCTTCGCGAGACATCCATGTGCCTTGATGGACATCTCTGCCACTGTGAACATATCTCCAATATGTTCCGCCAGCGGCAGATATGGCATTGCGCTAACAGCCGATCTACCTGCCAAACACAGGCGGTGATCCCGCTGGCTGGCCGACTGTTCCACAGGCAGGTCTGGCCTGACACTTATAAGCCACTGACAAGCGTCCGACCAGTCCTCCTCTGTGGTTACCAGCGAGAGCTCTACAAGACGAGGGCCTTCGTCTTCCTCCTGAGCTTCCACAGGCATGCTTGAGGCTGGATAACCTGACACTCCTGGCAAGCCAGAGAAAGCATGCAGGCCCAAAAGAGCAGGCATGCTAAACTGACTGGCTTTACCACGAGTAGGCGTCGTGGTATTGTGTTGGCTGCTTATCGCCATACCACAGCCCTGGCCAGCACCTGCTACACTCTCGGCAAGCCGAGGTATGCGATAGACCTGGCCGTCAGATCCAACCCGGGCCACCTTCTGCGCCGTGACCCCTACTCCTGCTTGAGTAGAACCATGGATAATGTTGCCTGTATTCCCCGTGAGGGGTGCACAGACGTCAATGTCCATCGTCACGGCGTCAGGAGAACCCAGCAGATAATCCTCTTCATCCTGGCCAGAAAGATTAGACTCCGGGTCAGCGAAGAATGCTAACCCGGACTGGCCAGGAAAGGTACCATAGGAGGAACTGGTACCTGCGGTGTGTGGAAAATCCTGGCCTGATAAGCAGGCACCAGGCTCCAGCGACAACCGTCCATGGATCACCGGCGCGGCAAGCCTGCTGCCAATGTCCTGGACCACCCCCTCTAATGGGGCCACCTCTGAATCTTCGAAAACTGGTAGGACCCTAGAGAAACCAGATTCAGAGGCGGGGATTATCTTCTCCGAAGCAGATGAAGAGGACAACAAAAGATTTGGTCCAGGAAGCATGCCACGGAGCAACTCTGGAGCCAAATCCTTGATTGTCCTCTTCATCTCTCCCAACATCACAACACGGAAGGCCTCCATATCCACAGAGGACGAGGCCACCTTCTCCTTAGCCTGTAATGACAAAAAATCGGTCATTAGCTCGCCCTCCACTGTTTACATATATCGCATTTAAGCAGGGGTCCACAGGGACTGCACTGGAAACACACATGAGGGGCGAAACGGTCTTTCAAGAAACGACCACACGACAGAGGACGAAGACAATGAGTATTTTAGTTATTAGAATTAGAAACTAAAAACCAAATAAAAAGGAGAGAAAAGGTGGTCATAAAGACCACCTACAAAGATAATAAACCAGCATTGGGCAAAACTTTAATTGTTAATAAAGTGCAAGGCTGATTATGACGTCATAACTTCAAAAATAAGAAGTTAAATCGATCCGAAACAAACATCCAGGTGTAACGACGAATTGTATTCATATCCAGAACATCCTTACTAGAAAAGATAGAACATAGAGACTGGCTCGATAATTGAGCCAGTCATTTCAGTGGTAAAATTTAAAAAATAGTCTTCCCTTGGTCTGCAAAGATTTGAAGGGCTATAGTAGAATCTAGTAATCACTAGTCCTATCTAAATGTAGTGGCTCATCTGGCTTAATTTAAAACTATTGAGAGGGTGTCAAATGATGTGCGAGAGTGTGGGCAGGACTATGGGAAATCTAGATAAATCTGGAAGACCCCAATCTTTGACTACATAAAATAAATGTTGTCAGCCAATCCACAATCATATGGATAACCCCCCATACCAAATTTGGTTGAATTCCACCCAACTGTTTGGGAGGAGATAGCATGATGAATGGATGGAGACAAATGTATCCTAATTTTTTCAAAACATGGAGATAAAGAAAGGACTCGAGGAGATTTTAAAGGTAGGTAGGTAATTAATTCAACGACATCATACTAAAATGAGATTTTCTTTCGGATTGAGAAATTAGGCTACCACCATCATTTAACATGCCACATTGTTTTCAGGACCTGTCGGTGAAAGGGTTAAATATAGCAAAAGCTGGAATTGGCATGAGGATAAAACAGAAATTTAGATTTTCTAATGGATGGATCCACTTTTAGCCATGCCCCGGCCATCTCTAGGTAGGCTCCATCGATGCTTTGCGACCGTGTGTTGGGATCAGTATGTACTTTGAATCCTGAATTCCAAATTTCATGGTAACTATAGATACAGCTAACCTGTTGAATATTTTGAAACTAATTTCAAGTAATTTGACTGGGGTCTGTTGTTAAATATTCAACAGAATGTTTACTAAATAGTAGACATACAATTCGTACAACTGACTCTTTAAAAGTTCAACAGATTTAGCTACGTCAGCCTACATATGATGTAATTTATTATGACATCATATACATAGCACTTTAACACTCATGCAGGGTTTTGCGGAGGCAGGCCCCTTGCACCATTTAGTGCTCTAAAATTCACACCATCCAATCATTACCTTCACACATGGTTCATTGGCCTAATGGATTTTAGGACATAGATATCTTCCATGCATATACTTGATCCAACATTTGTCAAAATGACCCATGATTTCTTGAGAAAGTGGGACAGTTCACCCCACTAGGCAACCGGATCGGCAAAACCCGGCTCATATCATCCACAACCGGTTTCTGCAGTGGTGTTGAGAAATATTTATTTGCAGACCAAGAAAAAGCTTTTTTTGAAAATTTATCACTGGAATGACTGTCTCGATAACTAAATAGTCTTCTACTGTTCTGCAAATAGATATTTTCCTATCGGTGATTGGTGGTCTGACTTGAATCAGTCGTTCACTCTCCTGACATGCACGATTCACTGTCCTCAGCGATCACTCACCTGGAAACACCAACTCTCCACCAGAAAACTTTGAAGGCTAGATGCTCTCCGAGAGCAGCTGAGGCATTTCCAGGTATAAATAGGCTTAAGGGCTGTTTTGTTGTCTATGAAATTTAAATATTTTTTTACCAGTTGCCATAGAATTTTTTCTTTCAAACTTCACATCACCGGAGTTGTAACCACCATGCATGCCACCCAGAAAAATTTATGAATAATCCAGCATGCTTATCAGGTACCACTCTACCACCATGTATGTCACCCAACAAAATGAATGAATAAACTGGCATGATTATAATCGTGCTGGTTTATTCTAACAAATATCGGTGAGGTACGTGGTGGTACAGTGAATACCACTATGAGCAATGTACGCTGTACTCAGAGTGAGATTATAGTCGCTAATTTATTATTGTGGTGTGAGACTGAGTGGTGGTAGTAAACACTTGACCGGGCAGTGCACCAGTATCATGTCAAAATACATGTAGCATTCTATCAGTATTTGTGTTGGTACACTTTTTAATAATTTATTACATAATGTACTTGTACCCACACAGATAGAATGCTATTTTGTCATGCTACTATTAGTGCTAGGTCAGGTGTTCAATACCACCGCTCAGTCTTACTTATAGTTTTGCCCAATAGAGGAATCCAGTTTTAGCTATGCCCCACCCATCTATAGCTAAGCTCTACCCAAGCTTTACCTGCATTGGGATCGATCTCTGTACTCTCTGAATCTCAAATTCCTGAAAACTATACATGTAAGCTGTTGATATGACAGCAACAACTTCCAGTCAAATTAGTTTTAAAATATTCGACATGGCCTCTGTTATGGCCTTGTGGAATGTCCATTTACAGGCCAAGAGAATAGAATTTTTGGAAATTCACCACAAATGACTGGCTCAATGACCGAGCCAGTAATTTGTCATAAATTTTCAAAAACTGCATTCTCTTGGCCTCTAATTAGACATCCAATAAGTGGATATTAAAATTTTCTTCACCAAATTTGTCCGTTAAAGGGTTAAATAGAATACATATAGTCCGTCATCAATTAAGTGTCTGTGAAGATTGACAAACTTATCTACGTCATTCATTATGTTGTCATCCTTATGCATCATGTAGTTGATTATGACATCATGATTGATGGATAAAATGGAAAGGTCCATTATGTAATGCTTATAACTCCCTGTGTAATCATATTTGTTTCACTTTCTATTTCAGCTACTGTTGAAACATAGCTAGACCACAAACAAATGTTGCAAAAATAAACGTACAAAATCTGGAACAGTAGGACAAAAATTTGAAAGACCACTATCAGTAATATATGACCTGTGACCAGCAACATCATTCATCAACACAGACAGTAGCATAACCATAAAACACCGCTGGTCACTAGCATGGGCAATATTATATAGGACCAAGATAGTTTACTGTTGTTCTAGAGACTGGACTTGTATTGTTATTGATCATCGATAACAATACAAATCTCAAAATCAACAGTAAAGTAAACTTAATCTTGGTCCTATATAATATTGCCCATGCTGGTAATCAGTGGTGGTTTGCGCTACTGTCTGTGTTGGTGCGTGTTTGAGCAAACTCTGCATTATATCCATATGGCAGCATTCAATAACAATGACATTAAACTTTTTTAAGTGAATGAATAAACAATTTAATCAAATCCAAAATGACCTGGTTTGACTTATTTACTGTATGTAGGTAAAGGTTGTATGGTGTTTTCATCATTTCTTTGATCTTCAGTGGAACAAGGACTGAGAATTTTTCCCCACTGTGAACAGCGGAACAAGGTAGTTAAAGGTAAGTAAAGCTCCAGCTTTACAACCCTTTGCTGTCCAATATTTGTCAAGAAAATGTAAATTTCTGCTGAACCCCTTAATGGGTAAATTTGGCCAAGAAAATTCCAATTGTCTCATAAAATGTCAATTTGCTGATCAAGAGTATTATGGGAGCCAGTCATTCCAGTGATAAATTTTCAAAAATAGTATTCTCTTAGTCAGCAAAAGGGCATTTCTCAGGAACACTGCAGAGGCTGGTTATGGTTGATTTGACCATTAAAGGGTTAATAAATGCCCATTTGCAAGCCAAGGCAATTTTTTAACATTTAGAACTGTAATGACTAGCTTGGTTATCAAGCCAGTTATTCCAGTGGTAAAATCTTAAAATAGTCTTCTCTTGGCCTGCAAATGGCCATTTCTCAAGACAATATGATTTCAGAGGCCAGTTTTGACCACTCACTGAGTCACGGTAAAGATATAATTCTTGTTCTGCATATGGACATTTCTCAAGGCCACCACAGAACATGTTTTCACCAGCTAGAGTGTTAAAGGGTCAATTGCTAAAATGTACAATTCTTATAACAATGACTAACTACTAACTTTTGGTATGTTATTGGTATATCTAATCATGTTAGTTAGAGCTAATTCAATATAACAAACCTTAAACGTTAATTAAATTCAAACGGCACAAATGATCATGGTGAATGCGCCAAAATAGCCCAAACTTCAGGGCAAACTCTTTGTCACTGATTGGAGAAGTTCACTCAATCTGTAGTGTACCAGCTTCAAGTTCATCTTCAAGTCTTTCCAGTAGTGGTGGCTTCCTCATCATCAAACATGTCATCATCAGAAGATTCAGTGTCCCACACATTAGCTGTTTCACCATTACTATCAGTGTCTGATTCCACATTTACAACGCCACGATGAGTGATATTTGGTTTAAAATATACGGCACAAATATAGCCAGTAATATACTATATACATGTACTGTTAGGCCCTATGACCTGACAGCGGCTGTTATGGTCATACACCGTCCTCAGACTTTAGCACAGAAATCAAACACATTATTCATAGTTTCGCACATCCGGGCATCTTGAGATCGGCCGCCATTAAAGTTGGGGCAAACTTACTACATGCTAAAGAGGACTGCCCATACATACGCATTGTTTACATTTTCCATGAAGTTCAAACCATTAAATCCTGTGTCTGAGAATTTGTAATAACCCTGTCAGGTATCAGAAAACATGAAATCATGAGTGAATTTCGCAATATATTAAAGAAAATGTAATTAAGGTTTAACGGCCCATTGCTCGTAATGTTAAATTAGCCCCTCTGAAAATGGTGTATCTCCAGGGTATTATGGGAAATTTGATTGTGATGACATCATTGTGATTCTATGAATATAATACAGGGTGGGAATATCGCCTCCAACAAGGGAGTACTTCTACTATTGCATTAACAATTTCAACCGACAAGAGAAAATAATAAATTAGTTACGAATGTGTCAAAATTCTGGTGAATATTTTGAAACTAATTTGACTGAAAGCCAGCTTCCAGTCAAATTGCTTTCAAAATATTCAACATCATACTTATATAATGACTGAAAAAGTGGAATTCTGGGATTTCAGGTTCAAATGGGTAAAATGTGATAATTCATTGGTTTAGATTTGGGGCCTACACTTCCCTGATAATAAACGAAATCAAGGATTTCTTTTTTCACGAGAGAGTTGATACTTACCTCCCTAATACTTTTGATATTGCTAAATATTGGCTTTCACTCAATAAAACACTCAGATTAAAAACAGTTAGGTGCCCCTACTGGGCAGGTAGTCAGAGGTAGTCCGGCGGATGCCAGCCCCACCACCGCGCATGCGCCGACTACTACTGCCTCTGACTAATTTATTGGCTAACACATGCAACTACCAAGAGCCTGAAGACCGAGCCTCTGTGGGGTGGAGAGGCCGGGTCCACATCTAGGGAGGTAAGTATCAACTCTCTCGTGAAAAAAGAAATCCTTGATTTCGTTTATTTCACATCAAGAGTATACTTACCTCCCTAATACTTTTGATATTGCCAGAATTCGAAAGTGAATCTGGCGGGAGGGAGGCGAGGTCAAAAGACCAGCTCTTCCCTATACGCTTTCACGCGTTTAAGGCACTTATGACGTCTGAAATGTGTGAGAACACAGTCAGGATTTGACAAACCATCGGATAACACAACCGATGCATGAGAGATGACCGAATGTCATATGCGCTCCCCCCCCCCCCCCCTCCTGGGAGGAAGACTAGATGACCTCAATGTCCTATACGCTCTCTACGTACTAGTGCCAAGTACTATAGGACAGAGACGAAAAGGCTCCATTTTCGTATACTCTCTATGATGAACCACCTCCCACATAAACCATCACCATATTAATAATAATGGGTAACGTGACAATACAAGTAACAATGAACAACACATGAACAAGACTGACCTTGTTGAACTTGGAAGCTGTCATCATGATCCCAGTAGAGAAGCTTGATGCAGTCCCGACAAGTGGTTGTTACCATCGCTAAATTGCGAAGTATATAAGCAATGCGGAAGCACTCCTCACAAAATGTAAAAGCGATTAATGTTTCAAAATCAACAAGGCGAGAGGGTTAGAGGTGTCACGGAGGTAATGGTCTGTAAAACTTGACTCACAGTGCCACTGAGCCACGGACATAATGTCATCCACAGGGACCCCACTAAACAGGGCAGTGGATGCCACGACACCGCGGACACTGTGAGCCTTGGCCACATCAACCTGTCTCCCGGTGGCGGATTTGTGACAAAACTGAATACACTCCACAATCCACCTAGAAATGGTGTCCTTAGACGCCCTGCCATGGGGTTCAATATATGACAACCATAACGCTGATAGGTCGGTACGCCACTCCGAAGTACGCTGTTTGTACCGGAGCAGCGCCCGGACGGGGCACCATGCTTTAGAATTAGGATCATATCCAGTTAAAGATGGCAAAAAAATAGGTTGACCTGGATATTTCAATGACTGATTCTTAGCCAAGAAATTAATCCTAGGTAGAAGCTTAAGGCCTTCCCCTGTAACCACAAAACGGTCATCCTCGGCTGATAAGGCGTGAATCTCACTCCTACGCCTTGCCGAGGCCGCAGCAATTAAAAATACAGTTTTAAGCGTTAACATTTTCATAGAAATGGAACTAAGTGGTTCAAAAGGCTTATCTCCTAGTACCTGAAGCACCAGAGATAAACTCCAAGACGGAATCAGTGGAGGATTCCTTGGTCTTAGATTGCCCATGCCTTTAATTAATACATTTAATGTACTTACTTCATCACTCCCCCTATTAGCCAAGCAAGGGATAACAGTCATTAATTCTGATTTGTAACCAGCAATAGAGTTAGGCTTGAGGCTATAGGCATCATATAGGTGACAGAGGAAATCAGCCACTACCTGAATAGATGAGTCCATTGGATCAATACATCTTTTTGAGCACCACTCTGCAAATCTGTTGATTTTATAATTATATGCTCTGGAGGTTGACCCCCTCCTGGCTTTGGCCATAAACATGGCCGCTTGCTCAGAAAAGCCCTCCTTAATTCTAGATTCCTTGACAACATCCACGCAGTCAATCTGAACATTGACGGATTGTCGTGAAGGGCCTTGCCCTGGAAGATAAGGTCGTCCATCAGAGGCAGAGGAACCGGACTGCAGACCAGAAGGTCCAGCTGATCCGTATACCACGATCGGCTTGGCCAATCCGGGGCGATCAGAAGCACTTGGCACTCCTGCTGCCTGATTTTCTGAAGCACCTTTGGAATCAGGATTGCTGGAGGGAATGCGTATGCATACATTCCCCCCCCCCCCCCCCCCAGCTGATAGCTAACACATCTGTTGCGAAAGCGCTTGGGTCTGGAATCGGAGAGACGTACGTCGTCATCTTCGCATTCTTCTTCGTTGCGAACAAATCGATGTTGGGTTTCCCCCAATGGTCGAACAGACGATCCGCCACATTGATTTAGTTGCCATTCCGTGGGTAAAACACTCATCCTTCGGCTCAATGAGTCTGCTAGCAGATTTAGCCTTCCCGGAATATGAACTGCCTTCAAGGTGATCCCATGATCTAGGCACCAACAAAGCAGTTTCCATGTCATCATACAGAGACTGGGCGACTTCGTTCCGCCCTGGCGGTTTATGTAAGTCACTACTGTTGAGTTGTCTGAACGAATTAGAACAATCTTGCCCTGAACTTTCTGTAAGAAATGTTCCAGGCCCAGGACTACTGCTCTTAGCTCTAGTAGATTGATATGTTCCTTGGACTGATCCAGATCCCAAAGCCCTGATATTGTGGACTCTTCCAGACAAGCTCCCCACCCCTCCATCGATGCATCTGTATACACAGTCACCTGAGGGTGGAGAGGGGTTAGCAAAACCCCCGGCAAGAGATTCTCTGTATTCAACCACCATTGCAGGTGGTGAATCAGAGACGCCAACACTGACACGTTCGAGTCCAGCGAACCTGAACTCTGGGTCCACTGTGTCACGAGAAACAACTGGATCGGGCGCCTGCGCAAGGCGGCCTGCGGAATGACTGGTTCCAATGAAACCATCAACCCAAGCATTCTCAAGTAAACCCGTGCCAGGACATGACGACTGTCACACACCGACTGTATTACTGAGATGAGTCTTTGAACCCTCTCCTGAGTGGGATAAACATATCCCCTCTCCAGATCGAAGAACATGCCCAGGTAAACAAACTTCTGGGATGGAGTTAGCTCTGATTTTTGGAAATTGACTATCCAGCCCAAGTCCGTGAGAGTTTTCAAAACAATCTCCAGATTGGCCGATAACGTTTCCCGGGTGTGTGCTTTCAACAGCCAGTCGTCTATGTACGTGTGGACTGCTATGCTTCTCCTGCGGAGGTATGCAGTGATCGCGAGAACCACACGGGTGAAGATCCGAGGAGCCGCCCTGGAATGCAAATCTCAGGAAGCGACGGAAACTCCTCTCTATGGCAATGTGGAAATAAGCATCCTTCAAATCTATTGACGCTGTCCACATTCCTCGCTCTAACCCCGCCAACACCGAGCGCACAGGGCGTCTCTATGAACTTGTTCATGCAAATCTCAGGAAGCGACGGAAACTCCTCTCTATGGGAATGTGGAAATAAGCATCCTTCAAATCTATTGACGCTGTCCACATTCCTCGCTCTAACCCCGCCAACACCGAGCGCACAGGGCGTCTCTATGAACTTGTTCAATGGCTTGAGGTTGAGAATCGGCCTCCACCCTCTGGTGTTTTTCGTTACTAAGAACACGGTTGAATAGAAGCCCGGGCACCTCTGCGCCGGCTGAATGGCTTCCTTTTGTATGAGGGAATTTATTTCGTCCTCTATACACAACCTTTGATCTGGATCCCTCGGAATCGGAGTCCAGATCGGCACGAGAGACAGTCGCGATGGCGGGCCTGTCATCCACTCGGGACGATACCCGACTGAAAGCCATCGCAAGACTAAACGGTCCTGAGTCAACCGCTTCCACTCTGGCAAGTGGCCGGCCAAACGGCCACCCACCGGTCCACCTAGGGAGAGAGGTGGACATAAGGAGTGCGAGAGTGACACTGTCTTCTCGGCCTGAAACACCAGAGTGGTTCCCACCGCGGTAACCGGCCCATCAGGCCCGATTACCGCGACCAGATCCCCGCGCACCACGCCCAGCACCGCGCGCACCACGGTGCGCGGGTGGCTGCCTGGCTGGCTGCGCCTGGGGAGCCTGCGCCCCCCTCGCTGCTGGCCAAATCGCACGCGGCCTAGACCGACGCTGCGCTGGTGGCTGGCCTCTGACCTGGCCAGCGCCACCTCGAGCCTGCAGGGGACGATACGCAGGGGGTGCTGCGCGAACGCGCTCCCGCCGGAGCACCTCAAACTGCTCACGCAGCGCCCTCTGGTTGTTGACCAGAGTCACCGTCTCCTGGAGGTGCTTACATCCCTCACCTCCAAAGAGACCAGGACCTGTCATAGGAGTTCGCAGCAGCCTATTATACAGGTCCTGGGACGGGCACAGATTGTCAAGGGCAAACGTGCGCTTCGCCCGGACACTCCTGGTCACCGCCCGCGTCAAACAGTCCAGAGCCAGGTTGATACCATCCTGGATGGCTCTCTGGACTGTGACCGGGCTTGGCTGGCGTGAAGCGGATGCTGTTACCACCCCCTGTAACAGCTGGGAGACGTGGGACAGAGCAGCAATCGACGCTCTCCCACTCTCCTCCGCATCACGCAGCGCAGTATTAGCCGAACGCAACGCGTTCGAGCACAGGACACCCGTGTCAGAACGGGAGCCTGGCCGCGCATCTTCGCCCAAAGCCGCGCGATCATCTACGCTGGGCTTAGGCACCACACCGTACCGCTGGTAATCCAGGGGCACGATGCGGCAACGCCTAGTCACCTCGCGAGGGGCCTTCGCGAGACGCCCATTCGCCTTAATGGACGTCTCTGCCGCCTCGAACATGTCAACGACATGCTCAGCCAGCGGCAGAGATGGTATAGCGGTGGCAGTCGGCTTACCAGCTAACCACGGCCTATGGTCACGCTGGCTCGCCGACTGCTCCAGGGGCAGATCTGGCCGAACACTTACCAGCCACTGGCAAGCGTCCGACCAATCCTCCTCCGTGGCTAACTGCGAGCGCTCTACTAGACGAGGGCCTTCGTCTTCCTCCTGAGCGCACGCAGTTGTACTAGACGGCGGATATGCTGATACCCCTGGCAAGCCAGGGAAAGCATGCGGGCCCGAAAGAACAGGCATGCTAAACTCCCTGGCTTGACCAGGAGCAGGCGCCGTGGTAGAGCGTGGGGGTAGACACCGCCCCCACCACGGCCCTGGCCAGCACCAGCGATACTCTCGGCAAGCCGAGGTACGCGGTAACCGTGGCCATCAGCACCGCCCAGGGTCACCTTCTGGACCGTGGATTCTACTCCTGCGTGAGTAGAACCATGGAACACGTCACCTGTATTCCCCGCGAGGGGTGCACAGACGTCGTACTCCATGGCCACGTCCCCAGACGGCGACCCTAGCAGGTAATCCTCTTCCTCCTGGCCAGAAAGGTTAGGCTCCGGGTCAGCAAAGAGAGCTAACCCGGACTGGCCAGGGAAGGTGCCATAGGAGGCTTTGACACCTGCGGCGCGCGGATACCCAGGGTCTGATGAGCAGACTGCGGGTCCCAGCAACAACCGTTGTCCACGGCCCCTCGGCGCGGCACCAAGCCTGCTGCCAGGGTCGTGGACCGCCCCCATCAACGGGGCCACCTCTGAATCCCCCTCGAACAACGGAACGGACCTATGGAACTCGGATTCAGAGGCGGGGATCACCTGCTCCGAAGCAGATGCTGAGGACAACAAAGGACCTGGCCCAGGAAGCATGCTGCGAAGCAACTCTGGGACCAAATCCTTTATTGTCCTCTGCATCTCTCCCAACATTTCGGACCGGAAGGCCTCCATATCCACCGCGGATGAGGCCTTCCTCTTACCTTTCTTACCACCCTCCTTCTTCGCCTTCCTCTCCTCTTCCATCACCTTCTCCCTTGCCTGTAACGACAAAAAATCAGCCATTAGCTCACCCCCCACTGCTTACAGACATCGCATTTTAGCAACGGTCCACAGGGACTGCAGCTAAAACACAAATGCGGTGCAAAACAGTCCTTTAAAAACCGACCACAGGATGGGCAACCAGATCTCTGAAACAGGACAAAGGACGAGGACAATGAGCAAGATAGTTACGGTCAGAAAACTCAAAACCAAACTAAAAGAGAGGGACAGGATCATAAAGATCACTAATCAAGAAGAAACCAGCGTTGGACAAAACTTTAAATGTTAATAAAGAGCAAGGCCGATTATGACGTCATCAATCCCTTAACAGAAATTAATCGGTCCGCAACAATCATCCAAGTGCAAGGACGAATTGTATTCATAACCAGAACATCCGCAAAAGGATATTCAGACTACACATCATCAGATACAGAATGATAACAATGTTAAAAAAAACAGTCATTATTTTTTCAAATAATTCATATTACCTCATATCATTAATTAGATACCTGACACCATGTATAGACAAACCATCCACCGTGATGCACTGGAGCACTCCACCAAGACTACGCCTCTTCACTCTCTCCACCTTGGGGGAAGGAATTGGATCAAGAGGGCAAAGTGAGAAGACCTTTATAGTAAGCCTCCAACTCACTGAACATAGACTTTTTGGTTAGATAACCTAACAGTATTAGTAGGAAATGGAACCGTGGTGGAGAGAAACAAACCCTCCTGTGCTGAGAAGTCAACCAATAATCCAAACTGATACCTGTGGACATAAACACAAAGAGAATTTAGTCTTATAAAGCACCATGTTGGAAAAACCCAACTCAAACAGGCGCTATCACGGTAAGCGCGAGTCCCGGAAACACATTACACCGGGGAAAAAACTCGCTAGAATATCATTGAAATCACCTGATAAAGAGCTCCAGTCCCCTCCTCTGGTGAATTCGTTGTCTCTGACATCTTTCCTCAATAGAATTGAACTCAACAGACGTGAAAATAGGCTCAAACGCTTAGAAAACTTGTAGATAACTGCAAGCGCATGTGAATCCTTTGCCAATAAATTAGCAGAGGCAGTAGTAGTCGGCGCATGCGCGGTGGTGGGGCTGGCATCCGCCGGACTACCTCTGACTACCTGCCCAGTAGGGGCACCTAACTGTTTTTAATCTGAGTGTTTTATTGAGTGAAAGCCAATATTTAGCAATATCAAAAGTATTAGGGAGGTAAGTATACTCTTGATGTGAAATGCAGGTTACTAGGCCAATATTGGCCCAGTAACCTGCATTATCATTCTTGTTTTAGTAAATGTGATGTCACCGATAATGAGAAAGTTATTGGTTGTCGCAAGAGAGCCGCAGACACAAAATATATATATATATATAATATCCATTTCGTTTACCCCTGGTCGCGAAAAAACAATGTTGAAGATAAACAATCCGATAAACTCGATCATCGATGCGTGTCTTTGTTTACAATTTTCGAGATAACTAACTTCAAGCACTGTCAGTAATAAGCCCGAGTTAAGATGCAGAAGCGGTCAAATATATAGGCATCACACTTTCTGATTGGCAGTTTCGTTATTCCGTGTTATCTGTCTACTTTTTAGTCTGTGGCGTACACGAAATGTGCGTAGATTGATGAATTGCACACACAAAAATATGTTATTTTCTAAACAGTTGATGCCATCTTTGCTAAATCTCATTAAATATGCGTGTATTCTCGACCAATCAGACGGTAATACCCGTTGCCGAAAACGGGTAATAACGTTACGTACTCGGATACTCCTGGAGTGAGTTCAGGAAGGCAAATGTTCGGCGAACGTTCGCGTTCTACGCGGTACAGTGTTCAGTCAATAACGGAAAAAGTGTTTTGCGGTCCTGAACGCACCCCATGCACGGGTAAAACAACTATGTACGCATGTGCATGTCTATGTAAAAGCGGAGATTTTCGGTTACATATTATGTATGAAATAGCGAAATCGAAAACAACCAAATGTCAGGTTTGCAAATTTTGTAAATCGCTTCCCTTTCCATTATGAGACAAATTTGGCATAACACTAGTCGCAACTGGTGCATATATTGTTCTAAAAAGTGATACCTATTACGTCGGCTCAAATTAGACTACACATGTATATTGTAATAAACCCATTTCAGAGAATATCTTGGTTTATTCATCCAGATTTCAAAAGAAATTGTGGATTGAAAATTTATTAAAATATACGCACAGTCATCACACTAGCTTTATACTCAGTAAAGAATACCCAGGTGGGGAGTTCACACACGTCCATTTTATACAAAATTACGATTACGATGATGACATTTCGACAATTATCATTTACAGCCACAAAAAAAGCTAAAGGCGATGCATGTACTTAACACATATACGGCTCCAATTGCAATTTAAATTTACATGTACGGGTCCTTGACAGACTATAGACCGATTCCACTTTATGTTTAATGACGCGTAGTAAGAATCTTTGTAGCGTTACTGAATACATTTGATTGCGCCTTTTTCCGTGACGTGTTTAAAATATTTCATGATACGTTTAACATATTGTAGGAAGGGTTAGAGTTTCCGTTAGACGCGCCTATAAAATAAATAAAATGCGTTTGGTATTTGGCCACGCCTGGAAACGCTACGAGGTTTTGACGTGAAAAAGACGCAATTTTGTTTCGTTTTTGCTTCGTCAAACAGTAAAGCTAACTAAGATTTGTACTGTAGCAATATCAAAGAGTATTAGGGAGGTAAGTATACTCTTGTTTAAGAATGCAGTAACAATGATCTATATAAGTGTCAGCTACAATAAGAATAATTGTTTATACACAAAACCTAAACAAAATTGAATGCCGGTGATGTGATGAGCCTAATGATGTCATCAACGACAGATCTTTTTCAAATTCTGAATGTGTATAAGTGTACATATAGGTTACTATGTTAGTAATAGCCTACCCTTAGTTGGCAGAGAGCAGAATTGAATGACATCTTTCAGTGATTCAACTTGTTCATCTGTACGTCGGAGCTGTTTATGAGGCGGCATAGACTGGCAAGCATCAATAGAACTCAGACCTCTGTAAAACAAAGTGCAGATGTACATAACATGTATATCGTGTTAATGAAGCTCTCTGATCAGTATATGCAAGTGACGCGGGGAAATCTTCAATAGCAGATTATGCATCACGTATCGGATTACAAAGAGGATTTAAAGCTCGAAAAATATCATCTCCCAGAAAAACTATCAAAAATACTCTGTAAATTTTGAACCAGCAACCCCTGACTACCGATAGAAGAGGGGAAGTATGCAGGTATCATTCCCAGACATGCACGTTTTTGCAATCTATGTTACCTAAATGTACTAGGTGACAAATTCCACTATTTATTTGAATGTCCTGAAATAAATGCAGAGAGAAGAATGTATCTTCCTAAATATTATACACTTCGCCCAAACACACATAAAATGTATCAACTTTTCAACACAAAAAAATGCAAAAGAATAATAGCTCTCTGTAAATATATTGACACCATTATGAATAAGTTTAAAAAGAAGAAATGACATTATGTAATTACCCACGTGTAAAGCTTGTCATACCTATTGCTCCCACAAATTTATGCACATCTCAGCGAGTGGCGGTGGTGGTAGTAGTAGTAATAGTAACTATACAGTATTCATACTACGCGCCGTCATCATCATCATCTTCATCAGTTTACGACCACTACTATCATCACATTTATTTATATCATTGAAAAACATAAACACCTATACGATGTAATTATGTATACAGCATATGTAACCGCCATTATATGTATATTTCATGTATATATGTTTCGTACACTTCTAAAGAAGTTACCGAATAAACTTGAATTGAATTGAACAGCAGGCCTACCAAACCTGTCCACAGAAGTGGCCTTGAGGAATGCCCATTTGCAGACCAAGAGACTATTCTTAACATTTTAATACTGGAATGATTCGTTCGATAACTGAACCAGTCATTCTAGTAGTACATTTTCAAAAACAGTACTCTTGGCCTACAAATAGTAATTCATTAGAAAATTTTTAATTATCTGATGAATCATGAGCATTAAATGGTTAACTTTGCAGGCGCGGAAAGGTGTTTCTTATAGATAGTCACCTGTTTTAAGAGATATTAATGCTTCAAACATGACAGAACAAATATGGCAAAACAATTATCATGTAAGAAATATTTAGATTTTGAAACCAATTTGACTTGAAGCTGTTACTGCCAGGTATGCCTGCTTTATAACTGACATACTGAGATTCAGAATTCAAATGGCTATCATAAAGTAACCATAGATTAGTACGACATGAGTTCTATTTTATATAACTACATAATTAACAACTAAAACGTGTGCATCAGCCACTGTTCATATAATTGACAGTTATTAACAATCAAATTTTATTTCTGGACAACTGAGGATCAACTGAGGATATAAAGATTTGTAGAAGTATTTGAAAATGTTAGGCACCGCAAAACGATTTTCATGTTTTACATAAGATTCTGCAGTTCGACAAGCAACGACATATGTATGACACACAACTTACTTATATATGTAGTCGTTTCTTAATGATGTGTATGACACACAACTTACTTATATATGTAGTCATTTCTTAATGATATGTATGACACACATCTTACTTATATATGTAGTCATTTCTTAATGATATGTATGACACACATCTTACTTATATATGTAGTCATTTCTTAATGATATGTATGACACACAACTTACTTATATATGTAGTCATTTCTTAATGATATGTATGCCACACAACTTACTTATATATGTAGTCATTTCTTAATGTTATGTATGACACACAACTTACTTATATATGTAGTCATTTCTTAATGATATGTATGACACACATCTTACTTATATATGTAGTCATTTCTTAATGTTATGTATGACACACAACTTACTTATATATGTAGTCATTTCCTAATGATATGTAGGACACACAACATACTTATATATGTAGTCATTTCTTAATGATATGTATGACACACAACTTACTTATATATGTAGTCATTTCTTAATGATATGTATGACACACAACTTACTTATATATGTAGCCGTTTCTTAATGATATGTATGACACACAACTTACTTATATATGTAGTCATTTCTTAATGATATGTATGACACACAACTTACTTATATATGTAGTCATTTCTTAATGATATGTAGGACACACAACTTACTTATATATGTAGTCATTTCTTAATGTTATTTATGACACACAACTTACTTATATATGTAGTCATTTCTTAATGATATGTATGACACACAACTTACTTATATATGTAGTCATTTCTTAATGATATGTAGGACACACAACATACTTATATATGTAGTCATTTCTTAATGATATGTAGGACACACATCTTACTTATATATGTAGTCATTTCTTAATGATATGTAGGACACACAACTTACTTATATATGTAGTCATTTCTTAATGATATGTATGACACACAACTTACTTATATATGTAGTCATTTCTTAATGATATGTATGACACACAACTTACTTATATATGTAGTCATTTCTTAATGATATGTAGGACACACAACTTACTTATATATGTAGTCATTTCTTAATGATATGTATGACACACAACTTACTTATATATGTAGTAATTTCTTAATGATATGTAGGACACACATCTTACTTATATATGTAGTCATTTCTTAATGTTATGTAGGACACACAACATACTTATATATGTAGTCATTTCTTAATGATATGTAGGACACACATCTTACTTATATATGTAGTCATTTCTTAATGATATGTAGGACACACAACATACTTATATATGTAGTCATTTCTTAATGATATGTAGGACACACAACTTACTTATGTATGTAGTCATTTCTTAATGATATGTAGGACACACAACATACTTATATATGTAGTCATTTCTTAATGATATGTAGGACACACAACTTACTTATATATGTAGTCATTTCTTAATGATATGTATGATACACAACTTACTTATATATGTAGTCATTTCTTAATGATATGTATGACACACAACTTACTTATATATGTAGTCATTTCTTAATGATATGTAGGACACACATCTTACTTATATATGTAGTCATTTCTTAATGATATGTAGGACACACAACATACTTATATATGTAGTCATTTCTTAATGATATGTAGGACACACAACTTACTTTTATATGTAGTCATTTCTTAATGATATGTATGACACACAACTTACTTATATATGTAGTCATTTCTTAATGATATGTAGGACACACAACATACTTATATATGTAGTCATTTCTTAATGATATGTATGACACACAACTTACTTATATATGTAGTCATTTCTTAATGATATGTAGGACACACATCTTACTTATATATGTAGTCATTTCTTAATGATATGTAGGACACACAACATACTTATATATGTAGTCATTTCTTAATGATATGTAGGACACACAACTTACTTATATATGTAGTCATTTCTTAATGATATGTAGGACACAACTTACTTATATATGTAGTCATTTCTTAATGATATGTAGGACACAACATACTTATGTAGCCGCTTCTTAATGATATGTAGGACGCAGAACTTACTTATGTAGACGTTTCTTAATGATAGGGTTATTGACTTGTTGCATGGGCTTGAGTGTCAACAGGAATTCTGGAAGACGTTGTGCTGTCAGATGAGCAGAATGAATCAACTTAATGTCTTCCATACCTTCCTGAAACCAGGACAAACATGACAAACAGTGTCAATATATTCCTTCAGAAAATAAGAAATGCATATTGCAAACTGGGTCTTCGTAGTTAGAATACATTTAAATGAAGTTCTGCTATAACAAGAGGCCTAATGGCATTGATTCTCAACTGCCTAACACTTAAGGTTTTGGGGCTACATGCTCCATAGCATAATTATTGGAATTTTTATAGATTTTCTCTATATATTTTGCCTTGCTTTGTATATCAAAGCATTTGGTACATTTTTGTAAAACTAACATTCCACCTAATTTTCAGATAGGATGATGCATGCCATTTAGACTACAAAATAGAGTCATCCTCTGCTTTGCATAGTGCTTGACAGAAAGGACAGTAATTCATTATTGGTTCTAAAAAGAAGTTACCATTTATCTAGTCTCAAGAAATGCAGTAAGATTGATCAAATTAGAAGTTAACAACTACAAAATGTATACAGCTGATAAAATCTGTCAAAAGAGTATTATCTTTCTTCATTGCTTCCAATCGAGCTTTCCATTTTTAGCTACATGTATGCCCCGCCCATCACAAGCTATGCTCCACCCACACCTCGATCGTGTTGGGATCGATCAATCTCTGAACTCCCTATTAATTTCCATAAAACTACACAGGTAATCTGTTGAATATTTTGAAACTAATTTGACTAGGTGCTGTTGCTGCCTATGGAAGCAACAGCGTCCAGTCAAATTAGTTTCAAAATATTCAACAGTATGTTTATTAAATAGTAGACCTACAATTTGTATGTGTCAGACTATTAAGAGTTAAAGACGGGCCTAATGGAATCATTTATGATGGAATGTTTATGATGTCATCCTACACAACGTTTAGCTGAGAATGATGTCATATGACATCAAATCATCGATGGATACTATGGAAAGGTCTATTCTGTAAAATAAGTTCTAACGGCTGGTATCTCTGGTATTTGAAAAGATATTAGTTGCCTATTGCAGAATTTACCATTCCCTGCATTCACTATCCAAGTACAATGACATTCAGTCAATATGTTTTAATAATATTCAGCAATACTTCACGTAGAAAGTTTAATGAATAGATGACTGACTAACCTTGGTGGGAATGATGGCGGGTGATCGGAGTGCTGTATCAGGAGCATCACTGAGCCATGTGTGGCGTAGTACATCATCAACTGTCATGCGATGACTTGGCTCTACATGTAGCAGTCTAGAAAATCAAGAAACAGACAAGTGAGGGGGAAACGCACATATTTATGTAATGCAATAGCTATATATCTCTATAGTAAATCTAATATTTCAAAATAATAATACGACACTAGTTACCAGACCCACAAGGGGAATTTATTGTTCCTCTGTAAGAACAGAAAAAAATATCAAAACTTAATTCATGTTGGTTCTTTTGAACAAATTTAGTTAAACTCTTGCCCTAGATTAAATTTTTTTAATTTTCGCAGTAATTGGCCAAACAGATTCGGGCATCTTATATCTTTAAAGGTGTTTAAACCTAGACATGCTAGATGGACTGCATCCCCCGTGTCAAGCCCTTTAGTTTTTCATCACACTAAACATCATGTGTGGCAGTGTCATGAAAGAAGGATTTCTTAAAATAGCATTGATGAATCAAATGTCTACTGAAAAACTAACTTATAATTCTTGAAAAGGAGACAAATCACACAGAGATATACAAAGTCTCAACACCCCCCAAGCCCTAAAAATAAGGAAATTTTGAAAATCTTTTCAACTTTGATGGAGACTAGATTAAATGATGGTATAGATCAAATCTATAAAGTTTCAGTACGATCGGATAAGCCCTTGATGACATAAAAATACATTGAAAAACTTTAACATTTATCTGCATCCCATGTGGATCGCTATGTTAAGCCATTAAGCACAGGGCTCTACACAAAATAATGCAAAAGTCAAGATAGCCACCACCCAAATAGACCGATCAGCTTTGTTTTAACAATCTTGGATCTCTATAAGTTAAGAATTCTGCCTTACAAATTTGATTGACATCAACCAGTGGTTCGTGAAAAGAAATCATTTAATGTTAAATGTTGATAAACAGACAGCTGATGGACAGTCACCATGGCATAATCTAATAGCCCATCAATTAATTGCCTATATGAGCTAGAGACATAACTATCATACATTTTATATACTACTGCTAAACTTGCCAAAAATTTTAAAATAAACTTACTAGAAGATGTTGCTGCCAATAGCATGCAGTCAAACATGTCAAATTAAATACTCAAATGAATATTTCATAAATCGAAAAGATTTTCTCCATTTGGTGCGTCAAATTGAAACCGTGTAATAACAGAAACTTAATTATTAACCTTGTCATCCCTAGCCTCTCAGTATCTCAAATTCAATGTAACCAGATTGGAAAGATGTTGAAAAAATTGAGCACAATTAGACTAAAAACTGTTGCTGTCTTAATTAATCTCAATATATTCAACAGAATATGTATGACAGAGTCAAGAGTTTAATATAGATTTGATCTGCAGGGATAAAAGAGTTAATGTACTATAAATATATATATATATATATATATATATATATATATATATATATATATATATATATATATATATATATGTAAATGAAAACTAATCCGGGATACCTCCTCACCACATCTTTAGCATCGGCGGAGATGAGTACCCAGTCATCTTCAGGGAACTCATATTCACCCGACATTATCTTGAACTTCATGCCATCTGTGATCGGCCTACTCGGTGTCTCCGTATAAAAAGGCGGATAACCGCATAGCATGATGTACAGGATAACTCCGAGAGACCACATATCACAACTCTATAAAGCAAAATACATGCTACAACTAGAGCATAGCATATAGTACATAATAACATGGCAAAGTATGCATTACTAAACCGATATCCAGACAATGATTCTCTTACTCTCCTAGCAAAATTAACTTTATATGACATGTATGAGAAAATTTGAACTAGTCTGTCTATATGCCTGCATGCTTGTCTTTCAGCCTGCTTGCCTGCCAGGCTGGCTGCCTGCCTGCCAGCCAGCCAGCCAGCCGGCCAGCCACACCTACATATAGCATGTCACACTTGCTCAATAGCAGCATATAACTATGACAACAATTTGATTTAATCATTGTTTTAGCAAATGCAATTTTTGGCCACAAATTTTAAACACATTTAACTTCAGCTAATTAGTAGCCCAGGCCTTGATGAAGCTCTTTGAACAGGTGAGCTAATAGATAGATCCGATCTGTCACTCAAGTATCTGACATCATAATCAATTACCTCACATGTAGGATACGTCACAATCAAAATGTGTAATGAGTAACATATCTAGATGTCATGAACATTGAATAGTCCGTCAAGTTTACGAATTGTATGTCTTTACTATTTAATAAACATTATATTGAATATTTTAAAACTAATTTGACTGGGTGCTGTTCCTGCCATAAGCTACAGCTTACCTGTATAGTTATCTTGAAATTAGTATTCTGGGAATTCAGGATTAAAAATATATAAGTCAATCCCAACACACGCAAAGCATTGGCAGAGCTATGCTAGAAATGGGTGAGGCATAGATGGAAATGGATCCCTCTATCGCATATAGGGGTTTACTACATATGATGCCACTCCATCAATGCAAGTCAAGCTAAACTTTTATATGCAGATAGGAAATGCGTCGTAAATATGAGTGCTTAACATATCCATCACTCTGTATATGATTAACTCTGTATATGTTTGTGTGATACTCACTTTATCATAGGTATATGGACATGTCGGCTGAGGTCCCTGCTTCTTTTGCATCTCAAGTCTCTGTGCTTGTAACACCTTCAAGATCAAAACATTGCATACAGTCAACGTTATTGAATATTACTAGGCACACTAAGCGATCATGCAGTCTGAAACTCATATTGTTAGCAAAATCAACTCCATCAACATCAATCATGTCAATGATAAACTTCACATGAAATGAGACAGACTTTGGATCCATGTCTATCCATTCTGCTGACAAAGATTCAACAAAAACTCAACATATATAACAGTAGAAACAAGCATTCTGTAAGTATTGCTTTGCAATACATGTCTCCTACCTGGTGATATAAATCTTTAGAGATTGAGTCAAAAATTTCATTAAAAATTGTCAAAAGCAGCTGAAACTCGAACTTGATCTGCAACGTCTCATAACATAGCAATAAACCAAGTCTCAGTTATATATGGTGAAGGAGAAGGAAAGTCTTGAAAGCTGATATGTTTGTGTTGCATAAGTCGAAAGGGGGCATAACTACATCAAAAATTCACGTATATGCCTGAAACTCGAACTTGGTCTGTAACCTCTCATAACAAAGCAATGTAGCAATTCTCAGTATAATATCTTGAGACCGCTAAAAAAAGTGTGGAAAACCAATATTTTTCATATTGCATAAGTCCATGAAAATTTGACGAAAATGTCTGAAACTTGAACTAGCTCTGTAACCCCTTGTACTAAAGCGATGGAACTGATTTTTCCTTAAATATCTTGGAGTGCGAAAAAACGTGCGGAAAGCTGATATTTTTCATATTTCCTAAGTCGAAAGGGGGCATAACTCCATCAAAAATTTACACATACACCTGAAACTCGAACTTGGTCTGTAACTTCTCATAACAAAACTATGTAGTAATTCTCAGTATAATATATTGAAAGACTGTGAAAGAAGGTGCGGAAAACTAATATTTTTCGTATTTCATAAGTTGAAAATGGGCATAACTCCATGAAAAATTGACAAAAATGTCTGAAACTCGAACTTGCTCAGTAAGTCCTTATACTAAAGCGATGCACCGATTTTTGCTTAAATATCTTGAAGGAGTACGTATTTCTTAACTCGAAAGGGGGGCATAACTCCATCAAAAATAGACGCATATGCCTGAAACTCGAACTTGGTCTGTAACTTCTCATAACAAAGCTATGTAGCAATTCTCAGTATAATATCGTGAAAGACTGTGAAAGAAGGTGCGGAAAACTAATATTTTTCGTACTTCATAAGTTGAAGATGGGCATAACCCCATGAAAAATTGACGAAAATGTCTGAAACTCGAACTTGCTTAGTAAGTCCTTATACTAAAGCGATGCACCGATTTTCGCTTAAATATCTTTAAGGAGTGCGTATTTCTTAACTCGAAAGGGGGGGGGGCATAACTCCATCAAAAATCGACGTATACGCCTGAAACTCGAACTTGGTCTGTAACTCTCCATAACAAAGCAATAAACCAATTCTCAGTTCAATACCTTGAAGGACTGCAAAAAAAAAGTGCGGAAAACCAACTGCGACAGATGGACGGACAGACAGACGGACAGACGGAGTGCAAACCTATAGTCCCCCCAGTTTTACCGGTAGGGGACTAATAAGATGCAATATACATGTAAAAGCCTTATACTGCTAACTTAGCGATGCCATAGGAGCTTACCTCAGGAGCAACATAATATGGTGTGAAATGAGGCGTCTTAAGAGTGCCATCATCAACCTTAGCAAAACCAAAGTCAGATAGCTTGATCATGGCATGCTGAAAAAAGAACGTCGAATAAATTTAACATTGCCACTTTAACGAAATGCACAGAAGAGAATGATACATGTAGCTAAAGAAACAGTAATAAATACATACATACATACATTTTTTGTGTGTACATACATACACATGAAAATTTAAAGTGACTTCACAATTAAACCTTTAACCTTTGAATTTCTCCAAGAAAACTTCACCTTTCTCATCGAAACTGTCCACTTGCAGACCAAGAGAATACTATTTTTGAAAATTTTTCTGCTGGAATGACTGGCTCGGTTATTCTAGCACTAAATTTTCAAAAATTGTCTTCTCTTGGTCTGCAAATGGACATTTCTCAAGACCACTGCAGAAGCCATTTTGGCTGATATGAGTGTTAATGGATTACTACCCAAGCTGGTCAAAAACAGCTTCAGTAGTGGTCTTGAGAGATGTCTATTTGCAGACTAAGAGAAGACTATTTTTTTAATTTCTTTAACACTAGAATGACTAGCTCGATAACCAATCAAGCCATTTCAGTGATCAATTTTCAAAAATAATCACCTGGTCTGAAAATCAAACATTTTCCTCAACAAATTTTAACAAATAAGTGAGATAGGCAGTTAGAAATAATGTATTGAAATTTCACTGGCAATCTCAACTCATACAATGATTATTTATAATGCGGAATGCAACTACTCTGAATTTGTATAACTGATGCTTGTCTTAAGGTTCAGGACGAAAGGCGGATGCCGGACACCATGTAATTGTGTCCCCTATTTATAGGCCTTTGGGTCCCACTCATTGCACATGCCAAGTGATTGTTCGTATACAATGATATTCACAGTTTAGATGACATACCTCTGAGTTGTCCTTAAGGAGTAGATTTTCTGGTTTCAAATCCCTGTGTGCCACATTCTTTAAATGACAGCACTGGACAGCATGCACAATCTAGCAGAAACAACAGATCAGCTGCAGGATGACATACAGTGAAGTTCAGAAATAAGCTAAAGTCTGTTGAATATTTTGAAAATAATTAGATTGGAAGAAGCAATGTCTTCCTTGAAGCAATGTCTTCCAATCCAATTATTTTTAAAATATTCAACAGTACATTTTTTTTTTTGGGAAAGTTATTTATGAGCTGCTCTGTACCCCGAGCCTCAACATGAGCACATCCTCAACAGGCTTTACTGGTGTCATAGAACTGATTAGCACATTTCTATTGATTTTAAATGGCCATATGTGTACTAGGGCTGTGTGGTATATCGGTATTGGAACCGTCACCAGTTTTGTAGATGTGACAGTTCGAAAACCGGTGTCATTATAAACGTAAAACCGCATATTTATGAAAAACAAGTTTTGGCAATATCTTTTTAAATAGTATGTTGCATTGCATAAAATTTAATCCATACGGCTAATTATTATGTAAAATCGGCTAAATAAACCGGAGATGAGGATTCTTTTTCATTTGTATATCGCGAGAATGCTGCTAGATCGTATTGCTACATATGTTCGGAAATTGTAATCTACTAGCGTTTTATTAAATTCTATGATACACGCTTGAAAGCATATCATAGGCAATCTAGTGTTTCTGATATCTATGTCCATTATGAATTCCGAACGCGCATCCGGGACTCTAAACCGGGAAGTGATCTAACTAGGCAAAGTAAATTGAGATCGAATTTGTCTAATCGCTCAGGCGATCAAGAGTAATTTCTCGTGAATGTTCAGGAGCTGGCTCAACGTATGTTAGACGATATAATTAATACTCAACGCGGGTCGATATACACTATTAGCGCCGGAAAACACTTTTACAGCTTACCCAGTTTTAAACCAAATCATTCCAAATCACGCTTATGAATTTATCAAAATACGTCCGACTTCTGTTTTCACAGAAAATGTATGCCAGTAAATAGTCTAATACGGCCGAATTTGATTATATGTGTCCGATTAATTGGATCAATAAATTTGATTTACTACGCATGTGCACGCGTAAATGATAGCTAGATTTGTACCATGTGACAGTATTACGTTTGTAACAAAATTCAACCTAAGCATGTGTAAGCGTAGGCTATCGGGATTCGGGAACTATATTATATTCATTTGCATAACGTTTCTCATCTGACTGGTCTCCGAAATGGAGTCTGTGTAACAGTCTAACTAGGTCCGCCATCAGAATTTAACACCGGCTCGTCTGCTTGAATTGGCCGCTGAAAGCCACAGTAAATTTGGCAATGTATCTGTCTACGCGTTATCCTAGAGGGGTTATACGAATTGCTAATTGTCTAGGAATCTAATATATGACTGAGATTGCGCACGAACTCGAAATGATATCGCGATGAATTTAAAAGCGCAAAATCTACTGTTTTAAAACAATTTAAGATCAGATACTATAGCTACAGATTTAAGTCTACCGCTTAAGACGTTCTATTTTCGTAGTATTGCGAATTTAATTATTTTAACGAAAACTGAAAATAATTCCAGCCAATAAACCAGATATCCGGTTAAAACCGGTTTCATGGCCAACACATGGTCACCGGTTGTGGTTTTACCAAAACCGCACAGCCCTAATGTGTACTGAGTTACATAAATCTAGGTTTTGTAAAATTTAATACATTTCCCTCTGTTTCGTCGCTCAACAGGCATGGCTAAAACTCCTGTCAAAACAGCGACACCATGCTGCCCAGTCTTATCCATTCCTTTCTCAAATCATAGAAGTTGCAGCGACAAATACGGGATGCCCGCACCAAAGATTAATCTAAATTTCAAGGTAAATATACACGAAAGCACATGGCAGCAGCAGCAGCTCCCAGTCAAATTATCTCCAAACTATTCAACAGAATGTTTATTAGGGTTAATCAAATTGTCAATTCAGCAAAGACACAATTCCTACACGTAAATAAGTGACAGACTCTGATCTTCATGATGAACTTAAATCATTTTGATTGTGACCTCAGCTAAAGAGTGCTGTATTTCCTTACAAGAGGGCCTGTCTCATTGGGCCCGTATCATTGGGTCTGTATCACTCACTGGCATGACATGGAACACTGGTGTTTCAAGTAGAACGACCATGTTCTACATATATAGAGCCCTATAGATTTTTTGTCAGAAATTCAACAGTTTGTGGTCAGAAATAGATAGTTTCGTTTTAAAACTAAAATTGTGGCTGAGCAAATAAATTGATGACTACAAATTTCACTAAAAGTAATTGAAGCCTACCACACTAGGAACATTCCATGTTTTGACAAAATTCAATCAAAATTCTCGTTCACTGAAGCCTACAACCATAGAATATATCCCCCAAAATTTTGTCAAAATCAGGCATTTGATTAAGGAGAAGTAGAGTTTAAAGGATTCCAGAAAATCTTTGGAAAATTGAAGATGGCCACCAAAATAATTCATCAATTAAAATTCTGAATAGTAGTGCTGGAGCCTACCACCATAAGATACTCCCAGCGCAATTTGTTTAAAATCTGCCAAGCAGTTGAGTAGATATGTCTTAAAGATTTCCAGATAATATTTGGGTAATCCAAGATGGTCACCGCAAAAATCGACCAATTAAAATTCTGAACAGAAGTTCTGTAGCCTACCACCATAGGATCTTGCCAATGAAATTTGGTTAAATTTGCACCAAGCTGCTTAGGACATATATTTAATTCTAAAAGATTTCCTGTAAATTTTCTGAAAATCCTTGATGGTCACTGAAAAGAATGACCAAAAATTCTCATTAGAAATCTTGAAGACTACCACATTAGGATATTGGGACATTGATTAAGGAGTAGTAGCTTTTGAAACGGTTTCCGGAGAATTTTGGATAAATCCGAGATGCCCACCGGAAAATTTACCAATCAAAATTCTGAACAGATGTTCTGGAGCCTACAACCCTCCTGTCAAATTTGGTTAAAATTTGTGAAGCGATTTAGTATATATGTTTTAAAACAAAGGTTGACAGATGACAGCCAGTCACCATGGCATAAGTTAATAATAATCACGACACATCGTTCAACAAACAGAGATTTCAATGAACTGTTAACTCGGTTAGAAAATCTAGTCAGACCACAGATCCAGGGAGGTAACTCTTTCTTGTTCAACACCTGAGTTTTTAAATGATTATCCCCCTTAGGTATTACACAAAATTCTACCATTACAAGCAAGAAGCGATATTAAACATTCTAAATGCTTTAATATTTGTGTTTACTAAGCTTTTGAGACGATAAACTCAAGGTTATAATCATACATGTGAACTGGGTACCATGTGATAGACTAGAGCTCACCTGATGCATGTACTTGGCTGCTTTCCTCTCAGTAAAGAACTTCTCTTGACTGATACGATCAAACAGCTCACCTCCCTCCATTAACTCCATCACAACTAACAGACGCCCCCTGAAAGTATTGACACATTTCTGTACATGGTACACAATGGATGAATCCAATCTGTCACTCAACTATATGACATTATAATAAATTACATCACATGTAGGCTGACGCCACAATCAAAATACATAATGAAGTCCGTCATTAACTTTTTTAAGTCTGTCATGTGTACGAATTGTATGTCCTTACTACTTAATAACCATTCTGTTAAATATTTTGAAACTGACATGACTCCAATTAAATTGGTTACAAAATATTAAACAGCTTACCTGAGTGTATACATTGTAGTTTTCTGGAAATTGAGATTCATTGCATCAGGGTTCGATATATCACATCACACACAGAGTTGGCAGAGTTTAGCTAGATATGAGTGGGGCATAGCTAAAAGCGGATTCATCCATTAATCACTCTCAAACTGCCAGCCACACATTGGATGAGGTGAAGTCTTTGCGTTAGTGCAACACTAACATTGAGATAAAACTGAGATTTGCAGACTTCAGCATCTGTGTTCAAATGTAGTGTTAATAGCAGATTTGGTGCTAACACTGTGTTAGCACCTGGCATTAATATCAGCATGGTTTTGCCTTCATTTTCAAATAGCTCATTAGCAATTACGAGTATTAAATATTCATACCAGTACAAAATAAGATAAATTTAGTAAGATGGAAGGAACTATCAGCATGCCTTTTCAATGCCTATATATCTAGTTTTGTACTAAGACTAACCTATAGCATGTCTAGAGGTCACAAGTGGTTTGAGGTCTAGTATTGGTGACGGTGTTAGCGTTTGCTGGTCTTAAATGGCAATTTAAACCATCATTTCTGCATGGTTTTTTTACATACAATACAAGCCAATTTGCAACGGCATCGTGCTTGAACAGATGAACCAAAAGAAACATCGTCATTTAATACACGCTGATTGTCATTATTTTGTCGCAGGAATAGCAGAACTGGCATAAGGGTTTTGCACGTTCACTTTAACCCTTTCGGGACGAAATCGGCCAAGACCGGTCTCTGCAGGGGTCTTGAGAAATGTCCATTTGCAGGCCAAGAGAAGACTATTTTTGAAAATTTACCACTGGAATGACTGGCTCGATCCTTCTCTTGGGCTGCAAATGGAGATTCATTAAGTAAATATTTAAGTTTTTTGAACAAATTTAGTCATTAAAGGGTTAATAGAATTGAATCATGAAATTTGTCTGGCATCAGGTGTTTTCTATTGCGTCAACAAACCAATGAGATTTCCACACGGTATAGCTAAAAACTGATATACAAGTTTATATTTATTGCGAATGCCTTTCTCTGCTACGCATACATTCCGTACATTTTGTAGGTATTGCCAGAAAGGGTAGAACACGCCATTTAGTATTGCAATGTACTTTGTATCTTCCTGTGTACGTACATGTACCTGCGCGCATAGTGCTTATTGCCCCAAAGTCGATGCCTGTGGGTGGTGTGCAGTGTTAACACGCCTAGTGTTGGTGTTTAAACGAGAGGTGTTAATGATGTTACTGATGATGATCAATGTTAGCACTAACACTGACACTAACACCAAGACTTAACCTCAACCATTATGACACTATAATTTCTGTGATGCACTGCATCATAGAAGATGCCCATCTCCATCTGAGCAAATGTACCTATGTGTAGGTACCGATCAAATTAAAGGCACCGCATTTCTGATATACCTCACACATTTAGCGTCTTACATCAATTTATTTATGTTGACTGAAATGAGAAAAATAGGTCACACTTTACTTGCGCCTTGTGACACACAATTACTATGTAAATATATGTTGGCGTGTTAGCTTACATGTACTTGTCTGTCCAATTCTTCGATTTCAGAAAACAACTATCATGACTATAGCCCATCGCACTCACTTTAGTTTACTTTTGATACATGACACACCTTTAGCTCAAGATTCATCTGTACATCAAGATTAGCTACACTATATGAACAAATTCTGGAAACTACATCCTGGAGAATACTTTCACCTTTATGTTGACCTACTTTTGAGATATGACATACTTTTAGCCTACACTGCATACTTGCACCATGCTTGGTTACTGATTACGAAAAGAACCTAAAACTATAGCCTAGAGAATTATTTACTCTGATGTTCAGTGAACCGTGAAAATTACTTCATGCAGACCTTTTTTCATACATGAAGATCTTTTTTAAGCCAAGATGCATCCACAAGGGTTGGCGATTACATGTACATGGTTGTATCCAGATGGGGGGGGGGGGGGGGGGGGCATTTGCCTCTATCCACTTATTATGCTTGCCCCACCCCCAGTAAATTCTCTGCATCTACACATTGAATGGATATCGTATATTTACTGTACAGGCATTCATTTAATGCGACCCGCCCCATTGTACCAATTCACCTTTCCATAGTATCCATCTATCGTCTGATGTCATATGACGTTATAATCAGCTAAGCGGCGCATGTAGGATGATGTCATAATCATTACGTTATAAATGATTCCATACGGCCTGTCTGTAACTCTTAAAAGCCTGACGTGTTATAAGAATTGTATGTCTCTACTATTTAATAAACATGCTGTCGAATATTTTGAAACTAATTTGACTGGGTGCTGTTGCTGCCATAGGATTAACTGTCTTTGCCTTGAAATGTCTGCTAGCTACGCCAAGACCACGTACAGAGGTACAGTCATAGGTAGCAACAGCATCCCGTCAAATTAGTTTCAAAATATTCAACAGCTTACCTGTACAGTTTTCTGGAAATTGATAGTCAGGAAGTTCAGAGATCGATCGATCCCAACAAGAGTGAGGTGTTAGCTAGAGATGGGCGGGGCATAGCTAAAAATCGAAAGGTCCATTCCCTGATAAAATCTTGGGCTATACGCAAATGTCTTGAATATACATGTACTGGTAAATGGGCCAGACAAAAATTGTGCATTCATGCAAGCAGAGACGCATGCACACTGCCACAGGATGTCACAAAGTGGTTATCATACAACTTCACCTAAATGTTCATTTAGAAGCAACGGTAAATCTATTTTTGAGAATTTACCACTGGAAACCGAAGGACTGTCTTCTTTATCGAGCCAGCCTTCCAGTGGCAACATTTCAAAACATTCTTCTCTTGGCCTTCAAGTGAACATTTCTCAAGAACACTACAATAGTCTGTTTAGGCTGGCTTGACAATCAAAGGGTTAATCTCTCAATCCCTCCCCTCAATCTCTCTCCGTCCCTGCCTCCCTCCCTTCCTCTCTATCTCTCACACAATATTGAACTGCAATTACATGTAGTACTTGTTAAAATGTTCACAATTTTCTTTTAAAAAGTGCGAGTCATGAATAACCTAATAGAAACTTTTCAGGTGACTCAAACATTTAGCGACTGTTAGCTTTCTAAACAAACAGTGGCTTAGCCAGTTGCTGATGTGCTAAAGGATCGTTCCAGTTTGTCATATCAGTCATATGATGTCGTATCTATCAACTATGTGATGTGTAGGATGATGTCATAATCAAGGACGTCATGAATGATGTAGTTAAGTTCGTCACCAATGCTTACACGCAATTGATGGCGGACTAAGCATTGTTGTACGAATTGTATGCTTTTACTATTTAATAAACATGCGGTTGAATATTCTGAAACTAATTTGACTGGGCACTGTTGCTGCCAAAATATTCAACAGCTTATCCATATACATATAATTTTCTGGAAATTGATAGTCTGGGAGTGCAGGGATTAACTGATCCCAACCCGGGCAAGAGTGGCTGAAGCTTAGCTAAAGATGGGCGGGGCATAGCTAAACCTTGATGCCTTCAATGGTTGAGCCTTGTATGATGCCAGGTTACTCCGTGTATGTATATTTACCTAGGGTGTGGTTCACTAGGAAACTTGACATCATTGGCATAGACATCATAGACAGTAACCACATGATCACGCTTAGAGCAAAGGAGCTGAAGCTGTACCTCTGTACGTGATCTTGGCGTATCTGGCAGACATTTCAAGGCAAACCGAGCCCCGGTTACCTTGTGTGAACACAGTCTGCATACAAACATAACAGAAATACATGTATTTCATGTATGGAGTTAATCCTTTAACCTTCAAATTTGTTCCAAAATATTTCGATTTTCTCATATAAAATGTCTATTTACAGACCAAGAGAAGACTATTTTTGAAAAGTTACCACTGAAATGACTGGCTCGGTTATCGAGCCAGTCATTCCAGTGATAAGTTTTCAAAAATAGTCTTCTCTTGGTCCGCAAATGGGCATTTCTCAAGACCACTTCAGAAGCTGTTTTTTGGCTGATATAAGTGTTAAAGGGTTAAGTCACATTCTATTATATAATGAGCAATACTTACTAAGGTTGCTAAATGTTTGTTGACCTGTCGCAATATATGAAAGTAAAAACAATGATTATCTCTAGCAACGCATTAAGTCAACAAAAATATCATCCACAAGCTTCCCATATAGGCCATGACAATATATTGTACAATTAAATGCAGGCTTTGTGATCATGGTTGCCAGTTGATGTAGTAGACTGAGAGCTAGCTCAAGGTTAATTACAGTGTTGCATACAAAAGGTTTTAGGGTTGTCATCTATACGCCTGAGCACGCTGTATGTAGCAAGGAAGACTACATTCATGAGTGTCGCAATCCTGAAGTTAGGGGTGAATGGACCCCCAAGGTAGATGACTGATGCACCTGTGAAATCACATGTAAATATGTCCAAATGTCAGTAAAACAAGAAATGAAATTTAAGAGACTGGTAACGTGTGTAACTGTCAACATGAGTGAATTTGATTAGGTCTATTAGGATGCATCCAATGAGATTCACATTCCCTTGAAGAGCTTAATGATTTGCTCTATCGCAGGATCATGTGGACACACTACGATAATACTGCTATAAGTATTGCCTAATAGGTTTCACGTCAAACAACGGGAGCAATATTAGGTTTGTAATAGGAATCGAGTGGAAGCAGTTTCATGGCATTGTGCTGAATGAAGGCTGGGGTCTTCGCTTCCATTTAAAAGGTGTATGGGTCAGCAGATGGTGATATAGTAGAAAGCAAATAACATCACCATGGATATGGTGGTGTCAATCGGCACTAATTCATTTCAAAAGGCTTATATCTTCCGATCAGTGCTTGCTTTTTACCAGGATTCACAGCTGGCTCGTCTATTGGGAAACTATCTTCAGTATTCTATTAGGACGTGTATGTAGATTTTAACACCTGACGCTGATCCGCATCAGATGTTAATCATGTCCTGTTACCGATAGCACAATTTACCCAGCATACAATGTGTAGATGCCATATTCGTTTCAAGCATCATATACGCCATATTATTTGATTCTTTTGTCTGTACACAGACAAATGGGTGTTCTAAAACAAAACTGGGTCGTAGTCCACGCAACTGATCATTCGTTATCTAGCTATTGATCTGTAAGTATGGCAGTACACTCGACAGGTCATGTACAGTATGGTTCAATGATGTTTAGTCCAAGTATAACAATTTCGAGAAAGCTGTTGTATATTTTGACAATAATTTACCTGAAAGCTGTTACTGTCTATGACAGCAACACATTTCAGTCAAATTATTGTCAAAGTAAATTGAGTACCACTTGATCCAGATTTTAGATCAATTAGAATGAAAATTGCTGCCAACTAAAGCACCAAAAACCTCATCAACTTTCATCTTCTAATTATGGGGTATGAAAAATAAATTTCATTAAACATTAATTTTTAAAGTACATGTATTTTGAAGAAGTTAACCTTTGTTTTTAGACCTTTTTGATGCTGTGGTTATTAGAAAACCTTGTTCAGTTTATGACATACACTGCCAACACTGATATTTAATGGATACCAAACTTCTTTCATCTTCCAGAACAGTCAGGTTTTGCCAATATACTAACAACTAAGCGTTAGCTCCATATTATCTGAAACAGCGACATTTTAATGGTACTTAGACATGTTAGAAGTCTTTTCAAAGTTCCAGTGTCTCTCATGCACATATCTAATATTATGAATTAAAAAAAGGGTAGTAGGTCACTAATTCATGTTATGGGTTATGCAATACATTGACCATTTTATTACATACAACGTAAGTGTAGGTAACTTTGACATATCTCATCTGTTATTAATAATTTAGTAGCGCTTTAGTAAAATAACTGTTTGCAGTAAATGTACATTGTATTACATAAATGCTGGCTACTCTTAATATTTCTATATTAAACTTTCCTTTAATCTCCCCTCAAATGGTGGTGTGCCAATACACAAAGCGTTACCTTCCTATTGTCTGAAATAGTGGCATATTAATAGTACATTAGGCGGGTGTATCAGCCTAATGTTATATTGACTTTATTTTAACCTGTCACTTACATTTTCTATGCTTCATTGTACTTCCTTGCAGATTAGATTTTCATTGCGCCTTAGGCGAAGTCAATTTATAAATATTAGCCTAGGATATTATGCAGAAAATGGAATGTCCAAATTTCTCCTGAAGTTCCATTCTTGACATTGTATGTTTTTGTAATTCTTTGCTTTTTAATAAACATGCTGTTGAATATTTTGAAACTAAAATGACTGGGCGCTGTTACTGCCTTAGGCCTTAGTCAAATTAGTTTCAAAATATTCAACAGCTTACCTGTGTATTTTGTTAGAAATTGATAGTCACGGTGTTCAGAGATCGATCGATTGCAACATGAGCGAGGTTTGGGTGGAGCTTAGCTAGAGGCGGGGCATAACTAAAACCAGAAAGGCCCATTGTGCTACATGACTAAATTTAACGCCTGCAATGGTTTAATTAAATGTTGATAAATGTTATTTACTAATGCCAGGCTGTCAACTTAACCATTTGCCTGCACACTATCCAATGGCAAGTCAACTATCAGACCAGATTAGCCAGTCAAACTGAATCCAGCTTTAGCTGAGATAATTTGGAATGTTTATAAGCAATAAATTTCCTGGGGAGCACTGCTCTGACCTGAATGTACAATTAATAAAAAGTTGCGGTCGCTCTGATTATTGATCAAGAATTTTTTGTCTTATACTTAAGGTAAGCCATGATTAATTTTTATCATACAGTTAGGGTCTAACACGTTCAGCTTTTAGTCAGCCATAATTATTTACGTTATATTCTGAATTTTTTTTCAGATTCATTTGGTCCACATGTAACTTCAATTATTGCAGACCAAAGAATTTTTTTTAGTTTAAGGGGGATAATTCTGGCAAATATGGACAAAACTAATGGAACATGAGCGTTACATCCGTCTTACGACTATTAATTTATATTCCGATTTTGGGATCCTTTTAGTCGAGCACATACATACAAATGGGAACCTTCCTTTATCCTATCTTAAGGGGATAATAATAATAATAATAATAATAATAATAATTATAATAATAATTATAATAATAATAATAATAATAATAATAATAACTAGATTGATAGGTCGATGACGCATCATCGCAAATTCCCACTTTCACCGCTTTGAACCTTTGACAAGCCACATAACCCCCCCCCCTCCTCCCCCCCGGGAGCGGTGCCAAATGTAAATATCATTTTGCACTCCAGGATCATATTGGTAACTCACATACCAAATTTGGTTGAATTCCGTCCAACAGTGTCAGAGGAGTTGCATTACAATCAATTTCATGACCTTTTGACCTCATCCCCCACCCCAGGGGGCGGGGTCAAATGTAAATGTGCTCATCCACTCCGCTTTGATATGGGTAACTCACATACCAGATTTGGTTGAATTACGTCCAATGGTTTCGGAGGAGATGCATTACAATCGATTTCTGCAGGTTAAAATGTGACCTTTCGTCCCCCCCCTCTCCCGCCCCCTAGGGCGTAATCATAGGAGTAACTCAGATCTCGGACTATCATAGATTTTGATGGAGGGTTTCTGCGCACACATACTCCAATGGAACAATGACGCTTCAACCTGATCCAACAAATGGTAGAAGTGGTCAAAAGTTTCAGGCAGCCACATTGAATTTCAGACAATCTTAAATTTTGAAAGCTTTCTTCTCCAGACCTACATGTACCTCAATGGACGTTTCAATCTGATCTGATATTTTAATGGTACAGAACAAGTTAGTATATGACAAGCAATTTTAAAGTGGACACCAATGTTTGGAGGTCATATTAGATAATATATATGTATACTGCTCAAAAACTTCTAAAAAGATTTACATAAACTTACATAGAAATACCATAAAAAGCCAGATTTTTCTTCCCCAAAGTAATGCTAATCTAATCTTAGTGTGATTAAAGAAACTGACAGCGAAATGGACATTGTGCAGGTGAAATGCAGTCAACTGTTGGTCATGTTAATGGTCGGCCTATGTTTGTCAGGATTCAGCCTGACATGCCTGAAAAGCGCAGTCTGATGAGATTCAGTGAATCACATGTTTTTCCACACCAAATAATAGAATTTGCTGATTCTTTATGTGCAATTACTCCAAGCAGATGTCATCTGAGTGATCAGGAACTTTCTTGTGGCATTGGTCTGCTGCAAGGTGGCTCGATGCAGCAAAGAGGAGAGGTTTGTTGCCCTTGGAATCAGTCAGTGTCACTTCCATGGTATGGAACCGATATCAGGAGACCAGTCAAGTAAACAAATGTCATGACTGATGGAGGACATGCGAGGGCTATCACACAAGCATAGAACATGTTTCACGTCATCTCTGCTTGCTGAAATGGAACCAACAATGCTAAGTAAGTATTACGAAACCACTTTAGCTGTGGTGGGGTTGACAATATTCACTCAGATTACTAGGATGTCTAGGAACAGACTGCATGCCAGTGGTTTAAGAGACCACAAACAAGCTGTGATGGTACTCTTGAGTGAGAGCCACATTCAAGTGAGACTGGAATGGTGTAGAGAAATTATCAACTTTGTGTACTTAATGTCAAAACTTTGTGTAGTAATGTCAAAATGAACGATTTGCTGATTAATGCCAACCTAGTGGAACATGACCATCCTGGTGGAGGTTCAGTCAAGGTGTATGGTGGCATACCGCATTAGTGCTGGCAGCCATACAGACCAAAACTACATCTAAAATTGCTCTCTGACTGGTGTGAGGTATAGGGATGACGTTCTCCATCCCTAAATTGTCCAGCCTTGTGCTGTGCAATATGGTAAGAGTTCATTCTGATGGATGATTAAGATTAATGAGAGACCACACAGAGAAAGGATTGTTAAATTCTACCTTGAAAATGAGGGTATCGAATGAATGGAGTGGCCAGCTCGGTCTCCAGGCTTGAATCCTATTGAGCATGCTTGGAACATTCTGCAGACAGCCATATCAGTTCGACCAGTCCAATACACATGCCTCCAGGCGCTCGGACATGCTTTGATAGAGGAGTGGCACTTGGTAGACTCACTAGACTGTAGTTCCACCACAGTATGCTGCAGGATTACATCTGTCATTGCGCGTGTGGCACTTGGTTGCACAACACCGGACATTGCTTTTCTGTGTTGATAATTGCAGTTAAGGTTGTACAGATTCTGATTTGTATACATGTTGTACGGTACATTTGACCCTATAGACAAACACTTCTGTATATAAGCCCTTATGATGTAGGACAAATTCTGATGAATAGTTTGAAACTAATTTGCATGCTAGTTGTTGCAGCCTAAGGGAGCACTGGCTTCCAGTCAAACTGCTTCAAGATTGGTTTGATTCTAGATAGCTCTATTCCTTAGTGGGAATTAACATCTCATATGCACAGTTTAAGCCAGTTACATCCCAACTTCTGTATATGAAAAAGCAATATAGAAAATGTAGCTATTTATTTTAAAGATTTCATTTATTATTGTTTGTTTTGATTTCACAAACTGACACATATATTATTACTATTATATTAACCCTTTTCACATTAATGCCAAATATAATTGATACAGGGTCAGTATAAGAATGTCTGGTGTACATTTGACACTTTTTGAAATCTGTTGCTGTCACATTACATACCAACAGTTTACAGCAATTTTGTTTCCAGAATGTACATATGAAATTGACTCTGGGAAGCGGATATTTCAGTGGTCAAAGGGGTTTCAGGGCCACAAGGCATTCTTTATGGTTAAATAGGGTTTGGGAATATTTTTAATTTACTTTGCTTGGAAGATCCTGCTGCCGTGCGTGCGTATATATACATATATATGTCCGTATATATATAACCGTGCCATCTAAAATAAATTATCATTATCATCATCGACGAGGCATAAGACAGTGGCTTGTTATTGCCTCGGTGGATTGTGTCATCTTGTTTCTCTATATCTGTTACCATGCTGTGTCACTGATAATAAAACTACAATCGACATTAACACGTAGGCCTACATACCAGATATAAGAATTTTTCTGATGCATAATATCTAAAATTACATTGTTGAAAAAGTTGAAAATAATTTTACTGGAAGCCATTGCTGCTTTACACAGCAATGACTTCCAGTTAAACTATTTTCAAAGTATTTATTTAAGCATAGAAGTAGAATGGTAAGAATTTGTCGCACGAAGTTGTGTTCTAATTTCGTGCTATTTTTGCATCATTTCAACATTTTCTACAAATTCCAAGTCCCAATTTTCGTGACTTGTCATGTTACCCCGGTGTATACTTTTGGGAATTTGGACCTACGATTTAATCGAGATCGCGATGTATCAAAGCAAAAATCGTGCACGCCCAGCTAAAGTACTATAACAGAAAATACTGAACATAGGTACAACCAGATGTGGGGTCAACTGCAAATGCATTTAAATTCCAAATTCCCAAAAGTATACACCAGGGTAACATGACAAGTCACGAAAACTGGGACTTGGAATTTGTAGAAAATGTTGAAATGATGCAAAAATAGCACGAAATTAGAACACAATTTAGTGCGACAAATTCTTACCATTCTACTTCTATGCTTAAAGGATTTCTGCTGACAAGCTGCTATCCCGTGTTTTAGTGGCTCCTTATATTTATTTTAACTATTTATAAAGAAAAAATACATCATCATTGATAAAAATGTTCGTAATATTAAATATTTCTTGGTTATTTTGTGATATGCTGTACCGTTTTAAACAGGCATATTTTGTCGTTAATTCTCGGTCATTTCTGGCAGTGATGTCATAGTAGAGGCAGATTTCGTACGTGAAATGGCCAGTGTTATTTCTTAATTTATAAATAACTATTTCCTTAATCAGTTTTGTTGAAATACGAACAGTTAGTGGCATACTCTGCCACATATGGATGCTTAAATAGATTGAAAGGTTTAGGCATTTGCTTATTTTGTTTTCTAATGGACGAAGCGGTACGCAAAGTGTGGATTACAGCATATTAGGGGAGGTAATTTCTGTTGTTTACAAACAGAAAACTCGAAACTTAGTCCGAACATAGCCTGAGAAGTTGCTACGCGTTTCTTACTACGATTACTGAAATATAGATATACTGGAGCCATACGCAGGTTCAAGACAAGATGCTATCCCGACGATTTTCGTGGCTAAAACGGACACAGAAACCGTGCCATCTAAAATAAATTATCATTATCATCATCGACGAGGCATAAGACAGTGGCTTGTTATTGCCTCGGTGGATTGTGTCATCTTGTTTCTCTATATCTGTTACCATGCTGTGTCACTGATAATAAAACTACAATCGACATTAACACATAGGCCTACATACCAGATATAAGAATTTTTCTGATGCACAATATCTCAAATTACATTGTTGAAAAAGTTGAAAATAATTTTACTGGAAGCCATTGCTGCCTTACACAGCAATGACTTCCAGTCAAACTATTTTCAAAATATTCAACAGGTTGCCTGCATGATTGACCTAAGATTGCGATACATGTAGCGATGTCGTTGAAGCGATAATCTATTCCAGTCCGGGCCAAGATGGGCCTCTGAAGTGGCCCAGAGGAATAGATTACCTGGGCTGAAAATTAGGTAACCTATTTTTTAGGCTACCCAAATTTGTCTAATTTTAGGGTCTGCGTCATCATTGTTGCTGTCATCATGGTCAGCATAAATCTGTATTCTGTAACCATCGTAATCACCATCATTATTGCTATCATTGTCTGCCATCTTTGCTAGTGCCAGCATTATCAATGTTACTGGTCACCATAAAATTATCACTATCATCATGATCACCATGATTGTCACCATCACCATTGTTAGTGCCACCATTATCACCATCATTGCGGATGACTCTGATCTGTCACTCAAGTATATGGCGTCATAATCAATTACATCAGACATCACATGTAGGCTGATGTCACATTCATAATTGAGAGATATTCTCCGCCATGAAGCTGGAATAGTCTGTCAAGTTTACAAATTGTCTTTGATGGATGTACTACTGACGATTCGATTGAAAATTTTGAAAGTAATTTGACTATGGCAGCAACAGCACTCAGTCAAATTAGTTCCTAAATATTCATCAGGTTACCTTGATAATGGTATTCTGTGAATTCAGGGTTCGATCGATTGCAACATGGGCTATAAATGGACAAGATATAGCTAGAAATGTAACTCTATTATTGGTACTCTCACCATTATCTCCATCAGAATTTTTACTGCCATCATTTTTACTGTCATCATTATCAGTCACAATCAACATTGTAAGCGCCATAATTGTTACTCTCATCATGTCACTGTTGTCATTGGTACTGTCATCACCATCATTGTCAGTCATCATCCTAGTAAGATACGCTCATCATAATCATTGTCACTGCCATCGTTCTTATCATCATCATTGCCACCCACTTGACAGAACTTTACTCTCATCATCATCACCTTCATTGTCACCATCATTATTATTGTTCTTGTCAATACTAACACACATCGTGATTGAGCTCATAAAATGGCGAAATATTTATTGCAACACGTGTGTGGACAAAGATGATTAGGTGGTGTTTTGGACTTCGGGAGATTACAAAGGGAGCACGGATTGGCTGCTCATAAACCAGTCAGTCATTCATTCTATCTTTGCTTTCACATGGGTTCGTTCACCTTTTGCAGAGACCACCGCGTATCAGAAATGAGGTCAATGCCAATGAGTCGTGTGCGTGTGCCATCAAGAAGTTTTATCTTATTATGAAGAATCATTGATTTAAGCAAAATGGATTCATTGTACCTCTGATTTCTTTTATTTTCTCAAGTATTGAGCCCAATGCGGAGATATTACTGTTGTGGCACGTTTTGTCATACTTCAGACTTCATGCTTGGTGAGCGAGTACCTCTGGGAAAAAGCTACCATCCATATAATTACTAGGTCAGTCCGATCTACTTTTTGGACAATATAGGTGGCTAAGAAAAGTTGATGTGGTATATTTCAATGACTTCATCACAAATTGATATTATAAATCCAGAGTGATGTGAAATAATGATGTCGGAAACATGATGAATCAAGAAACAATATAACAATGACGTCGAATATGCCCATAGAACGCAGTTCCTACTTTCTATTTCCTGGGTTATAATCAGTTTCAAATTGAAAGAAATTAAGACACCGGAAGCTTATATCAAGGAAATATGCAGCATTTATTCATGTCATTATTTGTTATATGTTTATTCATTTCATATGTTTCTTCATATTTCACAATGATAAATCGTACAAGTTATGGATAACGACAAGATGCAATGTATAATCAAAGATAATATATACGCCCATGATATTAGGCCTATAATAAAGTAAAGCTGGACTAGATAGCATGGATTAGCAGATTTGACAATGTTTAATGCACCATGAAAAATTTAATATGTATATTTGCAAACCAATAAGACTATTTTTGAAAATAATTAATTTATCAATGAAATGACTGGTTCGGTAATCTAACCAGTCATTTCAGTGGTAAATTTTCAAAAATAGTCTTCTTGATTTGCAAATGGACATTTATCAAGAGGACTACAGGAACATTAATGGAAATATTGCAACATCTTTTAGTATATTTATTCACGCTATTGAGAGCAATACATATTATGGTGTCAGAGCGAACTGAGTTATATAGTGTACATTGCTGGCCAATATTATTAATTTTTGAAAATGCACTTCTGGAATGACTGGTTTGGCAATCTCACCAGTCATTCCATTGATAAATTTTCAAAAATAGTCTTTAGTTGGTCTGTAAACGGACATTATAAAGACAGCTACAGGCATGACAGAAGTCCTAATGATGGAACGGTAACATCTTTTTATACATTTATTCACACGATTGAGAACAATATATAGTGGGGTGAGCGAACTGAGCTTTAAACAGTGTATCGGTATGTCCATTTGCTGACAAAGACTCCAAAAGATTATTTTATGAAAATTTACCAATGGAACGACTATTTGGTAATCTAACCTGTCATTCCAGTGGTAAATTTTCAAAAATAGTCTTTAGTTGGTCTGCAAATGGACATTATAAAGACAACTACAGACATGACAGAAGGCCTAATATATATATATATATATATATATATATATATATATATATATATATATATATATATATATATATATATATATATATCTATATATATCTATATATATATCTATATATCTATATATATATATATATATATATTGGGGTGAGCAAACTGAGCTTTAAAACGTGTACCGGTTCGTTCATTTGCTGATCAAGACTCCAAGAGATTTTTGAAAATTTATCACTGTAATGATTGGGTCGGTAATCTAGCCAGTCATTTCAGTTGTAAATTTTCAAAAATAATCTCCTAGTCTGCACAAAGACATTGCTCAAGATCACTGCAGATGACGTTGTTGACTGTGTTGCCCACTTACGGGTTTAGATATTAAATTATTATTAGCCCACCGAGGCGTGATCAGTCACAAATTCTACTTAACACTTGTCAATTTGTAGTAGCCTTGGGATAGCAGTGGTAACAGGCTAGTGTTAAATTAATTTCTGTGCAAGGCACATGCAGGTAAAACTTTTCTCACTTTGTGACAAATTATGCGCCAGATCCACCGTGCAAATCTCCTGTAGGCAATGTACTGTCCCTGTAGGTACTGAAAAATAAAATATCTAACGTAATCTTCTACTTAGAAATAGATTCTCAGTTTCTGAGACTTAGAAACTATTAACACTTTAAAACTCATATCAGACAAAAAAACGGCTTCAGCAGTGGTCTTGAGAAATGTCGATTTGCAGACTAAGAGAAGACTATTTTTAAAATTTACCACTGGAATGACTGGCTCGATAACCAAGCCAGTTATTCCAGTGGTAAATTTTCAAAAATAGACTTCTCTTGGTATGCAAATCAACATTTCCAATGCGAAAATTGAAATTTTCTTGAACAAATTCGAGGGTTAAAGGGTTAATAAGTATGAAAATGCATGTAACTTGAGTGTAGACTGTACAGCTTAACAATTTTCAATCAACTCTTATTGACAAAAAAATAGAGCAATGATAATCAAGATTCTCGTTTGATATGTTGAAGCCTCATAGGATCACTCTACCCAAGTTTTCTTGAAAGAAGGCCATTGATTAAGGAGTACTGTTTTTAAATGGTTCCGGAAAGTTTTCAGAAAATCCTAGAGATAGTTGCCAAAACATTGACCTAATAAAATTCTGAATAGATTTTCGCCTCAACAGTTAATGAGGAGTAGCATTTTAAACGAATTCACATTTTTCATAAAAATCACAGATGAGCACCCAAAAAATTCAAGCAGTCAAAATCTTTTATACAAGTTCTGAAGTATTTCCGAAAAAGTTGGTCCCGATCCCAGGATGATTCATAAAAGGTTCTGAAGTGTTGGACACTTAGTATTGACAATAATTGATGACTTAAGCATGTTAATTAACCAACACGATTTGGCCCACACAAGTATTGGCAATAGCAAATGCGATGCATTGACCCTTTAACCCTTACCACGCTGTCAAAAATTTTAATTTTAATATTAAATTAAATGAACTGGTGTTTATTTTTCAACAAATTCGGTGGAAGATGTTGCTGTCTTAAACATCATCCATCAGATTTGTTGAAAAATTTACATTAGTTTCTTTGCTATTGACACAGTAAAATGTAGACCATTGACATCAGAGTAAGGGTTAATGGTCAAATTTGGTAAAGAAAATTTCTATTTCTTCATAGAAATGTCCATTTTTAGACCAAGGGATTATTTTTTAAACTTTACCACTGAAATGACAGGCTCAGTGCTAAACAATAATTGACAAAATCTTTCTCTAAACTTGCAAATGGATAGTCACAATCAATGCAGATGGTATATCAGGAAGATCAATGCATAGGATAGGATGTTTCTGCCAAGCTTGACCATTAAAAACCAGGTCAAATGTGCATAGGTCATGTCTTCTTGTGTGAATCAACCCTCAACAGATAATCATAATATATAAATAAGGCTACATTTGGTAGATATACATCTGTGCCATGGCTTTACGTTGTATATATCAGATTAATGGGCCTCTATTGCAGGTTGTATAAATGCATAATGGAGATTTTGCATCTTCTGAGAATCGAAATAAATTATTACTGTCAAAGCACGACAGGTGTCAGGGTGTTATCTATACATTTCAGAAATATACATACTTATGTGGTGGTTCATTGTCATCCAGTAGCCCTTCATTGTAGACAAATTCAAATAGGGAGACCTCTAGATGACGGTTTAGCCTATAAATCCCTCATGCCCTGTGATGCACTGATGCCCATCTTCTAGTCTTCTCTCGCACCAAGCGTATCGTCTGACAGCACACAGACACATGTCCTATAGTCACTGCCCGACAGTTTCCACATGAACACCTAAAAATAAGTTGCAGATGATAAGTAAATATAGCCATTAATATTGCAGGCTCTCAGACATATAAAAAATAATTTCCCCCATTTGTAAATTAAATGGCAAATGTACATTGATGTGAACTATCCTCCCTTGGTGGCATTCAATAGCTAAGAACATTCTTTTTCCTGGACAGAGGCTAGCCGCTTAATGAATATCCATTTTCAGGTTAAGAGAACGCTTTTTGAAAATTTACCAGTGGAATGGCTGGCGCTGTTACCGAGCCAGTCATTCCAGTGCTAAGTTCTCAAAAATAGTCGTCTATTGGCCTCCAAATGGACATTCATCAAGATCATTACAGAGGCTGGTTTTGCACCTAAAGAGTTAACAATTAACCCTTTCACTCATATCAGCCAAAAATGGCTTCTGCAGTGGTCCTGAGAAATGTCCATTTGCAGACCAAGAAGTCTATTTTTTAATATTTGCCACTGGAATAACTAGCTCGGTAACTGAGCCAGTCATTCCATTGGTAGATTTTCAAAAACAGTCTTCTCTTGGTTTGCAAATGGACATTTTCTATGAGAAAATTGAAATTTTCTTCAACAAATTCGAAGATTCTGCCACTGTGTTGTGGTTGTTACTTTGGTTTTCTTAATTGGATGGAATGCAGAATGGGTGGGGTGGTGGATGGGGTGGGTTGTCCAGCATCATTATTACTATTCTCATTATCTAGGCTCAGTACACAGTGGCGTCACCAGGAAAATGTTTGTTTAGCGCGGGGTGAGCAGAGGCAGGCTTGGTCCAGGGAGTTCTTTCGGAGGGTGTGGCAACCTCCAAAAGTGGGGTTGGTGAATGCACACACCCCCTGGAAAATTAAAATTAGATACATTGTACTCTAAGCTGTTTCCTTATGCTTTCTAAATAAAATAAACATAGGCATATATATGAAATATTTTCATGCACATTTTTCATTCTTGGAATTGTATTGTCAGTGTGATTGACAGCAAAAAACTATTTCGAATGCATTTTAAGTAAGGATAGTGCTCTCTCTCTCTCTCTCTCTCCCTCTCCCTCTCCCCCTCCCTCCCTCCCGCTCTCTCTCTCTGGTAGCTTCTATCGTAAATCTGTGAGCAAGTTCATAGATCACAATTACTGCATAAAAACACTGTTAGGATTACCGACGCTGTTCTTATACTCTCATTATATAGTATAGATTTACTATCACGAAAACACGTGCTTTCTCAATAACTTACACTTGCAGCATTTTTCGCTTTGTGTACTGCGTTTCAATATTAATATCTAAATCTCGGGAACATTTTAAAAAAGAAAAGTAAAGTTTGGATAAATTAATGTAACAGTTATATTTTCCTTACCATTTTGACGTTCCCGCTGTATTCTACAACGAATGAACGATATCGTAGCCGTCAGATCCTCCTCTGAATCCGCCTCATCATCACTTTTCACGTCAATATCGGGTCTATTATGGGTTCTAACTGATCCTACAGTGTGATATAAGTAACAAACTCCTCGTCAGACATTGCCTTTCTGTATAACGACAAGGCAGACACGGGCGAAAAAGGTACGAAAATTAGCAAATGTCAACTGGTCAGCTGTAATAAGCTGGTAATGGCAAATTTCGCTTCCTCTACAATGACGTCACGCCGACCACGTGACGCGTAGCTAATTAAAGTTTAGATTTATTCGTTAGGAGTAAATGGATTGCCAACCATTGCGTTATAATATTGTTAATATTTAACCAGTTAGTTAAATTTAGTCAAATATAAATGCAGAGAAGTGAATACTAGCAGTGTATAGCAATTTTTTCACCGGAGTTCATTGTTGGCAGAAATCCTTTAATGTACACCTTATATCCATCATCGCGGGAGTTAAATTATTAATTGGGACCGCCTAAATATTGCATATAGTTTAATAAACACCATTTATTTCATCAAAATTTGACATAAAATGTGGAGAAAAAATATAAAAACGCGTCATGTAGCAGCTTCCGCTTATAGCCTCCCTTTGTAGGACGAGTTTAGGTCATTATCCGAGTAGTGCGAAAACGCTAATATTTGTATCCGGGGAGATACTGCGCAATCCACATACATAGGACGGTAGCTCAATCTAATAATAGAGGCGTGGCTTCTTTGAGAATACACCTCTAATGTAATGACTGGCCATCTTATCGTGTCATCACAACGACTAGACTGTTACACAGACTCCACTTCAGACCCTATAGATCGGGATCCAGTCTATCTCCGTAGTGGACCGTAAAAGCAACACAGTGGATAGTGTTGATTTTGATATCATCTTAACCTTTGTGTCACTAGCTTAATACAGACATTAAAATCGACTCGATCTATCCAGGGGTTCATGTGATATTAGCAAGTCAGCAAATTCTTGACCTCATTCTGTGTGCCACAGATTAGAATTTTACGTCAAATTCAGTGGGACTGTTTTCTGTTAACTACTTGCCATACAGACTACTATAGGCTTTATATCATCTCGTTTTACGTGAAATAATATTGTCTGGTATGAAGAGTAGCGCTCATGTCGTGTCACAGAACGTTTCAATTCTCTCTACCAGCATATTCTGGTGGAAATCACTACGCCAATGGCTACTCAATACATACGAGATACTTTTCTCGATCTCGTATCGAAGGAGATCTCGCGCAATACGAATGGACGGTAGCTTTGAGTAGCTACAAGAGTAATGGCATAAACTCGTCCAATAGTGCAGTTTATAGTTGCTTTTAGAATGTACGATTTACATTTAAGAGTAATCAACAGAACGCACTGTTCAAAATACAACACTCTGGAATGGTGTTGATTTTTTTTCTTTAATTAGATATGACAACCGAATCAAAAAGGAAAAATTATTACACCGCCTGAAAGTGCTAACTCTAGTATTAAAAAGAATTATGCATGGATTATTGCCTAACACTCGGCAACTAAGTATATACTTGGTATTTCATGACAGACTCAGGGTCTGCAGTGAAAGAAAGAAAATTATAGGGCGATTCGATGGAGTAACTAGCTGGTTTTCTCAATGACAAAGGTGTTACCTCCCTATTGTTAGCTTGTTATAAATCATGTTTTTATTGTAGCGTTTTGTATTGTGATTAGTAATTATTCGACACGTGCATGGCACGGCGAGATATAAACACAATGAACACAGGCATGAATCGATTATAATTGTACTCATGTACCGATAACGTGCGACGGAAAAGTACACACTTCAGATTTTAAACAAACATGAAATATTTGACGATTTTCCGATTTTTCCTCAATTACAGTGTAAAAATCACGATTTTAAAAATAAATCGAACTTCACGATTAAATCGAAAAATTGTGCAAGCCTAACTTTAGCCTAAGTTCATGTAGCAATTGCTGAGATATATATATATATATATATATATATATATATATATATATATATATATATATATAATATATATAATATATATAATATATATATATATATATATATATATATATATATATATATATATATATATATATATATATATATATATATATATATATATATATATATATATATATATATATATATATATATATATATATATATACACCTGTGCAAAAGTTAAGCACCAGCAAAAACAATAGAACGTAGAAACATGATGGTACAACTAGGCTGCCATACTTTTTGTCCCCGCGTTAGCTGACATAATTCCAAGTACGAAATGCACATGCATGCATGACTTCACGCCGCTTGATGTCCGTGCGTGGTGGGAAACAGCACACGTGTTCAGTTATGTAAAAGTCCAGTTTGAGGTGTAGAACATTACATACAGATTTAGGCGACAAGATTAGGAATTTTGTGTTCATGACCGTGGTTTATTTGTACAGAGAGAATTAGCTCTTGATTGTGAACCGCTATGGCAAGACGAACGTTAAGTGATCATGTGAAATGGCAAATCATAGGCATGCATACCACTGGTATGTCATGCAGAGAGATTGGCAGACAGCTGAACATTAACCATACTGTAATCAGTCGTTTGATTGCAAAACATGGGCAAACTAACGAGGTGAAGGACAGGCCTAGATCTGGAAGACCGAAGAAGACTACTGCCCGTGATGATCGAGCCCTAGTACGCCTTGTTAGGAGATCTCCATTCACCAACAGCAGAGTGCTCAGCCAGCAATGGGAAACGCGCAATAGAGTGTCAATGTCTACCGTCAAAAGGAGACTGTATGCTGCTGGCATGAAAGCTAGGAGACCTGTCAGACGTCCTCTCCTCACTGCACACCACAAAGAGGAGCGTCTGAGGTGGTGCAACGAAAGAAGACACTGGAACATGAGATCCTGGAGACGGGTACACTGGTCCGATGAAAGTCGGTTCCTGCTTCATGCCACAGATGGTCGAACTCGTGTATGGAGGTCCAGACGCACGGCGTACGACCAACGTAACATCATGGAAGAAGTTCCATTTGGTGGATGTTCCGTTATGATATGGGGGTGCATCTCATTTGATTGTAAGCTGGATCTGTTGACTGTACCTGGAACACTAAATGGACAAAGATATCAAGATTCCATACTGGATAGAGTTGTGGTCCCTCATTTTGTAAATCATGCACCTGGAACCCACCCTATATTCATGGATGACAACGCCCGACCACATCGTGCTAGAGCTGTGCATGAATACCTCCGCCAGAATGCCATCGAAACCCTACCATGGCCAGCAAGGAGCCCTGACATGAACCCTATTGAGCATATCTGGGACATTCTGGGAAACATGGTGAGAAGGAGGGATCCTCCTGTGCAGAACCTACAGGAATTAACAGACGCACTCCATCTTGAATGGCAACGAATACCACAATGGCGTATCAGTCGGTTGGTGACCAGCATGAGACGTCGTGTCCAGGCCGTCATCCAGGCACAAGGTGGATATACCCGGTATTAATAATGACAGTCTCAAACTCGTGCACAGATGTTAAACTTCGTTTTCAGACACCATTAATGACAATCTAGCCACGTGTGTCAACTGTAGGGCAATAGTTGTCAGTTGTGTCAACGTAACCATATTCAGGCCTCGTTTTCAAGTTCAAACAAAAACATAGAGTGTTTCCCCACCATCATAATCAGCATTCCTCTAGTTGCATTATTACCTCTTGCACTAAGATGGATGGGTACATAAATGTTTATGCTATTGCTTTCATCATAGCACATGAATATACCCTCGCATGTGCGTAAAAATAGGGTGGTGCTTAACTTTTGCACAGGTGTATATATATCAGGCCTCTCCACGAGAGGCGAGTGATTGCTCTCCTCTCGCCTCCACTCCCATAAAATTTATTTTAGGCGAGTATCTCATTGCTCCCCTCCATTGCTTAGTAACAATGGCAGCATATAGGTGAGTACTGACACAGCTCACCTCACTGGAATAAATTTAAATTCAGGAGAGCAAGTTATTGCTCCCCTTCAAAATTCTCATGGAGAGCCCTGATATATATATAAATACATTTCTCTATGTAGTAGGTGCAATTTTATACAGTCTTTATAATATTAAAAATAACAATTAAAAAACAAAAAATAAAAAAATTTAAAAAAACAGGAAACTGACAAAAATCATGAGTTTTTGCATTAAAAAGCCAATTTTCACCCAAAATCTTGGACATATAAAGGTTAATTCTTCAAAAGGCACATCTGTGTATCATAATTGAGACATACAAGTTTTATTAAAATATCTGAAGCCGTTCTGTATGATATGCTGTTTATGAGGAAATTAACAAAAATCATCTTTTTGCATTAAAATTCCTATTTTCACCCAAAATATTGAGCCTATAAAGGTGAATTCTTCAAAAGGCGTATCATAACTGAGGCATACAACAAGTTTCATTAAAAAAATTTAAGCGGTGCTGTTTACCAAGAAATTGACAACATTTGTGAGTCTGCATTAAAAAGCCCATTTTCACCAAAAAAGAAAATTGAACCTATAACGGTAAATCCTTCCAAAGGCACATCTAGCCATCATAAAGAAGCCACCTTCCAAGTTTCATTAAATTATTTTAAACGATTCTGTATGATATGGTGTTTACGAGGAAATTGACAAAAATCATCAGTTGTTGAATTAAAAAGCCCATTTTCACCCACAAAATCAGACCTATAACGGTGAATTCATCAAAAGGCACATCTGTGTATCATATCTGAAGCATACACTAAGTTTCAATAAAATATCTGAAGCGGTTCTGTATGACATGCTGTTTACGAGATATTGTGGACTGGCAGATAGGCAGACAGATGCGGTGATTACTATACACTGCTATAGGGCTCCGCACCGGCCCTAACAATATTATTGCCCGACTAAGTATACCCAATACACAATATATATGTACAACTGTCAACATGAATTACCTGACAGGTCCACTAATGCCAGTGCCAAGACGCTGATTCCAATAGACAACATACTCATCTGATATGCGGTTTGTCTGAAAAGTAGTGCATATACATGTATTCATATAACCATGTACTATGGAAACGCAAATTCATCATTGATCCAATAATACATAAATCAACATATTGCACATTCAGTTCCGAGGTCAAAATCATGCCCGCTTTCACACTCTAAACACTTACCATTCTGTCAAAAAATTTTATTTTCCAATTAAATTAAAAGATGAACTGGTAATCATTTTTCAACTAATTTGCTGGAAGATGTTGCTGTTATAGCAAAATCATCAACAAAAACTGATGAAAAATGTACACCGGTCAGTTTCTTGGATATTGACACAGTAAAAGAAGGAATATTGACATCAGAGTGGTAACGATTAGCCTGACTTTGAATAGCTCTTAAATACCTGATACGGAACATGTACATAATAATAGTTAGCTTATAAATTGAGGCCATTGTGCTATATTATCCATACATACATATGTAGTTACAAGTTTAATAATTAGTGAATAAGAAAGCTTCATGAAACTACTACCTGGACAACGATTGTCTATGATATTCAGTGAACCAAGAGATAGTTAGCCAGAGGTCATGCTGACAGTATTTTTCAGACATGGCGCACACCTTTAGGCTATGATGCATGCTACACCAAGTTTGGTGCCTATATATCAAGGCACCAAACTGTTCATCTGACAGTTTCGAAAATGGCAAAATTTGAAATCAGAATTCCCAAAAACTTACATAAAAGCAATTTCGGCTTCAAAATCCATCAAATAAAAAAATCTAATATGGCCACCAAACACGCTACATTTTGATTGGCCCACAGTGGCCATGGTTTTTTTTGTATTAACTTCCCTTGAACAAACCTAAATGTCCTTAGTCCCTAATCATATCACCCAAATTTCAAAGTTGGCAGAATTCATACAAATTTGGTATGTTAACACTCCACCCCTTGAAATTGTTCAAGAAATTTTCAAATTACTCATAGAACAAAACCACTGCAAAACTCATTTTTGGCTGATTTGAGTGTCAAAGGGTTGCAAGACAATATTTACATTAGGAATATTAGGCTCCGCCATCAGGGTAAGGTGGGGTCTCAGTGGTTGGGCAGAATGCCAAAGTTGGCAAAACCATGGGAATTTGTGATGGCATGCCATTGACTGCCGACTGTAGCATCTTTTAGTCAGTACTAGTTTAGCTTTTACTTGGAGTATTTTGATGACACTTCATGGGTAGGTTGGCCATAGTGCTAGGAACAAGTTGAGTATTTTTGGGGTCAGTTCAGTCCTGGTCAGTTTTGGTTGATATTGGTATTTAAAACAAATATTCCAGAGACCTGAGTAGTGAATATAAAATTTATTCTAATGTTGTCAATCAGTCATTCAAATTTACAACACATCCTATCAGAGCTATTTACATAGGTACATAGTCCTCTTCCGCTGTGTAGCCTAAACAGCCTGTAGCAGTTCTTCACCGTCATTTTCTTCACAAGAATTTTGAACCTGTTGAACTGAGTGAGTGGTGGTGGGTTTGATCCAGAACTAAGTCTCATATGTGCTGCTGCCGTAGCACTTATCAAGTGTTCCCTTGAAAGCACTGAGAGTTGGAGCGGAGACAATGTTCTCTGGTAGGTTGTTTCAATAGTTGACTACTCTTATGCTGAAGAAGTGCTTATGGCTGTCACTGTTAAACCATTTGTGAAGCTTGAAACTGTTTCCTCTTGTACGCTCGCCATCATCTGGTGGTACATGTAGTAGCATTTGATCTACTGCAGTAAGTACCATTTAACCCTTACAGAAAAGACAAATTATCTATGATCTAACCTGTTGAATATGCCATTCAGGTTTTTGTTCCTCAGAGAAAAATGCCATTTACCAACCCACATCCATTGAGGTAGCCCTCCCCAGGAAATTGTCTAGGCAGTTATTGCATTCAATTAATTTCAACACCCCCCACACACACATTCTCTGCGATTGAATATTTTTGGAACTAATTTGACTAGGAGTTGGTGCTGTCTATGACAACAACAACATAATCCACTCAAATTAGTTTCAAAATATTCATGAGCTTTCTTATAAGCGAGAAGCTGGAATTTCAATGGTTAAGCGTCAACAGACAGTTGACGTAGTTTGCCGAGATTTACTGTTGAATGACAGAGGATTGATATTTACAACGTAATTTGACCTGCTATCTAGCAGTGAATGACAGTGTCCATTTTGTTCTTTCCCACGCAGAAGCCTACTTAGCAGGTGTTGAGTGGGTGTGTAGGATATATAATAGTAAATAAAGATATTACTACGAATGTAGATGAGGGTCTGTAATGATCTTTGGGTTCGCGAAAATTGCTTGTCTGGTAAAACAAATCGCCTCAGCTAATATCATCGAGGTTATACATTCACAAATGACAGCGTGTCAATGTAATTTCACTCATCCTGTACGGGTGAGCCCTGATATTACGTCACACGCCAAGGCCATTCTCATTTTGTATTTGCATGGCAACCTAATAGACATACAAGTATGTTCATGGCATCTACATGTATGATGTTAATTGCGAGGAGCTGCTGCCAACTGACGGACATGGCACAAGAGGTCACAGCTGCTAAAGCAACATTTTAAATCTAACACCACTGATTCTTCAGCATTTGAGTGACAAACTACTGGAATGGTCTACCTGAGTCAGTTGTCACAGATCCTACGCTCAACACCTTCAAGGGAAGACTCGACAAGTTCTACAAAGATCAGATGTTAAAAAATGACTTTCCTATCGAGCTTGTCCGCACCCACCCACATGAACAACAGGTATGAGGAATCAACTGAAGATCCTTATTCTTACGGTACCCTTAACGAAGTGGTATTTAGAGTTTATTTCTGTTATTTATTTTTATCGCTTTCTTCATATTCGGCATTCAGCCAACATCCCACAATTCATTGCGCTTACTACAGTTTATCGTTAATCAGAACACTGGTCCTGATACAGGTTCCGGTTTAAAGTTAACCAGTACCGGAATAGCGAAAAAAGTATCATAGAAGTATAGCCGTACTTATTAAAATGTTGCAGACATTGAAAACAGCATAGGGAAAGCACAATAAAACGTTCTGCTAAAATGCCTCTACAGAAAACTTGTTTCTCCTCTGGATCGATACATTTTATTAGAGTGCTCTGCTACATGTATTTCGTGAAACATGTTTGGAGGTGACTTGCGAAAAGCAAAACATGTTTTCAATCTGTGACGTAATTGCACACAAAACTGTCATACGTCACAGAGGCATATATTATGCCATAAGCGTGTCGCACAAACGATGTTGGGATACCGTTTTCTTAGCAAACATTATCGTTCCGTATGGAATAGTTTTGTTATAGAGTGCGCTAACAGAGCGGATCTATTGAAACTATTTTTTTCACCTCCCATGGAAATGTACGGTTGTTTTATTTATAGTGTTTTAACCAGATTTTGTGGCATACCGAAAGCCCATGGTAAACCTAATATCATGAATCATGATATAGCCTAGTCCGAACATGCCTGAGAAGTAAGGAAATTTCAATTTCCCTTTCTCCGAGACCTAACAATACTTACCATTACATTACTTTTTGATAATAGCCACTAGATGACTGTCCCCTAAGAAAGTCTTCTGACTTCCCCAGAACTTTCCCGGTTCCAGGAACCGGGTACCCGCCCCAACAACCGGGTACCCGTTGCCATGAACAGGTTGGTCACTTGTTTGCATAACTAAGGACAAACGTAACCGGCACATGGCTTGCCTCCATGGGACTGGGAGGCAGGGTCCATAATGTAATGGTAAGTATTGTTAGATCTCGGAGAAAGAGAAATTAAAATTTCCTTCATTCTCCTACGATCAATACTTACCATTACATTACTTTTTGACAACACCAGATTTGATCAGGAAACCTGGTGGGAGGGGCAAGCCATGCAATAACTTCAGTGCCACTAGAGAAAGAATGAGACTAAACTTGTCACATAGAACTTTTGGCAAAAAGACTGACAAGCTTGTTGACCGAATCACATTCGCATAACCGCTGACCTCCACCCCAGCCCCACCGCCTTTCTCCAGCAAGGGAAGAGAACTAACGAACATGTATCTCGCCTGAAACACAAGTATGTCATAAGGATTAAAAGCTCCTGACACACAATAGCCTGGGAATCAGCATGAATATATAAGATGAATGAGTATGATATATAAACACAGACAAAAAGCAGTCAAACTTGGATTACCTTATGATTATTGGATTCCGGACGATCTACCACAACCAGCACCATGGGCCCCTGCAACTTTACTTGGTTGATTTCCTCTCGCCACCCATGTCTGATACTCTCAAATAAAAGGCAATCAAGCCACCATGGGAGAACGGCAGATCCAAAGATGCTTATCTAATATCATCTGACCGTAAAGAGTCCGTCCGCTTTTTGTACTTAGTCAAAGCACGGATCGGACACCAGGCACTGGCATCATGATCATACCGAGTTAACTTCGGTAAGATTGGGTTGCCGGGATATTTCAAAGAATGGTTCTTTGACATGAATTCTGCTCTTGGAAGCAGTCGCACACCTTCTCCAGAGACAATAAATCGGTCCCTCTCTGCTGAAAGCGCATGGATCACACTGCGCCTTCTGGCTGAGGAAGCTGCCAATAGAAAAACCGCCGTAAGAGTCCAGTGCGTCAGGCTAACCGAACCCAAAGGTTCGAAAGGGTGCTTGGTTAGCACATTAAGCACCAAAGCTAGACTCCATGCTGGAATGACTACCGGTTATATCGGTCGGAGATTCAAAAAAGCATCCACTTTTGTAAAGTTTTGTTTCCACAAGAATTGATAATACTTACCAGATGTACTATTATGATAATGTCTATTATCTAGTTCTATCTCAAAATAACCAATTAAAACTCTGCAAATACTCTCCATGGTCCTGTGTCCGGAAATTACCATAGCCTCCAGGTACCGAGTCAATTCCCCAGAACAGTCAGATTTGTCTTATATTTGTCTTGACAAACAGCGAAAGCAGCTCAGCCTCACCTCAGCGGGGCAGTTGAGGCGGGCCATAGTACATCTGGTATTATCAATTCTTGTAGAAACAAAAGATGCTTTTTTTACTCTACTTCAAATAATACTTACCAGATGTACTATTATGATAAACTTGCGATCTAATTGGTTCAAAGGGAGCACGCCATAAAAGATGGAGAACAAGAGATAGATTCCATGCTGGGACAGGAACTGGCTGTCTAGGTCGCAGATTGCTAATTCCTTTAATAACTTCATTTAAAGTGTCGTTCTCCATGCCTACTAAGGCCAGACTGGGAATGACTGAAGCTTGCACAGGTCAGCTTCCCCTGCAGGACGGTACAGTCATGCGAGAGAGCAGCCATGGCCGCTCTCATCGCATCTTCAATGAGCATAAGCTCATTGAATGTAGCCTTACTGGTCTGAGATACCAATGGTCGAGAACAAGCCTTGGAGTTCCCAGCCAATGGCCTATTCAGGGCCTCATGTTCCTTGACCGAGAGATGAGAAACGCGGGTGTACTGATGGTAGGTAAGCAAGAAACTAGATTGATCGGTCGATGATGCGTCATGGCAAAGCTCCACGTTCACCGCTTTGAACATTTGACACACTCCACAAATCACCCCTGAGGGCGGAGCCAAATGTAAATGCCGTTTAGCACTCCGCGATCATATGGGTAACTTACATACCAACTTTGGTTGAATTCCGTCCATCAGTGTCAGAGGAGTTGCATTACAAAAGCATTACAATCAATTTCATGACCTTTTGACCCCATCCCCCCCCCCCCTGGGGGCAGGGCCAAATATAAATGTGCTCATCCACTCCAGATTGATATGGGTAACCTCACATACCAAAGTAGGAGATGCATTACAATCAATTTCTGCAAGTAAAAATTTTGACCCCTCTCCCGCCACCTGGGGGGGGGGGAGCCAAATCTAAATAGCCTCTTGCACTCCGCAACCATAGGAGTAACTCAGATATCAAATTTGGTTGAGTTGCGTCCAACGATTTCAGAGGAGTTGCATTACAATCAATTTCATGACCCTTTGACCCCAACCCCTGGGGGCAGGGACAAATGTAAATGTGCTCATATACTCCACATTGATATGGGTAACTGACACACTAAATTTATTTGAATTCCGTCCAACAGTGTCAGAGGAGTGGCGTTACAATCAATTTCTTTACCTTTTGACCCCCACTCCTCACCCACCCATGGGGGGGGGGGGGGGGGGGGGGGGGCGGCCAAATGTAAATGTGGTCATGTACTCCACATTGATATGGGAAATCCATCGACTAAATTTGGTTGAATTCTGTCCAACTGTTTCAGAGGAGATGCATCACAATCAATTTCTGCATGTTAAAATTTGACCTTTTGACCCCTCCCCCACCCACTGGGGCGGAGGCAAATCTAAATGGTCTCTTGCACTCCGCAATCATATGGGTAACTCAGATATCAAATTTGGTTGAGTTGCGTCCAACGATTTCAGAGGAGTTGCATTACAATCAATTTCATGACCCTTTGACCCCAACCCCCACCCCTGGGGGCAGGGCCAAATGTAAATGTGGTCATGTACTCCACATTGATATGGGTAATCCATCGACTAAATTTGGTTGAATTCTGTCCAACTGTTTCGGAGGAGATGCATTACAATCAATTTCTGCATGTTAAAATTTGACCTTTTGACCCCTCCCCCACCCACTGGGGCGGAGGCAAATCTAAATGGTCTCTTGCACTCCGCAATCATATGGGTAACTCAGATATCAAATTTAGCTGAGTTCCGTCTAACGATCTCAGAGGAGTTGTGTTACAACTAATTTGACCTTTTGACCCCTGCCACGCGCTTAACCGAGTACCTGGATAAGATTAAAACGTTAATATGTAACGGAGCGACTCCAACAATGGCAACCATTTTAAAACAATGTGCCAATTTAAGGAAAATTCAGTCATTACGGCACGAATGTATAAATTCTAGATTGATACAACCTGCCCCTGCATACACCATATGGACCCGTAACGGTTCCAAACCCAGTGCCATGCACGGGTGTCAATGGCACTCCATGTCTGGGCGCTGGTTCAGGTGTGATTGGTCAGAACCACGCCTGGCCAGCCGCACCTGCCGCCGCACTGGTTGGTGGCAAACCAACCAACATGGGGCGGGTGCCTGGTACCAGTAAAGCCTCGGCTACGGGCGGAGTGGCTGCCATGGCTTGCGCCAAGCCAAACAAATGGAGGGCAGTTCCGTCCAGGACGGAATCGACCTCCATACGCTCCACAGGTCTCGGGCCGCAACAACCTCTCCTCCACGGCATCCTCATCCTCTGACTCCCATCATGGCAAATGGATCCCGCATTGGATGGTCCGGCTACCGCTACTGTGCCACCCGGAGATGACCACGGAGAAGCAAAACCCGTCAAGTCGGCCACGCACATGAATGGGCCAACATACATCCATAAATTGATCCTGCAGGATGTATAAACGGAACCAGGAACCGTATCGATTAATTTAAGAATCAATTCCGAAATTATACTGCACAGACGAATGACAAATTATGATACGAGAAGGAAACAACAGAATGAATTAATGCTACTGCTGTAGAACACGAGAGTCGCAGTACACACATCTAATCAAGAATTTTAAAATAACCGATCATTGCAAACAGAATGGAAATATACGCAAAACTTGACATAATTCATGTTTCTGGTACTAAATGCACGCAGCTACCAAGAATACGATGCGTGAATTAACGAACATTTCTTTCACCATAATACTCCGAGGTGCAAACTGGTATGACATCACCCGCACATATCACGTGGTTGAAGGATGTAAGCCTATTGATTTAGTGTTAAAAACCGTGGCCACACCTGAAACATTTCATATTACTGCTTGATCGCTGGTGGGGCTTAAAGGAGGCGATCATATCTGGCATATTTCATTGTCTCATACGTCCCAGTTCTGGGGTCAGAAAATGGGACATACAATACACACAAAATTTCAGAGACAGTCTCCACTATAACTAGATTACAGCTAGAAAGATACAACCTGGGTGTCGGTGGTGTTCTCCATGGTAATCCAATTATATATTCAGCTAAGAATCAGGCACAGAAGCACAGAAAATAATCACGAAAACTTTAGATATTTCACTGCACAGAAAAGGCGTGTTGTTCTTGTTGCTACATGTATGCAAACAAGAGTGATTGGCTCATGGTAATGGGTACCAGTTTGTTTGGGGAGGGTGCCCGGTTCCAGGACCTGGTTAGAGCTTTCTAAATGTGAAGATTCTTAGGTGTCAGAACCTTAGGGCTCTGTTATTAATAAGTCCGAAGTAGGGGTTTTGGTTCTGTCTTGCATAGTATGAAGTCCATTTGATTGAAGACAGCTGTTGTAGCCGTAGAACCTTTTGGGGCTTTGTGAACAATGTAAATAGTGTCCATGTGTGAACAATGAATTGCCATACAACACCAATGTTTAAAAAAGTAGGTGCGTAGGTCCCTAATACATGCAGTAATTTAGGTGTCTATGCCCCCCCCCCCCCCCCGTGGTATTATTTTGAATAGTAATCTGACAGGAATTGATGGCCACTTCCAGGTGTGACGTCAGAACTTTAGCTTGATAGATGAAAACATTTGGTTGTCAAGATGGCTGCTATGTGCTTATCTCAGCTTTGGCTGGGCGGATTTAAGAAATTTAAATAGCATTTTGCTCTTTTAGTAAAGGAAAATATATATTATGATAATATGATTGTAAAGTGAATTAGAGCAATCGGGTAGCTAGTTCTCACAACAGCTTTAAATTCAGTGTCGTTGTCATGGTGATTAAATGGAAATTGAGATTTGTTTCAGGTAATACACCACCATGGCTCTGTATTGTTTTCTAAAATTTCATAATCCGTGGTTGTTAATTCGGAACAGGTTCAGTGCACCCATTCACCACAACAATCACACAATAACGCTTGCTGAATTTTCTTTACTGGCTTATTGCAAAATGAGCAGAGGTGTTTGATGGGCTTAGGTGTATGGTCCGAGTATTGGTTTCTAACAGGGTATCGACAGTTTTGTCGATTGCATATAAGAATGTAAAGCTTTTGTGAAGAAATGACTTCTATTTGGTAATTAGCAAGTGCTCAGTGAAATAATATATACATTAAACGTTTTTAATTCCTCCAAATAAATTTGCTGTGTGTAAAATACACATTATCAGTTTACAGAGGGTTTTTGTGTACTTAGGTACCAGTTTCTAACAGGGATGTAAATTCATTATTTATACAGTGACAAGATGGTAATATGACATCACTGCCTATGTTATGACAACAGGAGAGTTTGTCAGCAAAAATAATGATACAAACGTCGCTAAAAAGGAAGCACAATTTACGTTATTGTAGTAAATCTAGGCCTGGTCAAATTCCATTTTTCGCAATACATAGACACCAGCAACAAATTTTCAAAATCTAAATTCTGTATCATTGCTTTCCAAAGTAGTAAATCTGGTGTTTAAGATGAGAATAAGGATTGTTATGCATACCATAAAACGTTAAAATTATTTTAGTTTTTATCATATAGAAAATATGGCCATGTCTGGATTGGGCACGTGCGTGAAAAAAATCTATCTAGATTTGAAAACAATATTAGCACCCCATGCCCCATCTGTAGAAAAGAATTATTGTTATCTTGGTGAAGTCACCATACCGGGTTTGACAGAAACTGGCATATATCGTCTGATGCGAAACCTCAAGCAGTTTGTTTCATTTCTTTACCAGTTATGAACATTTTTATGGGCCCTCAAAAAAGTAACAGTGAAAATGTCTTTCACACGTCAAATAAAAAGATAGGTAAACTAATTACTTAATTCTGCTACCTTTTGCTCAAATCTTCAAATTGTGTGTAAACGTGATGTCTTTATTGAAATAAACATGTTTTGAAGATGTCACCAAAACAACCAGTGCGGGAGAACGCAAAAAGGAGCAATTGTTAGAAATAGAACCATGTTAGAAACAGGTACCCTGACCATAGACTATACAGGTTGGGACGGGTAGGAATGTAGATGGGTAGGTCATAACCACCTGTTCATATATTGGTTTTAGACATAATTTTTCTTTAGCCTACTCATATATAAGACATCTGGAACACACGCTGTGCATATCTTAGGTTGACTGATCAATATTTACAGGGTTCATACACCTTTCAGTGTTTGAAATTCCATGACTTTTCCATGACTTATTATGACCAAAATTAACAAATTCCATGACCTCCAACAATTATTATTAAGATCTGTGGTTATAACGTAGCGTAAAAACATGCTAAAAATAAAATCTGAGTTATTCTATAAAATTTCTGAATATTGCCTTTTGCAAAAACCAAGCCACAGCCTTGATAAGCTGTTACTGTAATTATTGAATAGAAGTGATTTGTGCCAACAGATTTCTTTTTATTTTACATGATTACCATTTTCCATGACTTTTCCATGACGTACATGTACATGTATGATAAAAACACTGATTTTCCATGACTTTCCAGGCCTGGAAATTAAATTTTCAAATTCCATGACTTTCCAGGATTTCCATGACCAGTATGAACCCTGAATAAACACAAAAATTGTTAAATACTTCTGTGGTATCCAAATTCAGAAACCCCATATCTGAATTTGGAAACCATCATAACAGTTTCTGAATTCGGAAACATTTCTGAATTCTGAGATTTCTCGAACTGAAATGGAAGCTTTTCTAACATTTTGGACAAATTAGTTACGGTTGAGTACTACGGTACCGTGGGTACTACAGTACCACACGGTAACTGTGTTTGATAGGGTGATATAAGAATAATACATAATGCTAGAATTAAATTTTGCTATGCATGAAAAATCAAACAATTATTTATACCCCCCAACAGACCCCCCTTTAGTGGGTTGGTCTGTAGTTTTATTAACCACTATAAAAACATACTTACCGTTCAATCACTACTTGCTAAATCAAATATCTGCATTTAGATATCAGAATAAAGTTTTTATTCTTGCCTATACACTCCCTAATGCCTATACCATCACCATGTAGACCCTCCACCAGGCTTCTGGTAGAGGGACCGCCTGCATTAGCCTTACAATAGACTGGCACCAGTCTGTACTCACTCCTTGGTGACGCTTGTCACTAAGCACGCTCGCGCATGCGCAGTAGGTCCCAATTGTGAAAACTGAATCACTTTACTAAATTTAAGCGCTGTACATCCAGCCTAGATTCTCAAATCAATACCCAGCGGGGTGGCTGAGACCGGGTCGTAGTGATTGAACGGTAAGTATGTTTTTATAGTGGTTAATAAAACTACAGACCAACCCACTAAAGGGGGGGGGGGGTCTGTTGGCGGTTGTTATTACACCACAAAAACATCCATTATCGTTCAATCACTACTTGCTAAACCCGTAGATTTGGTCAGTGCCCCCCTACGAAACTTTGGTGGGAGGTGATTTGAGAACCCATAAGCAAGAATAAAGATCAAACCAAACATAACCAAATGTTAATAACATAACATAATGGTGCATCCTAATCAATCACACAGTGATTAACAACCAAATAAAACTTTAAACATAAAGATTTAAACCAAAAACCAAGGAACAACTCTCACCATTCTCCCCATACTCACGGTCCTAACGAAAATGGTGGGATGTGCATGGTAAATGGTCTTCAGCCTTCTTGGTTAAAATAGTAATGTTCCTAAAGAAAGATGCCGCTGCGCTCTGGTCTTTCAAATAGAGGTAAAAGTAGACTCAGATTTCCATCCTGCAACTTGCATAACTTCGTCTACAGAAGAGCCAGCAAACAGAGCGAAAGAGGTAGCCATCCCTCTAACATCATGAGCCTTAATGTGAGAGAGATTGATTTGCTCAGGAGAAGCAATCTCGTAGCATAGTTGAATGGTGTCACAAATCCATCTAGCAATGGATGCTTTAGAGACCGGTCTGGCTACCCCTTCCGCGTAGGGAACCCATAAGTGAGACGGATCGGATCTTTTAAAATCGGTACGACGCTTATAAGCCTTAAGAGCTCTGACTGGACACCAAAATCTGTCAGACGGGGAAACCGAAGATAGAGACTTTAAAATAATCGGCTTAGCTGGATAACGGTTTGATTGCGTCTTAGACAAAAAATCCCTTCTAGGATATAATACCAAACCGTCCCCAGCTTCAATAAATCTATCCTTTTCAGCGGAAAATGCATGGATCTCAGATCGTCTTCTAGCAGAAGCAGCCGCTACTAGAAAAACCGCCTTAAACGTTAAAAGCTTTAAGCTAATCGAAGCGATGGGTTCAAAATGATGCCCTGCCAAAACCTGAAGAATCAGCGCCAAGTTCCAGGAAGGTAAAGGTTTAGCAATAGGAGGCCGAATATTACCTAAACCTCTGATGAACCCATTCAGCACCTTAGTATCCTTAACATCCGCATTTAACAAACAAGGAAGAGAAGATGCTAAGGAAAATCTATATCCTCTAACAGTGTTAGCAGTCAGATGAAGAGAATCGAACAGATAAGATAAAAAATCTAACACTTGGGATATAGAAACAGAATCGGGCACGAGATCATGAATTGAGCACCATTCTCCGAATATCTTAAGTAGACCCTTGTAAACTCTTCGGGTCGACTCCCTCCTGGCCGAATTAATAATTTCCTGAGATCTTGCAGAAAATTTATTCTCAGTGACCGAGCACTCGATATTCTCCAAACACACCGACTGAAGATTCCTGGGTTTGGATGAAGGCATGTTCCCCTTACTTGGGATAACAGATCTGGGGACACTGGCAGCAGACGTGGGAAGTCTACCAGAAGAACGAGAAGGTCTACGAACCAGATCCTTTTTGGCCAAAAGGGAGCTATCAACAAAATCTCGCAGACTTGATCCTTGACTTTCTTCAGAACCAAGGGAAGCAGGATAGTTGGAGGGAACGCATACGCGAAGATTCCTGTCCAGGACTGAGACAGGGCATCCACCGCCAACGCCTGATCGTCCGGAAAAGGAGACATGAAAGAGGTGATCTGGGCATTCAGAGAGGTCGCGAACAGGTCTACATGGGGACAATCCAGGAGGTTGAAGATCGCTTTGGCAACCGACCTCTTTAACTGCCACTCTGTGTGGGCAAATTTGGAAGGGCGAGACAACTGATCCGCCAGAAAATTCAGACATCCTGGGACATGGGAGGACACCAGGAAGATCTGCTTCATACAACACCACATGAGGAGATTCCACACCTCCAAACAAAGGCGAGACGACTTCGTGCCTCCCTGCTTGTTGATATACGAGACTACTGTCGAATTGTCTGATCGAATCGAGATCTTGAGGCCCTGCACTTGATCCGACCAAGCAAGGAGAGTCTTCTTGACAGCCCACAATTCCAGAATGTTGATGTGAGCTGACGACTCCTCTAGGGACCACAGGCCTGAGACCGAAAGGGAACCCCAGACTGCTCCCCATCCCTCCTGGGAAGCGTCTTTAAAGATGATCGCTTGAGAAGACTTGACCAGAGGAACACCCATCATAAGCAGAGAGCGATCCTTCCAGAAATCTAGGTGGGGCCTTAAATGCTCTCTGACCGGGATCTGATGGTACACTGAATGGGTCGACTGTTTCCACAGGGACATTAGATACATTTGGAAAGGTCTCCTCATCAGCGCCGCCCACGGAATGATGTTCTCGATGCTAACCATCAAGCCTATCACCCGGAGAAAGAATATTGCTCTGACCACGGCAGAGGATGCCGGAATTTCCATGGCTACTAGGATGGCTTCTACTCTTACATCTGAAGGGAAGACTAAGCCTTGACCTAGGTCGAAAGCCACACCTAGGTGGGTGAAAACCTGAGATGGGACCAAAGATGATTTTTCTAGATTTATAACCCATCCTAGACTGGAAGCCAGACTGCAGACCTCTGGAATGATGCTTGCCAGAATTGAGGCAGATTCTGCTTTTAGCAACCAATCGTCTATGTAAACGTGAAGGGGAAACCTGCCACTGCACCACTAGGCGGGTGAAGAAGAAATGAGCCGTGGTCAGGCTGAACGGCATGACTCTGAATTGCCATACCCGGCCATTGAACGCGAATCTCATGAATTTTCTGAATGGAGGGTGGATGAGAATGTGAAAGTAGGCATCCTTGAGATCTATGGACGCTGTCCACATGCCTGGACTCAGACTGGCGATAATCTAAGATACCGTCTCCATCTTGAATTTTGGGGTGGATATATGCAGATTTAATCTCTTCAGATTGATGATTGGACGCCATCCAGCTGATTTCTTGGGGACTAGAAATAGAGTTGAGTAGAATCCCGGGTCTACTCTCCAACATGGAACCTCTTCTATAGCCTTCTTCAACCGCATTGACTCCAATTCGTCTTCCAGGGCTCCCAACTTCTCCAGATTGGATGGAACTGGAGTCCATTTGGGCTGGTAAGACAGAGGAGGAGGCAGATCTATCCAAGACGGTGCATAACCCCAGCGGATTTGATCTAACAGCCAGGAGTCCTGTGCGAGGGCTTGCCAAGTCTCCCAGAACAGAGACAAGCGCCCTCCTACTGGCACGCTGGGAAGAAGGGATTGCACCGATAGATCCAAAGGTGGTAGAAGAGGAGGAAGGACTGGTAAATGAGAACGGGAAAGGCCTGCCCGGGCTGAGGCCACCCCTTCAAACCCGTCTAGGTTGAAAACCTCTAGAGGAGCGTCCTCTAGAACTAGACCTGGAACCTCGAGAGAAAAATTGACCCCTTCTCACCTGAGGAGGGCCTTGATGAACCTGGGCTCTAGGTCTATGTGAGGAAATGGATTTAAAACGATCCTCCTCCGCAGATCTGGCCTAAGACTCTTCCTCCTGGGAGAGGAGGGACTCTTCACCGCAGAAGAGTCTCTTTTTACTGACGGCCTCAAAATAGAAATCTGATCCCGCAGATCCCTAGCTGATCTAAGACGATCAGATTCCGCCCTAAGGATCGAGGTAGAATTCTGACCGAAAATATCTGATCCGAAAGGCGGAGCAGATATCAGGTTACTCCTGAGGGAATCCGAAATATTCACCTCAGCAAGCTTCCTTGACCTTCTCTTAGAGGTGATGAAACCTAGTGAACGGCAAACTGAATTCAACGAACCTCTTGACAGGTCACAAACGAAATATCTCCGGAGGAATCTGACCCCCTTTCTCTTGAGTTTTGAGCATAGCCTCTGAAAGAAGGGCCAAAAAGTTTGCTGATTTCAACTGAGCCCGACAGACAGACTCCCATCTAAAAAGGTCTGACGAAGATTCTACCTTAGCCGCTTCCTTCAGATGCGATGAAAGAACATCCCATGTTGGACCATTAAGAGATTGAGTAGAAGCCAATCTAATGTAATCATCTTTCGGAACCTGAACTGGAACATCTACCTTGGGAGTAAGAGAGAAATCTTTCAGTTGGACATCGTTAATGTAGAAATCTAACATGTCTACTACCAAGTTGTCTACCGGAAGAACAGAAGGAACATTAGCTGAAGAGTCTGAAGATGAAAGCGCAGAACCAAACGACGGAGGATAAATCGAAAATTCATCCTGAAGAGGAAGAGATAGAGATGAAGCTATCCATTGATGAGCCCTAGACCAGTCATCTGGCAAGGCCCTCTCATGATAGAACCTCTTCAGATCCCTGGCCCTGACTGATCTTTGAGTAGCCTTGACAGAAAGGTGAGACGGAGAAGAAGAAGAAGGAGGACAGATGTCCGAGTCTAGCGAAACAGAAGAATCAACGATCCTCAGAGAGGAAGGAGAAGCTAAAGCTCTAGAAGGAACGTCCGAGAGTGTCCAACGTCAACGGAGACTGATAAGAAGAACTAACAACACGGGCCTCTGGCTGACTAGAACTGAAAAAATAAGGATCCAACTCACTAGCTGAAAATCTGGACAAAATTGAAAATCTAGCTGAAATAACAGATCGGTGAAGAGAGGAATCGCGGCTTACTGAAAACAAGGAAAAATCTAAGCCCGAATCAACTATCTGGAACTCTAATTCTGGAGACAGAACGACCGAAACAATAGGATCCAAATGATCAAACTCCGGAGAAGATGAAGAATAAGAAGGCAAACTAGGGACAGACGGATCAGAAGAAGAAGGTATGTGAGACGCCGCAGAATAATTCTGATGAAGGGAAGCCGGAATATGAAGAAAACCTGGAGGCGGAGATATAGATGACGGATGAAAAAGAGAAGACGAATTAGAAACATGAGAAGACGAAAAATCCCTAGCAGACAAGCCAGATACAGAAGAAGAGGACGGATGACTACTACTCTTCTGAGAACCTGCTTGAGAGAAAAAGGAAGGAGATGAAGAACGAGAGAGAGATACTACCTCACGAAAGGAATAATGACCAAAATCTGACGCAGAAACAGACTGAGAACTAGAAGAACGATCAGGATAATGTCTATCAAAAACGGGAGGACCGGCGCGAAAATAACTAGAATCGGAATTAACAGACCTATTACTGGACTGGGAATCTGAGTTATTTGGAAGCTCATAACTTGATGCGCAAACAGAAGTTCCAGCCGGGACTGAAACACCGAGACCGGAAATAGAACACTTCATATCTCCTAAGCCGGAAGTAGAAAAACTGTCACCAGAAGCGGAAACAGAAAACCCGGAACCGGAAACGGAAGTCGCTTGCAAGGACGGGTCAAAACGACCCGGACATGCATAAGTTGAACCGGAAGTGTCTACACTACCCCCGGAACCGGAATTAACCAAAACTGGGCCGGAAAAGGAGGATGTATGCAACAACGGATCCAACTGACTCGGATAAGCATAATTCCCACCGGAAGTAGCCACACTACTACCGGAAGAGCCTGACAATCCGGACACTGAACGGTGCATAGACGGGTCCAACAGACCCGGATGCACATTCTTCCTACCGGAAGTAGCAGCACTACTACCGGAAGCGGAAGTCGAAGAACTGGAAACGGAAGACGACATATGATGCACCGCCGGGTCCAACAGACCCGGAACTATATTCTTCCTCCCGGAACCGGAAACTCTATAGCCAGACACTGATGAACCGGAAACGGATGTTGACGCATAAGCCATATTCTCATGAGTCACTGGATGTTCAGCCAGGCCAGAAACAATCACGGTGCTCATTTCCGGATGCCCGGTAAAACCAGAAGACATTCCGGACAGCAAACCCGCTTGCCCGGACAAGCCAGGAGCATAGACGGGTGCTTCTTTAGAGGCGATCGGCGATCTCACCACCTTCCTGGCAATCGGTATCACTGTGAAACGGACCTTAGCTTGAGGTGACAAATCGGAAGCTTCCGCCCCCGATGCCACCGCTTGAGAATTAGGCTGGTCCCCAAGTCTAACATGGTCTTTGAGCTGGCTCCTACCGGAGGATGCCGTACCAGGTTTCTTTCTTGTCTCGCCGGACTTACCTTTGGGAGACTTGATTTGCTGCCTCGATGTTAAGGAAACCGGCTTTCCCCACTTACGAGATCGAGACTGGGGGCTAAATTTGGAGTCTGATGACTCCTCTTTAGTGGCCTTAATAGCAGATGTAATACGCTCGTCTAAAGATTTCGTCAATACGTTTGCAAAGGATTCAAATCTGGCAAATAATGCCATAACCGGATCTGTGATAGAGGAGCTGCCCCCCTCCTTTGTTGAAACCGACGTATTAACAGAGGTGGAAGCAGATGCTACTGCTTTAGGACCTTCAACAATGGAGGGAGAGCGACCTGAGGGCAACGCAGGCTTAACCACAAAGTCCTTGAAAAACGCTTTAGATACGACCAATGGCCAACCCTTGCACACTCCACACATTTTTAAAGGGGTGCAGGTGGTACACCTCAGGCAAACATGTCCCGCATAATCCTTAGCGTGAACCCGATCACACTTATTCGACTCACACTTTATTTTCTTGTCAAGGTGGTCAAAAAATTCCTCTGCTGTGAGCAGAGCAAGACGACTATGTTTTGGAAATTTACCAGTAGAATGACTGGCTCGATAATTGAGCCAGTCATTTCAGTGGTAAAATTTAAAAAATAGTCTTCCCTTGGTCTGCAAAGATTTGAAGGGGTATAGTAGAATCTAGTAATCACTAGTCCTACCTAAATGTAGTGGCTCATCTGGCTTAATTGAAAACTGTTGAGAGGGTGTTTTTGAAAATTGATCACTGGAATGACTGTCTCGATAACCGAGCCAATTTTCAAAAATAGTCTTCTCTTGTTCTGCAAATAGATATTTTCCTATCAGTCATTGGTGATCTGACTTGAATCAGTCTTTCACTCTCCTGACATGCCCGATTCACTGTCGTCAGCGGTCACTCACCTGGAAACACCAACTCTCCACCGGAAAACTTTGAAGTCTAGATGCTCTCCGAGAGCAGCTGAGACGTTTCTATGTATAAATAGGCTTAAGGGCTGTTTTGTTGTCTATGAAATTTAATTTTTATTTTTTTTACTAGTTTCCATAGAATTTTTTCTTTCAAACTTCACATCACCTGAGTTGTAACCACCATGCATGCCACCCAGAAAGATTAATGAATAATCCAGCATGCTTATCAGGTACCGCCATATCACTATGCATGTCACCCAACAAAATGAATGAATAAACTGGCATGATTATAATCATGCTGGTTTATTCTAACAAATATTATCGGTGAGGTACGTGGTGGTATAGTGAATATCACTATGAGCAATGTACGCTGTACTCAGACAGAGTGAGATTATAGTAGCTAATTTATTATTGTGGAGTGAGACTGAGTGGTGGTAGTAAACACTTGACCGTGCAGTGCACCAGTATCATGTCAAAATACATGTAGCATTCTATCAGTACTTGTGTTGGTACACTTTTTAATAATTTATTACATAATGTACTTGTACCAACACAGATAGAATGCTATTTTGTCATGCTACTGTTGCAGTGCTAGGTCAGGTGTTCACTACCACCGCTCAGTCTTACTTATAGTTTTGCCCAATGGAGGAATCCAGTTTTAGCTATGCCCCACCCATCTCTAGATAAGCTCCACCCAAGCTTTACCTGCATTGGGATCGATCTCTGCACTCTGAATCTCAAATTCCTGAAAACTATACATGTAAGCTGTTGATATGACGGCAACAACTCCCAGTCAAATTAGTTTTAAAATATTCAACATCATTTTTATTAACCATTTAATGGTCATGCCGACCAAAACTGGCCTCTGTTATGGCCTTGTGGAATGTCCATTTACAGGCCAAGAGAATAGAATCTTTGAAAATTCACCACAAATGACTGGCTCAATGACCGAGCCAGTAATTTGTCATAAATTTTCAAAAATTGCTTTCTCTTGGCCTCTAATTGGACATTCAATAAGTGGATATTAAAATTGTCTTCACCAAATTTGTCCATTAAAGGGTTAAATAGAAGACATATAGTCCGTCATCAATTAAGTGTCTGTAAAGATTGACGAACTTATCTACGTCATTCATTATGTCATTGATTATGTTGTCATCCTTATGCATCATGTAGTTGATTATGACATCATGATTGATGGATAAAATGGAAAGGTCCATTATGTTACGCTTATAACTCCCTGTGTAATTATATTTGTTTCACTTTCTAATTCAGCTACTGTTGAAACATAGTCAGATCACAAACAAATGTTGCAAAAATAAACGTACAAAATCTGGAACAGTCGGACAAAAATTTGAAAGACCACTATGCTATCAGTAATATATGACCTGTGACCAGCAACATCATTCATCAACACAGACAGTAGCATAACCATAGAACACAATGGGCAATATTATATAGAACCAAGATAGTTGACTGTTGTTCTAGAGACTTGACTTGTATTTTTATTGATCATCGATAACAATACAAATCTCAAAATCAACAGTAAAGTAAACTTAATCGTGGTCCTATATAATATTGCTCATGCTGGTAATCAGTGGTGGTTTGCTCTACTGTCTGTGTTGGTGATTGTTTGAGCAAACTCTGCATTATATCAATACGGCAGCATTCAATAACAATGACATTAAAACTGGGGGTCACCTATGACAGAAGATTAACATGGAAGGAGCACATCCAGAACGCAGAGGCAAAGGCCAGAAGAAAGCTAAACATCATGAGGAAGCTGGCAGGAACAAAGTGGGGTGCCAATGAAAGGATCCTCAAGACCATCTACCTAGGTGCCGTACGACCACACCTTGAGTATGGATCCAGCTCATCGATGACAGCAGCTAAATCTCATCAACAGAACCTTGACAGGGTACAAAACCAGGCACTGCGCATCATCACTGGTGGAATGAGATCAACACCAATAGAAAAAATGGAGCAGACAGCAGGCATCCCCCCACTTAGTAAAAGAAGGGAATGCAAAGCACTGATCCAAGCTGCAAAGTTTAAATCGTTCAACAACCACCCGATGAAGATCAGGCAAGCACAGCTGTCATCAGGAAGACTTAAAAGATCAAGTTTTGTGAAAGAGACAAAAGCACTTCAAAGGAAACACCAAGAAATGTTGCCAGCACAAATAGAAGACCCAAACCACACCCTTGATCCTCCACCCTGGGTAAACAAACTAGAGCGCATAGCTATTCGCACCACAGTACCTCATCTCACAACCAAAGATGAACACAGTGATGTGAGCAAGAAGGCCCTGACCCTAGCTATGCTGAAAGAAATGTACCCTCAGGAGACATGGATAAGGATCTACACAGATGGATCAGCCAAAGATGCAATTAGGAGCAGAGGTGCCGGACTGCACATACAGTATCCAAACGGACAACATGAGTCAGCTGCAATACTGACAGGCAAACACTGCACAAACTACAGAGCTGAAGTCGAAGCACTGGTCCATGCAGCTAATACTATCAGCAGAACAACAGACCCTATTGCACAGATTGTCTTTTTATCTGATGCCCGCTCCGTCCTTGAGGCTATCACCAAAGGTAAGCTGCCACAACTTGAAGAAGCAATACAAACCATCAAATGCTTTCGGATAACATTGCAGTGGATCCCCTCACACTGTGGAGTCCAAGGAAATGAGGAAGCAGACAAGATGGCAAAGGTGGGTGCAGAAGAGAATCAGACAGAAAACATGGTTACACATACAGAGATGAAGACTATCATCAAGTCACTCTATAGAACACCTCAATCAGACGATGCCTACCATCATCTCTCGAGGCCAGAGCAAGTGACCATTTTTCGTCTCAGAACTGGACATAACAGACTAAACCAAAACATGTACAGGCGGTTCCACCTTACGACATCACCCGCTTGTCCTTGTGGAGAAGCAGAACAGACCACAGAGCACATACTTCAATGTTGCAGTACGTATCAGCTGCTGAGAGAAGAGATCTGGCCTTTGTCAACCTCTTTTCTTGAAAAGCTGTATGGGCCTGTGGAAGAACTGCAGAAAACCACAGATTTCATCTTGAGAACGGCTCTCCAGCGATCGAAAAGAAGAAGAAAGAAGATTTTCTCTTAACTGAAAGAATTCACAGATTTCTGGGTCATATTTTTTAGTTAGGATTTTGTAGGGCTCTATCATATCCCCCTTTTTCTTCGATATGCCAAAGTTGGTAAATTGAGTATTTTAAGTCTGGCTTCATAGCTTAGGTATGATAGGCCTGGTACTACTTTAGTTGCGCGTTGCTGTACATTTTCCAGAAGGTCTATATGTTTTCTATAATGAGGACTCCATGCCTGGTTTGCATATTCGACATGAGGTCTTACCAATGATGTGTAGTGTTTTTAACAATTTTATGTCTAAATGCACAAATGTGCGCCGGATAATTCCCATGATTACGTTTGCCTTGTTGACCTCAACAATATGTTTTTCAAAGGTCAACTTATCATCAATGATAACACCAATATCTATTTCGGTGTTAGTGAATTCTATAGGTGTACCATCTTTTAGTAATCTGTAATTGTACTCTTCTAAGGATGATTTACCAATTCGCATGCATTTACATTTCACTGCGTTGAATTGTAAGAGCCACTTATCTGACCAATCCCATAACAAATATATATCTGATTGCATTTTTAATCTATCTGATGTGGAGTTTATTTCCTGAAACAACTCTGTGTCATTGCATATAAATATACGTCACTGCCATTTTTTATACAATTGGGTAGGTCATTTATATACAAGATACAGAGAATAGGTCCCAATACAGAGCCCTGGGGGATTCCACTGTATACAGGTTTCCATTCTGAGTGTTCTTTGTTAATTATGAGACTTTGTTTGCGGTCTGATAGAAATGATCTAATCCAATTCACAATTTTAGGCCCTATATTGTATTGGACTAATTTGTGAACACGTCTCCCATGAGGCACCTTATCAACGGCCTTTAAAAAGTCAAAATAAGCGATGTCAACAGTCCCTCCCCCATCGAGTATTTGTGTCCATTTGTCTATAACATGTAATAGCTGTAATAAAGTTGATCTACCCGGGATGAAACCAAATTGATTTTTACTTAATATGTATCATAATACTATCTCTTATAATACTTTCTAACAGTTTAATACTATGTTAGTTAAACTTATAGGTCTATACATACTTTTTGTCTCCTTTCTTAAATGTGGAACTTATATTGGCTTGTTTCCACTGTGTAGGTAGTGTACCACCATACCAGTACTCAACGAGTTGCGAAAAAGTATCAGTAAAGGTTTTACTAAAATATCTTAAGTTCTTTTAAAATACGTGGATGTATCATGTCGGGTCCAGGAGATTTAGAAATTTTTAGGTTCTCCATGTATTTCTTGATGATCTCTCTATTGATAGTTACTGAATTTATTTCTGGGCAAGACACTTTCTCAATTTCTGGTAATACGCCATCAGGTTCTATGATAAATACAGATGAGATTGATAAAGCCTAAGCTTTGTCTACATCCGTAGAAGTAAAGTGCTTATGGTTATTGTCAGTGTATAAGTCTGGAATTGCCTGTTTGGTTTATGTCTTGGATCCTACATAAGTCCAAAACTTTTTGGGAGTGTCCTTAATATTTTCGGCTATTTTTTGCCGATATATATATATATATATATATATATATATATATATATATATATATATATATATATATATACTATGGGTACCGAAGTTCGTGAATCTAAGCAAGTAATGCACTCGTGAAAGAAAACTCTTAAACAGATCTGCGCATAAATTTAACACAATGAAAAATAACACTTCCAAATACAAATGCAAAAATTTCAGCACAAAACTTTAATTTTTAAACAAATTCCAAGCATTTGAACTGACCCACCTCACCAGGTTATGTGTGAAATAGTGGTACCGAATTTCGTGAATTGGTGATTATGCATCTTCAGCTGTCTGGTACATGCTTGTAAATCCTTAAATATCACGGTATTGGTTTGTTGAATGATTCAACTGCTAATTTTTCCCGTTTTAACCCATAAATTAGTCCAACAAATGAATGTATAACCTATAAAAGCAGTTGATACATTTGAAGAGAAGAAAAAAAACCAAATGGATACCGCTTTCGTTAGGTAGTGATGTCACATGAAATTCATAAATATTAATGAGCTGAAGAAATGAACTAACGTTAGGGTCTTTAAAACATGTTCAGCAGGCATAAAGGGAAGAATAAAAAAATTTCTATCGTTAAAAAAACCATGTGTGCACTTTATGTTAATTTTGACATTTTGGTAAATCATTGATAAGCACCCACCCCTTCTTCCTCTAGAGCCTCTCCAATAAAAATGTAACCAAAGCAGGTGGTAACTTTGGATTGTGAAAATTGCTCATTTTAGGTGCTAAATAAGCGCAAGTAAGTAATCTAAGAAAGTGCATTAAGGAATCTTGGAATTTTTATCACTAACATCAGTAATTGTATGAAAAGTTTCTTGTTTTGACTGTATTTTGCTCAAAACTTTGGCATAAGGTTCAGAACTGTCAATCAAAATGTGGCTACCGTGTAGATGCGTTCCATGCAACGTTACATCATAGAACGAGAGCGATAAAAACAAATTCACGAATTTCGGTACTCACAAATTTAAGCAACTCGACCATTACCATATATATATATATAGGGATGCGCAATATACCGATACCATATTTAAAACCGATATCCTGCACTGACGGTTTCCTAACCGATTATAAAAAATAAATATCGAAAAACCGAATATGAACATATTTTCGGTTTTTCGTATCAGGATTGTTAAAAATAAAAGATACTAACGAGCATGAAAATCGTAATGAATAATAATGGCCATACTTTCCATTAAGCTATGTTCGGGGCAACTAATAGGCCTAATTGAACGTGGCCCCAATTGCGCATATTGTGTAACTCCATGTAACTCGCTGTACGCCGAGAGAAATCAAGCAGCGAATTAATTAAATACATATCCACTCGTCTTTTCTCTGGTAGTCTCAGATAAATTTGCAATATAAAACACAATACTAATGTGGGGAATTTGTCATTAAATTTGTATCGGGGAAAACATTTCTAAACAATGGCATCCATTTTATTTACGTCACCGGCTAATTAACATAATGCAGTCGTCCCAACACTAAATCGCCCGAATTGATCAAAATCTCGCCAATAAATATAATGCTGAATACATTTTGCATATTTAGGATATAATTTTAAATAAAATTATTACTCAAACCGTTTTTAAAACGGTATCTTCTATACACAATATCATATAAACTTATGAAATTCGCGATCGCAATATTACAGTTAATATTTTCTTCAAGGCATGATTTCGTCCTCGGGCCGAATTGGAAATGAAAGCAGAAAGGGAGATAATTACATCATAATTAATTACAATTGCGTGATTTACGTCTTCGCAACCTGTTTTGCTGATTTATGATTAATTTTGACGATGTTTATTTAACTGTGCTTAATATTTAGGCGGTCTAATTAATAATTTCACTCCCGCGATGATGGATATTATAAGGTATATTAAGCTTTAAAGGCGTAAAACGTTACGAATGTATCACGGCGTGAAAATACGTTCTGTTTTCGTGCTAATTTTTATCATTTTAATTTTTTGTTTCATGTCCATAAAACCGATATTCAGTTAAAACCGATATGAAAAGTCATATCGAAACCGATATGGCTGTAAGCCAAACCGTGCAGTCCTATATATATATATACTATGGGTACCGAAGTTCGTGAATCTAAGCAATTAATACATTCGTGAAAGAAAACTCTTAAACAGATCTGCGCAAGAATTTAACACAATGTGAAATAACACTTCCGAATACAAACGAAAAAATTTCAGTACAAAATTTTAATTTTTAAACAAATCCCAAGCATTTGAACTGACCCAACTCGCCAGGTTATGTGTGAAATAGCGGTACCGACGTCACATGAAATTCACAAATATTAATGAGCTGAAGAAATGAACTAATGCTAGGGTCTTTTAAACATTTTCAGCAAGCATAAAGAAAAGAATAAAAAAAAATTCTAGCGTTAAAAAAAACGTATGCACGTTATGTTAATTTTGACATTTTGGTAAATGATTAATAAGCACCCACCCCTTCTAGAGCCTCTCCAATAAAATTTAAACGTGCTCCCATCAATCAGGCTAATCCGACGCGGCGAAAAAATGTAACCAAAGCGGATGGTAACTTTGGATTGTAAAAATTGCTCATTTTAGGTGCTAAATAAGCGCAAGTAAGTAATCTAAGAAAGTGCATTAAGGAAACTTGCAATTTTTATCACTACCATCAGTAATTGTATGAAAAGTTTCTTGTTTTGACCGTATTTTGCTCAAAACTTTGTCAAAAGGGTCAGAACTGTCAATCAAAAAGTGGCTACTTTGTAGATGCGTTTCATGCAACGTTACATCATAGAATGAGAGCGATAAAAACAAATTCACGAATTTCGGTACTCACGAATTTAAGCAACTCGACCATATATATATATATATATATATATATATATATATATATATATATATATATATATATATATATACATAAACTTATGCAGAATATGCGTAGCTGATAGTAGGCCTAAAGTCAATAACATATTAATTATTATTGCCAGGGGGGTGGTGGTTATTGTTAGGCTTATTAGGACACAGAAGTCTGCCGTTTTAGATAAGAAAACGCGAAATCAAAAATACGAAAACACGGTAACACTATATACTACTATTATGTGTATATTATATACACTATACAGTAGTATATAGTGTTACCGTGTTTTCATATTTGTGATTTCACGTTGTCGTATCTAAAACGCCAGCGCAGATTCATGTGATTAGGAATACCATACTCCATACCATACCATAGGAATACTATAGCGGTCATTTTCGTCCCTACCGCTGTCATTTTAGCTCGCGGTCATTATGGACAGATCTTTCCACTTGTGCCATGAGGTAGAGTTATAAATTGTATTAAGTACCACGGTAGCGTAGTACACCATCCTACTTACTTTCAGTTTCTCTTGGAAATCAGACTCCATTTCGCATCATTTCAACTTTGACACAAACATCAAGCATCCGGTTTTAAGTTCCATCCATAGATTTAATTAATATATATTTACTAGATCTATGATGATGATGATGTATATTCCTCCGCTGAAACAGCGTAATTGTTTCTTCTATGGTTGGCACACGTAGTAGTAGGTCTTTAAGTACTCAGTTGTTTCTGCAGTAACGTCCTTTCACGGTGCAAGGCATAGCAGACGCCCCTACCCAGGCTTTCTAGATGTGGCATGGGAGGCTGAGGTAAATAGGAAACGCCTGAGCAGTCCATAACGAGTTGTGCGAACATTGTTCCATTTGATGTAGCATCATTGATAGTTCGTTCGTCTACTTCGGCGTCTTTAAGCAGTCTTTTCATGTCTGAGTCGAAGGGCTTCCTGATGTGTTCGAGGCATGAACATCTAGAGATGAAATGTATTCGGTCTTCTGCACCATCTTTACACAATGGGCAATCCGCATTCACACTGTGTTGCTTAAATCTGCTTTTATTCGCTTGTAGGGTGTATGTGTCGAGGAGCAATCTGCATTTACTTGATGCTTTGTTGATGGCGAGGCATTCATAACCAGCACCTGTCCCATTGAAACTTGTCCTACTGACAGATTTTTAATGTTCAGAAACCTTAGAGAAGTCTTTGTCAGCGCATCAGCTTTAAGTTTATTTTCCCAGTAGATATTGATGGCACGTGTTACTGCTCCTTTCCATGATTTCTTACTTGGTGGCTGCTCAAGGAGATCATGTGCATCTGGAAGAGTGTACTGCTGAAGGATTCCGGCGATGGCTCTGAACCAGCTATGGGATGTCTTTGTTTTCATGGCGAGTTGCCTTACCGTGATGTTATATTCAATGGATCCATGGCCCCGATAATGTTGCCGAAAGCAGTGAGCATGCATTTGTGTACTTCTCCCTGGACTGGGATTTGTCCGAGCATCAAGCATACTGCAGCATCTGCTGTTCTATCTTGAAGGTTCTGGATTTGCCTTACTGCTGTTTATGGAGCTTGTCCGCTTGGGCCATGTCCTTCGTTGTTAGTCATATTGTATCAAGACTATAGACAAGGTGTGGAATGACATAAATATTTAGAAGGTGGTTAGAGACTTTCAGGTTGAGTCCATTTGCCCCATGAAGGCCTGCAGCCATAAGTGCATATACTATTTTACGTGCCTCGGTTATTCATTCGCTGATGACTTTTTCTGTCCCATATTTAGAGGTGTTGTCCCTGAATATTTTCAATTGGTATAGGTAAACCATTGAACTGAAGATCTGGAAGGGTACTGTTACTGTTAAAGCAAACAACTGATGATTTAGCTTCACTTATGATATAACATTCACTGTTCGCATAGTCTTGCTGTATACAGAGAAGTGACTGCAGGTCTTCGATATTACTAACTACAAGGCATGGATCGTCTGCAACAGTCGGTGGCCTGCAGTAAGAAGTACCAATCTTACTACCTATACCTTGTTCCAGGATATTGTCAAGCAATGGGTTGATAAATAGCTTATAGGCAGTCGGAGACCATACGCCTCCTTGTCTTACTCCTTGTTGTTCTTGGAAACATACTGATAAGGTTCATTTCATGCAGGATGACATATTTGTGTACCAGTCTTTCATTAGGGGCCAATTTCCGCCTTCTATGTGTATTTGATGATGTTTGCGGAGCATGGACTCATGCCAGACGACGTCAAATGCCTTTTGTGCATCTAGGAAGGCAATATAGAGTGGTAGTCGGTTGTCCTTGGCCTCAGCAATCAGTTCAGTTAGGATTATAGTGGTGTTAGAGGAAGATGTACCCTTGGTGAAGTCTTTCTGAAGTGAATTTTGGGCGTCACTTACTAGGGATTCGACTAGTTGTAGAGTCTTTTCTACCATCTTCCCGATTATTCGAATCACTACAGAGCATGTTCTTGTCTATGCAGAGGCTACTCCAAAATCAGTCCACTGTATTGGCAGAACTGCAGTATCACTTTGTGGTGGTCTGATAAGCATATGGCCTGTTCACTGTGTTTATCGCTATCCGGGTCTTCTTCTCTACACTAGTGTCTCTATGCAAATCATGATTAGTCAAAATCATGAAGAATTTCTTTGAAATGCTTGTCTAGTTTACTTTTGAAGGATTCAACCATTGGTGCCTCTATAACTGTTGCTGGCAGTGAATTCTAATAGGGTACCACTTTGTTAGAGAAAAAGTATATGCGAATATCCTTAGTTCTGCGTTTCATGTTGAGCTTGAACTTATGTCCTCTAGTGTGTGTATTAGAATTTTGTATGTTTCAATTAAGTCTCCTCGAAATCTTCTATATTTCAATGACATTAGATTTAGAATCCTGAGTCTTTCTGTGCAGCTATAGTCTCTAATTTGTGGTAATAACTTTGTTGCCCGACGCTGTACTTTTTCTAATAGCTGGGATTGTCATTTAAATCTCGGTGACCATGCCGAGTTACAGTATTCAAGAATAGGTCTTACTAAAGATTTGTAGAGTAAAGTAAGTGTAGAGGCTCTATACAGGAAAAAGCTATTTTGATTATTCCTACTCTACTATTCGCTTTAGATACAATGTTATTTATGTGTGTATCAAAAGAAAGGTCTATGTCGATATGCACTCCCAAATCCTTTTCCAGCTATGATGTAGATACTGGCTGTATGTGGGAGGTACTAGTTGTCATAGAGTATTGGATTCGGAAATTGTTACTGCCAAAATGTAAGATATGCGTTTTACTTGTATTGAAGCCTAGTTGCCATGTCCGGGAGCACTCGCATACCTTGTCTATGTTATCTTGGATGTCATTGGTGGATGGGTCTATTGTGTTCTGGCAGATTTACTGATATTGTGACCAGTAAATCTGCCAGAACACAGTAGACCAACCAAAAGCACATCGCCAACAAGAGACTAGATCGTTCATGTATCCGTATCTGGAATTCCAGCCACGATGGGCTCACCCCGGCATAGTTACATAATTACATAGTCCTCTCCTGCTGGATAGACTAAACTGCCTGTAGCAGGTCTTCACAATGTTCTTCTGATTGCATGTCTTGCACCTGCTGGAACCTTTGTTAGGTGTGGACGGATATGATCGGGAAGTCTATCACATAAGCTGTGTCTTTGTAGTGGCGATCTATAGTCTTCCTTTGAATGTGTTGATTGTTGAAGCTGTTACCACAGAGTCAGGCAGGCTATTTTAGTAATTGGTTACTCTAATCATGAAGAATATTTTTCGCCCATGATGAAATATTCGATTAATGAGAGAAAAATACTGTGAAAAGATACAACTAACCTAAGTGGATATGAGTTGTTGCCTGTGAATATTACAAGAGCTAGCCAGGGTAGAGGAATTATTGTATATATTCATTCTTCCGTGATATACATTCCTGTAGATACAAATAGTGTTTATTTAGAATCAAGCAGTATAAAAATAAAATTAAACAGTGAGGATTTGATGTTATGTTCATTTATTTACAGAAGCCCACATTCGTCTACTGATAGCAATAACAACCTGAAGTCATTAAGGGGAACTGACTAGTATACAATGCCCATATTGTATTTTGATGGGCGATTTTAGTTTCCGTGGTATCAACTGGACTGATTATTCTACCAAATCAAGTCCTGGTGATATTGAGTGTGATTTTATCGAGACTTTAAGGGACTGGTTTTTTCCACATCAAGAGTATACTTACCACCCTGATACTCTATGATATTTCCTAAATATCGACCTAGCTTCAATAATACTCAGAATTAAAAAGAACCCCCCCCCACCCCCACTGGGCAGGTTACACAACTGACAGTCCAGCGGATGTGCAGCTCAAACTCGCACATGCGCGGGGATGACTCATCCTCTTCTTAAAATATTAACCTGCCATTACAGCACGCTTTCTAGCCCTGCGTTTGCTTTCTATCTTTTTGAAGCTTTGAGCTGTTTTGCAACTTGTTTTGACTGAATATTAGTATGTCTGATGCTATCAAGTCACCGGAGGATGCTCCGGTCCAAGCCATCAGGTGTACTTTAGTAAATTTATTGATAAAAAATTTGCCTGTTGACTCGGATGGTGTTTCCGGGATTCGCGCTAACTCGTGGATACATCTTTATTAGGCTATCTCTTTTTGGGGGAGGCCTATATATTAGCTAACACATGTTGTGCTTTGTTTTTCAGACACATGAGCTGATATTTGAAGTGTATCCTTTAATTTGAACAATATTTATACTTGGTTTCTGGGTCCTAATTTATTATGAGTTTGCAGTGGGAATTATATTACCATAAGAAGTAATTTTTCCGCATTCTCCCCCCCCCCCCACCCCCACCCCCCCCCCCCCCCCACAACAACCCCCACCCCACCCTCAACACAGGGTTTGGATTCAGGTTCAGGTATTCCTGTAGTTGTTCAACAGACTTCACTCGTCCTCAGAATTTATCTTATGAGGTTTATTTAGGAGAGAGAAAGAATTTTCAGTCATTTTATTTCTAAAGATTTTAGAAATTTTTGTCTGAGTGTTGAGTTATTTATCTCTCTTGATGGTTTGCATAGGTTCATTGTGTTTATAAAGTTCAATTACTAATGAATCTTTGTTTTGAGCTGTGAAGTCTAAAAATTCGCCTCTCAAGTATTCAAGTTCAAATTCGAATGTCTCCCTTTTCTTCTTAAAGAAGTATAAGAAGTTTTTAGGATATGTATAGCTTTTTTCAGACCTATTTTTATTTCTATGGCCCTGGCTTATCCTTTCATTTGATGGTCAAAGTTTTCCTTATGGATCTTATTAGCCTTCTGCAATTGGTTTTTTGGTTCGTTATAACTAAAAATTAATTGTTTCCGTTTTGTGTCATTTCAGAGGGCAATTGAGAACAAATGTCCTTCCTGCCACGATTTCGTGAAGGCCCGCTTTTCCCTCATGACTGCACTAGGTGCAGTATGTGCGGGTCCCTTCTAAATTGCCATGTGTGTGAGTCGAGGCTGGTGGAGGTTATGACTGATTTTTTAAAGCAGCAGGTGAAAGACCGGGTGGAAGACGAGAAGAGGCGTCTGGAAAAAGAGTGTGGTAAGAAGAGGAAGGCATCCATGCGAGACATGGAGGGATTCTGTCTTGAAATGATGGGAGAAATGAAGAGACTATCACAGATCTTGTCCCAGAGTTGCTTCGCCACTTGCTTCCCGGGTCAAGTTCGTCATTGTCTTCTTCATTTGCTCCGGGACAGAGTGTTCCAGTCTCTGGGTCTGGTTCTCTTAGCAAACCAGTTTTCGTTATAGACCCAGAGACAGCTCCCATTGGTCCAGCATTGAGGCTTGCCTCGCCCTTGGACCCAGGAGCGAAAGCCATGGCCGCGGGCGCTCGCGTATCGAGTTCTCAAGAGCAGCCTACGGCTAAGGGTATCAGCGCCTCATGCGATACCCCTCCTGCCGAGGCCGAGCTTGATCCCTTTTCAAGCTTGGCATCTAATCTTTCTGGGCAGGAAGAAGAGGGCACTTTGTTATGGCCTACCGATGAGTGGATGGCCAGGGAAATGGATACCCATTCTTCGGAAGTACGTTTCATGGCTCAATGGCTAGGCCGGCTAGGAGCCGATGGCCATCCATACCGTATCCCTCAGCTTTCCAAAAGTTCCCGTGAGGAAGGCCCGGACCATGACGTCATGCATTTAGCCCCTCATGACGCCATAGATCCGGCTCCTGGAATAGCCACGGCACAAGCCATGCCGGCCCTTGCGGGTCCATATGGCTTCCTTGGCTATCCAGGAGTATCTTCAGCTTTGGCCATTACCCCACCAGTGAATGTTGTTGAGGACGACGAAGCCCCATGGCTCGTCGAACATTCACAGGTGGCCACCGAGGAGGACTGGCTGGATGCTTGCCAATGGCTGGTGAGCATCAAGCCAGAACCCCAGGTGGATCCGCCGGCCTCCCAGTGGGACCAGTGTCCATGGTTGTGAGGGAAACCAGTGATGAGCACCATGCCATCTCTGCCGTATGCAGAGCATATCGTTGATATGTTCGCCGTGGCAGAGACGTCCATTCAGCCGAAAGGACGCCTTGCAAAGGCCCCTCGCGAAGTGGCACGACGCTGCCATATAAGTTCTGATCTGTATCAGAAGTACGGCATCATCCCAAAACCTTGCATGGATGACCGTGCAGCTTTGGGCGAAGACACACAGCCTGGGTCCCAGTCTGACATGGGACACTTTTGCGCTAGCGCCCTGCGCAATGCTAATTCCGCGCTGTGGGACACGGAGGAAAGCACATTTCCCAGCTGCTACAGGGGGTAGTAGCAGCATCCGTGGCCCGCCAAACTTCTCTTTCAGTCCAGAGAGCCATCAAGGACGGCTTGACGAGATCCGTAACCAGGAGTTTACGGGCGCACATTTGCCCTTGACAGTTTGTGCCCCTCAGATGACCTACACACTCGGCTCCTTCGGACGCCGATGGCAGTTCCAGGGTTGTTTGGAGGTGAATGATGTCTGCACCTCCAACAAACCATTAACCTGGTGAACAACCAGAGGGCGCTGCGAGAGCAGTTTGAAGTGCTTCACAGGGAGCGTGTTCAAGCAGTGCCCCCTGCCTTCCATGCCAGCGTAAGCCAGCTAGGGGGGAGCGCAGGCTCCTCCAGCGCAACACACCAGACAGCCTGCGTACCGCGTATGTGTGTGGACCTGGTAGAGGAGCCTGGGGTTCTTGTCGTGGGAGCCGAACCTGATGGGTCGGCTCTCACAAAGACTACACCAGTGCTGCTAGGACAGCCACCAGAGACAGGGCTTCTTTTACACTTCTCGGGTCCACCTCAATCCTTAGGTGCACCCGTGGGAGGCCATCTGGCCTTCCACATGCAAGAGTGGGAGCGGATTACTCAGGACCGTGCAGTCTTGCGATGGCTTTCAGTCGGTTACCATCCAGACTGGATTTCAAATCATCCATCGCGCCTGTCTCTGGTTCCGATCTGGACTCAAAATCCAAGAGATCCAGATCAACGCATGTGTATAGAGGAAGAAATTCAATCCCTCATACTAAAACACGCTATTCAACCCACACAAAAATGTCTGGGTTATTATTCAACCGTGTTCCTAGTGACAAAAAGCACTAGAGGGTGGAAACCAATTCTCAACCCCAAACCTCTCAACAGGTTTATCCTCACACCAAGTTTCAAAATGGAAACTGTAAGAACGGTGTTAGCAGGATTGAGGAAGGGGATGCGGATAGCATCAATAGATCTAAAATATGCCTATTTTCACATTCCCATTGCGAAGAGCTTTGGTCGGTTCCTGAGATTTGCATTCCAGGGCCGCCAATGGGAATTCAGGGTTCTCCCATTTGGTATATCAACAGCTCCTCGGGTCTTCACTCGAGTGGTCCAAGTTATGACGTCATGCCTCCGCAGGAGACACATAGCAATCCACATGTACATAGACAACTAGCTGTTAAAAGAACACACTCAAGAAAGTCTATCAGCAAATCTGGAGATAGTTTTGAAAACTCTTACAGATCTAGGCTGGATAATCAACATTCAAAAATCAGAGCTGACTCCATCCCAGAAGTTTGTTTACCTGGGCATGTTCTTCGATCTAGAGATAGGATATGTTTACCCATCTCAAGGGAGAGTAGCAATACTCATCTCAGTCATACAGTCAGTGTACAACAGTCATCATGTCCTGGCATGGGTCTACTTGAGAATGTTGGGATTGATGGTTTCTTTGGAACCAGTCATTCCACAGGCAGCCTTGTGCCAGCGGCCGGTCCAATTATTTCTCATGGCACAGTCGCCCCAGCGTACGGGTTTCCTGGACTCAAACGTGTCAGTGTTGGAACCTCTTATTCACCACCTTCAATGGGGGATGAAGAGAGAAAATCTCCTGGCGGGGGTGACGTTGTCACCTCCCCACCCTCAGTTAACAATGTACACAGATGCATCAATGGAGGGATGGGAAACTTGTCTGGAAGAAAACAAAGTATAAGGCTTTCGAATCTGGATTAATCAAAAGAACATATCAATCTGCTGGAAATGCGAGTAGTAGTCTTAGCCATCGAAGACTTCCTAGAGAAGGTCAAGGGCAAGAGTGTTCTGGTTCGATCAAACAATGCAACAGTAGTGACTTACATAAACCGCCAGGGCAGAACGAAGTCACCCAGTCTGTATCATGACATGGAAACTGCTTTGCTGGTGCATAGATCATGGGATTTCCCTGAAAGCAGTTCATATTCCGGGAAGGCTAAATCTATTAGCAGACTCATTGAGCCGAAGAATGAGCATTCTTCCCACAGAATAGCAACTAAATCAATGTGTGGCGGATCGCCTGTTCAACAACTTGGGCAAGCCCAACTTAGATTTATTTGCAACGAACAAGAATGCGAAGATGACGACATACGTCTCTCCGATTCCAGATCCGAGCGCTATCGCAATAGATGCGCTAGCTATCAGCTGGGAAGGAATGTATGCATACGCATTCCCGCCAGCAATCCCGATTCCAAAAGTTCTCCAGAAAATCAGGCAGCAGGAATGCCAAATGCTTCTGATCGCCCCAAATTGGCCATGCCGATCATGGTATACCGATCTGCTGGACCTTCTGGTGTGCTATCTGGTTCCTCTGCTCTGCCTCTGATGGGCATTCTTATCTTTCAGGGCAAAGCTCTTCACAACAACTGGTCAGTTTTCCAATTGACTGCATGGATGTTGTCAAAAAATCCGTGATTAAGGAGGGTTTTTCTGAGCAAGCAGCCAATTTCATGGCCAGGGCCAGAAGGGGGGTCGACCTCCGGAGCATATAATTATAAAATCAATAGATTTGCGGAATGGTGCTCAAAAAGATGTATTAAACCAATGAAAGCATCTATTCAGGTAGTAGCCGATTTGCTCTGTCACCTTTTTTATGCCTATAGCCTCAAGCCTAACTCTATTGCTGGCTACAAGTCGGCTTTAATGTCAGTTATCCCTTCCTTGGCTAATATGCGAGGTGATGAAGTATGTAATCTAAATACTTTAATCAAAGGCATGGGTAATCTAAGACCAAGGAATCCTCCAGTGATTCTGTCTTGGAGTGTATTGTTAGTACTTCAAGTATTAGTGGATAACCCCTTTGAACCACTAAGCTCCATTTCCATGAAAATGTTGCCGCTTAAAACAGTTTTTCTGATTGCTAGTGCTTTATGGCTATCTTACATTGAACCACATGGGAGAGCTTCTAAAGATACCATTTCTAGGTAGATTGTGGAATGCATCCAGCATTGCCACAGAGCCAACACAGGAAAACAAGTTGACATGGCCATGGCTCACAGTGTCCATGGTGTAGTGACATCCATGGCTCTGTTTAATGGAGTGTCGGTGGATGACATTACAATGGCACTGTGAGTCTAGTTTTACAGATCATTACCGCTGTGACACGTCAAATCCACTTGCCTTATCGATTTTACATAAACGTGAAATCTGTATATATTTGTCAATGTTGTATATAAGGCCATTGACTCACACACAGTGCAATTTAGTGGGGGAATCCTTGCTTTCTGTACCGTACCTATCATCGACAGCGGTGATTAGAGGGAATTTCGTCAAAATAGGCTACTCCTATATTTGGTGATGGTTATTTACTTACTAAAATGATGATGGGTTTGTGTTCTTTGTGGTTCCATCTGAGAGTATACAAAATGAAGCTTTCGTCCGATGTCTTATAGTACTTTAGCACGACTACATAGAGCGCGTATAGGACACTGAGGTCATCGCTCCCTCTTTAAAAGAGGGGGGGAGGGGGGGGCTGTGTGGGGCGGATGTTAAACGGTCATTACTCTCAACATCGGGTATGTTATCCGATGTCCAAATAATTTCCTGATTGTGTTTACATACACAATTTCATATGTTTGTTGTGCTCCAAAAGCAAAAGAGCTTGCTCTTCCATGGATGAGCCAGTTGCTGACCTTCGCCCCCCCCCCCCCCCTCGCCGAATTCTCTTACGAATTATGGCTATATCATAGAGTATCAGGGTGGTAAGTATACCGTTGATGTGAAATAAACGAAATCACGGATTTGTTTTTTTCATGAGAGAGTTGATACTTTCCACCCTGATATGATCCTGGCCTCCGCTCCACAGAGGCTCGGTTTATCGATGTTTTATGTTGCAATTAGTTGAGCCAATATTTTGGAATAGAATGAGCCAGCCCTGCACATGTGCGAGTTTGGGCTGCACATCCACTGGACTGCCAGTTGTGTAACTTGCCCAGGGGGGGGAGTCTTTTTAATTCTGAGTATTATTGAAGCTAGGTCGATATTTAGGAAATATCATAGAGTATCAGGGTGGTAAGTATCAACTCTCTCGTGAAAAAGGAAATCCGTGATTTCGTTTAATTTACTTCAGCAGATTATGGAATCCACAAGATGTAGGGGGACAAACAATTCTTGTATAGACTTAGTATTCACTAATGAAGGTAATATAATAGGGCAACTTGATATAGAAACCCCCCCCCCCCCATAGGAAAAAGCGATCATTCAATAATCAAATTACAGTTAACTTTAAAAATAAACCAGTCATCAGAGTCTAGGACAAGATTATAAGTTACGATAAAAGGTGACTACAAAGCAATGGAAATAGAACTAGACATAGATTGGGATGTAGTTTTGAGAACCAAGGGGGTTGATAAACAATGGGAAGTATTTTCGGAAAAACTGTAGGCTGCTGTACAGAGATGGGATCCTAAAGCTACAATAAAGCAAAACATTAAGCGTAATAGTAACAAGCATAAATTTTCTTTTGATAAAAGTCTATTATCAGAAATTAAATGCAAGCGAATTCTTTGGGCCAGATATTCTTGATCCCTGGGGCATAGGTTGGTGAGACATGTAGTTGGTGTATGCCTCTAGATGGAGGCCCAGGGTTGTTGAGACAGGTGGTTGGTATGCCTCTAGATGGAGGCCCCAGGGATTGAGAGGGCGGTGGTGGCCACGGATCGCCAAACGGCGGGCAGTTGAGGGAGGTTGTATCATTTTAATTCCGACACTACTACTAGGCAAATGATACCACCACCCTCTCAATCCCTGGGGCATAGGTTGCAGGGGCCACCACGGATCGCCGAACGGCTGCCAGGGAGGTAGTATCACACAACTACTACCAGGGTCTGAACGCCCATTTAGAGACAAGCCTCCACAGTGATATACACCACTGATTGCCATCAACCACAGGGCCGGCACCTCTCTCTCTCTCTCTCTCTCTCTCTCTATTCTGTGTAGGCTCAGACAAACACGTAGTCTCTGCCAGAGTCGCATCGGCATGATGGGACCACCCATAGGGGCTACGATCTACCTTGACAATGCTCACCTGGGAGGAGGCTAAAGTGATTAGCATGTGAACCACGGCAGACTCCGGCATATTCACATGTTACACAGAGAATCTGGTGCTGAGCAGGGGTCTACAACAGACAAACACGTCCTACACTCCACCCCATAGAAGTGGCAGACAGACTCGATCTCTTCACGTGGGTGAAAGTGGTCTTAAATGTTTCTCCGCAAGGGGTCGACCCAAGGATTGTACTGGGGGTCATCCCAGAAGTGGGCTCACTTGGCATCAAATAGCATGGCAGTCTCTGCGCCCTGTGCCACTAGTGTAGACGCCAGCACGAGCAGTATGATGAGAATCATGACTATATATGAAGAGTTAAACTGAACAGAGTGAATCCCTCGAGAAATATCTGTGCCAGATCGAGCCCTGTTCCATTCAGATCGATAGTGATCTTCATCCCCTCAGGGACAGGGGCTCGCTGCTTCACTCTGCCACTGGCTAAGAAACGTAGCTCTATGACTATATGAGTCAGTTGCAGGCTAGTGAGTCTGACTTGCTGAAGCAGTTTAACAGCACCCTTGACTTTGGAGACATGTGACACACCATCTACCCATAGGGAGCCCTCCTGGAGGTTAACAGCTTCTTCTGGTCCATCGAATGGGCGATGCAGCAGGAGCTTTCCACCTGTAACCCCGATCCAGTGACCCACCCTCGTCAGGGAGACACCTTCACCTATGTATGTGAGGAAGAATGATTCCCGATTGTAGAGCTTTTGAACTGTCCCATCCTTTTTCACAACAGTGGAGAGGGGAGTAACCTCTATGTCAATGACTGCGGGAGGCCTATATAGGAGCAGCCATGTTTGCCAGTCACGCCAAGGTCCAGCGCGGCACCACACTTCATTCCTCTCAAATATGAACTGCAGGTTTTTTGCCAGGGTCAATAGCAGGCCATCATGGGCCATCGGCGGGACACCGCTCGAATAGGGTTTGACCAGATGGAAGCTGAGGTCGTTATTTAGGGTGTTAATGTCTGCCACCTCTGTATCCGAGAGCTCAATCAACGGCTTGAGGATGTACTTCCTCTTCGGGAAATCGTACCGAAACACGATCTGGTGGCCATCTATGTTGCGACCCAGGCGCTCCTTCGACACATCCTTGAGGTCTGTGAGCAGCTCCACCCCATCACCCCTAATGGGGTGGAGGGAGAATGCCTTTGTGTTTGCTTCGTACTGTAGGGCGAATGACTTGCCATCGCTCTCTTCTACCTTGGCAGCATCAACTGCGTACACATCTGCCAGGTCAGCAAGACCAGTCGAGTGAGCAAATATGGGTTCCATAGAATGCTATAGGAGGGGTTTAAACAACACATATAACCATGCCGAGTGTCCGACTGCTGCTCTCCGGTGGTGAGAACGTAATCTCACCTTCTCTAGAGGGGAGACGGGTGGTACAGTACCGTGTAGAATGGGTCCTCTTCGAGGTGCCCCAGCGGGGCACAACATACATACACGCCGATGTACTACATCAACCTCCGCATAGTGCACACAGAAGATCACTGGTAGAAGTTGGCCGGGTCGTGATAGAGTATCTCCCAGGTGCGAACAGCAACCTATGGAAAGCTATCAGTTCTAGCATGTTCACACCTGTAAATCACCTGTTTGACAGCCCCTCCATTAACATATATGCCAGCAAGGATGGGGTATCGGATGCCCATTTAGCGTTTACCTTCTTATTACTCATTGACCTGACATGATATCACAACAGGCATATCTGACCTTTGCTGAGATGATGAAGAGCCCGCTACAGGGTTGCCCCTTCATAACGCCTGCACAGATGCTCGCACAACAGATCTGTCAACAAGAAGGAGAGCGACTACAGTGGGAGAGCTGGTATCAACAGAAAGCGAGCATTGCAAGGAGGCAAAGGAACATTGAAGGTTCCAGATACTGGCAGGCCCTCATGGAGGAGAGTAAGCGGAACGATGGGCCAGATGTAGCAGAGACTACGGACGATGCAGCGGAGAGCGCAGACGAGGATGAACGAGAGAGTCAGTGGGACGATGTCTTCACATCCAGCGAGGAGCCAGATGTCTTCACATACGACGATGAGCCAGGTGTCTTCACAGATGAGGATGAGTCAGATGTCATACAGTGGGAAGAGGAGATGGCGCAGAAGTGTAAGAACAAGAAAGCCATCCAGCGGCAGACCTACTATCTTGGTCATAAGGTGAAGTTCCAGATGTCACATCTCAGAAAGCTACTGGTACCCGACATAGTGCTGGGTGACCTCTGTCTAAGAGACGTCTGTCTCGACACCAGCAAGCTGGCACCATTCGCCAAGCTCTCCAAAATGAACCCTTCTAGGACTCATGAGCAGATTCTGCAGGTGATGCAGGTTTAATCTCCAGGAATACTATGGCAATATCAGAGTGGAGGAAGCAACCAGAAATATACCCCTCCCTGATGGCTGGCGATGGCGGTACCATCCACCGCTGGCAACTCCAGCAGATAGATACCATCAGACAGAATCTTGCCCATGAGGCAGAAAAGTATAGCAGAACGCGCAGGCGATATAAGACAGCCCATAACGTCCTCACCCATACAACCACTGCAGCAGGTGTGATTGGAGCCAGTGCTGGGGTGGCGGCTGTGACCACTCTCACTACAGGCTACTTGGCCACGGGCTTGGGGTGGAGCAGTGGCAGATCTGGAGGCTGGAGAAGCATGCTAAGTACGTGGCACTGGCACAGAGTATGCTACGGACTATCGACGAGTCTGTCAGCAAAGCTCTCGAGGACAGCCAGGTCACCGATGAAGAGTACCACCATATATTGAAGGTCCAAGCCCTGTACGACATGGAGAAACCTCAAGTGCGACAGCAATACCTCAAAGGCTCCAGCGGGCGGGTTGATATGGAGGAGTTAAAAAACGAGATGTTACGGCGAGGTCGCCTCGCTGGTCTCTGGAGTCGAGATGACTACAAATAGTGTGCTGCCTGTACGGTAGCTTTAAGAACACCAGTATAGATGGCCTTCCCACTGAACCTCACGACAGTAATCCGGAGCCAACCGCCCCTCCTGGGTAGACCATTGACTGGCCTGAGAGGTCTAATGGATGATATACCAGAGCTAACACCGATCTCCATCACAGTGGATGGACAGTCCAGAAGCAGCTTCTCCGTCAACCCACGACTGTTGACCAACCGCCCCATCACCATCAAGGATGCAAAGCAAGCTCATACTTGGATGGCTGTTCCAAGCCTCTCATAGTGGAATCAGCAGCTGAACTTTGCCGTGTGGTGTGCCATGGCAGGATGTGGAGTAAGTTCCAACCTGCTTCACTTGCATTCTGGTACTCCTGAAGCTGTGTTCAGTGCCAGCTATCTCAGATTCCACGTGTACTTCATGGTGTGACGAATCCTCCATGAGCTGGGTGCAAGCCTCCCTGATACAAACGCCTTCGATCCATAGCTCAACAGTCATAGCGTCTCAGCGGCCAGCAGATTACAGAGAGAGTTCAGCGCTCACCAAGACTATTGGTGGCATGGTGGTGACAACAGTGGTCTAGGGGTTATGTACGGTGACCCAAGACATGACTACTCAGGATTCCCCTATCGAACCCCCCAACGGGTAGGCCGTCGGAAGACAGCGACATTCTCGTTCGATCCAGACTCCGACCCTGGAGCGTTGGTGCAAAATATGCACATCACTGGCTTTCGGCAGGACTATCCAGATGTGTGGAAGTACTTTGTCCCACACACCACCTCAGGCCTCACACCAGCAGGGATCGTTCGGATCAACCAGTCCCTGGAAGCACTGTGCCACTGCCTCCTTACGGCACAGACCCAGCTGCAGCATTCCATAGATGGTGTCAGCGGAGCAGAGACCCAGGCCGTGTTCATCAGTCTCGTTGAGGATATGATCATCGTGGCAGACCCCAGTAGTCTTATTGCTAAATTCTAGCAGGGGTTGCGGAAGGCCCGTCGCAAACTTGACTTTGCTATTTCGCCACACCCACGGTTGACTCTGAGCAACATGATCGTGAACATCGAGGACCTCCAAGTCAGGGCTATAACAACATGATAGTCGAGGGGAGTTCCCCTGGTGTCCACTTCGGCTTCAACACTAGTATCAATTCACCTACGCGTAGTATGGCCCATACTGTCGTTCCGAACCTGACACTGCAGCCAGCCGACATGGCAGCTCCAGGCGGCCCTACACTGCAGCCAGTCGACACGACACTGCTTCCCATGGTAGCTCTACATGTGGTGTCAGGCCTAGCTATCGTGGCGCTCGGGATCAGCCTACTCCACCGCTAGCAGATCAGCTATAAGACTATCCTGACTCTCTACAGTAGCAGTGGGAACCACGGTGAGACACTGAACCAGCTTGGCATGCCCTACAGCCCCTATACCCGCTGCCAACATGCACATCCAAGGGCTGGAGGGTTCGGCAGCACATCCTTTTTCCAGCTTGTAGTATCGCAGAGCCTTGTTCAGCTCTGAGTTCGGTGGGGCTATGGCGGTCTGCAACTGCTGGAACACATCTGACAGATACTCCCGACCCTTGTAGAAACCTTTAGCTCGCAGGAGCTGCTCGACGATACTCCCGCCCATGATATGGTAATCAAGGAAGCAGATCTGTCCCTTGCCAAATCCTAGATAGAGCTTCACAGCTGTCAGCCCCTCTGTCAGCTCAGCACTGGAGAGCTGAGCGAGCTCATCTGGTGTCTTCTTCTTGTAGTCCTTCAACTTCCTCTGGAAGACATCATGGTACTTCTCGCATAGCGTGAGACCGGACATGTTTAAGATGTTTCAATAGAGATGAATATTCCTGAGTACCAACCCGGCCACCTGGCAGATGCAGACTGGGAAGATCTTATTAGCTCTCTCGACAGGGGAGGCAGACGTTTAACCGCGTTGTATACTCAGTGCTTAAACAATGACATCAACGGTACAGATCGTGAAGCAACTGCCCGAGAGCCAGGCGAGTCTTCAGAAGTTGGAGAACCTGCTGCGAACCAAGACAGAAGTTTCTGACCAAAGGAAAACCTCTGGCAGTCCATGTCGCCAGTAACGGGCAGCGAATGTGGCCATGGTGAAGATGATCGAGGGAAATGAGGTTCCTCCTGTCGCCACTGTGGCTGTCCTCGCTACAGTGGTGAGTGGGGTGGCCGGGCACTGTCTCGGAATAACTCACCCCATCCCAAAGATCACCCTCAGTTACACTAATGGAGGCCGCGGTTCAAGTCTAGCATCGGGTGCAATGGCTGAGTTCATCGTCGCCTACATTTAACCCCTCTGAATAGTGAGAGATGGATCACGAGACCCCAGCTGCATATGAGGCATGGCGTGCTGGAGGGCGGTGTGTAGCCCATAGTCGAGCACACGGACTGATGATTGCCAATGCCCAGGAATGGTGGATAGCCCACAAGGCGTGCCCCTGCAGAGAGGGCCAGTACCCGGAGCACTGCTACCTATTCCCTTGGCCGACTGCATGGTCCTCCTATGCCAAACTATTTCACTGGGGGTATGACTAGTAGGTTTAACTCGTCTGTATATAGCACTATGAGCCTGTCACTCATAGACCTAGAAAGCAAAGAGCTAGGCGATCTTGCTGACTTGGGCGAGGTATGCCTCAGTTCAGAGGGCACTGTTGTCCCCTATCTCCTTCCTAGACTTCGATGAGAAGGGAGACCCGCGGGAGATCTGAGGTACTATCCCAGCCCGAGATCTCATCGGGAACACTGATACGGTAGGACAATCAGCCATTAACAAGACGAGGACTGTATACAAGGCGATGGCCATCAAGGAGAGGGCGACGATGCGATGTATGCTCAGAGTCGATGAGGCTGGAGCCATCAAGGTTATGGCTGAGTCCTATGCACATGACCTGGTTAGGATCTCCTGAAACCACGGAGCTCATTCCGACAGGATGGAGAGAATCTCAAGCTTGGCACCCTCGGCCTGAGCCATATCACTGTCGACGACTAAACAGGTGCTACCGCCAGATTCTGGCTAACAGGTGAAGAAGTCAGGGTTCTTTTGGGTATTTTTAAGACCACAGGATAGTCATGGCTTCCCGTGCATGTATCATACAGATACTGGATGTACTAGACACTGTGGGTACTGACACAGGCCCTCTATGCTTTCTTCTCAGCTGCTGCTGGGATTTCATGCTTGACGCCTCCATTGCATCCTTCGTATCCGCCAAAGGTGCAGGATTCCCTGCTCTGCAAGTGAAAGAGTTGGTGTAGGAAGTACTGCCGTTTAGTCTCCCAGATATAGACGAGGCTACCGCCGACCAAGTGCTAACCATCCTCCGCACGCATGTATGTACCATTCGACAGTAGGCCGGCCGATGCTGGCCAGGTGATGCTGATCATTGACCCGTCAGGACACAGGAAAAACATCTTGATGCGGGCTCTCCTGGCCGAACATCTACACTCTCAATGCATCCTTCTGAGGTCTGACCCCGCTGCTGAGGTGGTTGATAGTAATGATCAGTGGTACAATGGCCCAATCACCAAGATGCAGAACCTGCAAGCACTGATGGAGAATCTGCTGGTAGCCCGACTGACAGAACCACTTGTTCTAGTTATCGATGACCCTGCAATGGACCAGAAGACAATCACCTACCTCAGCAACATCACAAGGCGCACAAAGATAACTGTCTTCATCCTCTTTCAGAAGTACACCCGCGAGATCTCACCAGACATCTGCCACAATACCCGGTTGCTATACTTCAGCTCCAAGTGTGGACGTGCCCTGCTCGAGACAATATACGACAGCCTAACCCTCAAGGAGACCAATCGGGACTTTATCGCAGGTGTACAGAGGGAAGCTGAGCTGTACTGCTTCATCTTCAGCAACAAGGAGACAGGTGAGCTGTCACACTTCAAGCCATCTCTGGAAAAGGCACAGACCATCGCCTACAAGCTGAATCCAGCCAGGAAACTAGCCTGCTCTACATGTCATCGCTGCCGGAACTTTTTTTTAATCCATCAGAGGGCTGAGGAACTTCGTCCGCTGTCTCCGCTACTTCGTCAGATGCTTGAGGACCTTCGTCAGAAGCTTGAGAAACTTCGTCAGAAGCTTGAGGAACTTCGGCAGTTTCGTCAGACGCCTGTTGCTTAAACTCTACCCACTGAGGGTCAGAGTCTAGGGTTCTCTTCTTCTGGAACTTCTCACGGAAGACCCACTTTTTCCATGCGTGACTAGCATCTGACTTGTGTGTGGATTTGATGAGGGAGTCCTGGTAGTTATCTGGGAATTTCGGAAATGCAGCCAGATTACTGTCCAATCTCCTGCACCATCTTTCATTGAAGATGTGCTCAACAGCCTCTTTGCAGCCAACAGTGAGCCCCTCCTCAGTACCTTCTGCATGACCAGTGTCGTGGCTCTCCGCTTCAGTGGCACTGACCTCCTACCTGAAGTAGTTATTTGCTCCAGACTGGAGGCTATCCAGTATATCTCGCTCTTCCTGGCTATGGCGGCTAAATACGGCATCCCACTTCCCGACCATTAGTAGATATTTGGGTTCGACCCTCGCCCTTTGGAGAGCTGGAATAACAGGACTGTTGGTTTGGGCCACAGGAGGTAGGTTGAGTGCCCTGCTCTGGGTGCTGTCAAACTTCTGGTAGAGTATCCGAGTCAGGAGTATTTTGTACTACGAGCTGGTGCTCCTTCCTCTATGGCGGCCAGTATCTCCACATCAGACGGAGGTGTGACCTTGGCTCGCTCGTGGATAATGTTGATGTCACGAAGCACTCCTTGGACCCTGTCACAGTTGGACAGTGCACACCGTGGCTGTTGTGCTGACTGTCGTGCCAACTTGTCCTGCTGCCTATAGACAATCTGCTGGAGAAAGTTACCAAATATTGCAGCCATTTAACCCCTCTATATACCCTGACCTTAAACATGCTGCAGTATGTGCAACATCCAGATGGGGCCATTGAACCCGCAACATTGCACTGCACTGATCCTCGGAAGGACTGCCTGATGATCATTCGACCCAGTATACACGATCAGAGCCTGTTGTCCGCTGCTGGGAAGTACATTGACTATGCAATCTCGGCACAGATCCATGAGATCAAGAGCATGACACTCGAGTTCAAGCTTCAGAGCACAATAGAACAGACTGTAGAGCTCCCATAGGATCTGAACAGGTGGGAGATCGTGCAGAGCAACAGCACCGTGGACACCACCTATGTGACGACGAGTACTGAGCCCTAGGTCTGCTGGCTCGTAGCCCAACCTTCTATGCAACGGGAAAGGGGTACTATGATGTGGGGTGCAATGAGGGATTCACGGAATTCGAACTATGGGCAGGTGTCGAGAAGCCTGTGGCAGTTCCACTCTTAACCCTCCTCGAGAACACACACGTGAATCTGGCTGCCATGCAGGATAGGCTGTTGCTCAAGGTGTACACTGAGCAGCTTGCAGATGGGACGATGAATGCTCCAAGACTCATGTCTGGCATGACGAGAATGACCAGGAACTGAAGCAAACGGGTTCCAAACAGTCGATCGTGCATGTGGAGCGAGAACACCAGCAGATCCAAGCCACCACAAACCAATGGGTAGAGCTGACATTGCATCGTGGTGCATCGGACTGTGTCGCTGTTGCGGTCCTGGTTCAGAAGGGAGGTGCCATCGAGCAGGTGGATAAGCTAGATGACTTCAAGCTTGTGGTTGCTGGGACCAATGTTCTTGGTGAGGTACGCGAGCTGGCTGATTGTCAACTCTACAGACAGAAAACTAAGTCATATGCACTTCTGCGCCTAACCAGTGGAAGCGACGACCTCGAATCGGCATTTGAGGACCGCCACCACCTCGGGACATCCCACCTAATCAGGGCAACCGGCTCAGCGTCAACATCGGAAACCTCATAGCTGGGACTCGCTCATTAGGTGTGACGGTAGTTTACTTTGGCTATGCTAGGGTATGCGTATCGAACACATCAGGTAGTCAGCTTGAGCGTGCGTAGAGCATGACTCCTGCCTTCACCGCTGCAGCTGCCACCACTACTATAAGCTCTGCTGTTTCCCTACCTCTCGATGCGTCATAGTCGAGCGTTGGCTCAGATATCTTTACAGCCTGATAGTACTCATCGAGACTCTCATCTGCCTCTTTAAGGCACTGGTTGGCTCGGAGTTGGCATCGGCGTGCCTCCCTCTGGCGCATATGCTCGAGTGCTTTGCTGTACTCAAACTTCTCCCTAGACAGCTTCTCCATCGCCTGGTTATGACGCTCAAGCTCGACCTCTGCCGCCTTCTTGTCGGCGAAGCTGAGTCCCCAGTTTGCTAAGGCAAACACGCCTGCATTCAAGATTGTGGAGGTCATGCTATAGACTACAGTTTAAAGCTACTATATAACTGCCCCAGCAACGGATCCCCAGAGCGATGTATGAACCAGAGGCTGATCCAGTCAAGGATATAGCTGATGAGGACTACGAGGAGGATTATGATGAGGAGGATGATTATGATGCAGACGACTATGATGTAGCGGAGACCGCGGGTGAGTATGATGATGTAGAGCCTGAATCCTGCAAGCTTGTACACAGAGCGAAAGGAATCCATCGCACTTACATAAAAGGTTCTATCGGTCCACTGGCAGCAGTTGGGGCTCTGATTGCTCTGTTCACAATGAAGGCTGGCGAGATGGTCCACAAGATCGCCAACAATGCTCTCCATGGGGTGGAGAAGATTTCTGCCATACCAGCCATCGCCTCAGGAGCAGGTACGTTCTTCGGAGTCGCATTCTCTTGGCTACCGTATGTTGCCATAGCGCTCACGGCCATCTGGTCCACCGAACATTTAAGCTGTACTATATAAGGATGGCGTCGCTGTACGACATGGTCAAGTCCCTTAACTTCCGAAGGTTGGTCGATAAACTACTGTTCAGTGAGGATCCAGCAGAGATTAGACGCCAGTGTACGGAGGTGTTTGAGTATGTCTTCAGTGATGGGAGTGGACGTCAGTGATGAAATCCGGGAGTTTATCAACCATCTTTCTTGAGGAACTCTGCTATCAGCCTGGTGGATATTATTGTGAGCCCCCTCAACTACTCGAGGCTGCACGTCGCAAGGGCCACAACTTCACATTGGAGACAGTTAGCCAGTGGCTCAGCCACCAGGCGATGTTGCAGATATACAGACCACGTCCACGGCACATCAGGCATGCCCATTTCGAGGAAACTGTCCCGAACAGAGTTCACCAGGCAGATGATCTATTCCTTCCACACGACTTGGTTGGTCGTAAGACCTACAAGTATGGCCGCACCATCGTCGATGTCGCTAGCAGGTACAAGGCGGCAGTACCGCTCAGAGACAAGTCAGCTGGCCAGGTGGCCTAGGCATTCCAAGGTGTCTACGAGGCTTCGGAAAATCCCCTCCAGTGGCCGGAATTGTTGCAGGTGGAGGGGAGACTGCAGCGCTCATGCGGAAACATGGCGTGGCAGTCAGGCGAGGCGAGGTAGGGCATCACCATGCCCAGGCTATCATTGAGCGATGGAATTGGACACTGGCAGAACGACTGTTCCCACACCAATATGCCCAGGAAATGGTCACGCAGAGTGAACGTTCTAGAGTATGGGTGAGAGGGCTGCCTGCTGTGGTGGAGAGATCCAATGCCAAGGTTACTAGGCTATTGGGGAAGAAGCCGGTAGAGGCTATCAGACACTCTGCTGGTCACAGCTCTAGAGGAGCGAACAAGGGAGAGGAGTGCCTACCACCTGATGCTCTGGAGTGCCTAGGCGACCATTTGTCGTAGAAGAGCTTCAGCTAGTCCCTGAAGACACACAGCTCCCACCCCCTAGGGTTCTAACATGATGCTCGATGGGCTCGGTATGGACCCCATCTGGCAGCACATGGCGCTTATCATAGTAAGCAGAGTCCGAGTTTTTCCTGCGCATACGTCACCATACCCTGGTTGCGCATGTGTAGGCCTCGGTTTTTAGCTCTGTCCACTCCGCTATGTAGGGCGCTGTAGACCCTCTGCCAAGAGACCTCATTCTGCCGGTTTGTCATTCCCTTAGCCGAGCACTTACTTGCGGCTGCACTCTCCACGTAGTAGCATTTGGAGCAGAGAGCGATGCCATGGGAGCCTTCGAACTCGAGCTTGAACAGTCCTGGAGTCCGTCCAGACCATGTGTCCCAAGCTAGGCAGTCCTGCCTATGAGCCTGGTACTCTGCTCGCATCTCAGGGCAAATGACGTCGTCACGGTTGGAGCCTGCTATAGCGATATACGCGGAGTCAGTGGCCATCTGCAGGTACTCAAAGCTGTCACGAGCTACGTAGCGATCGAGGAAGTCGTAGTGGAACTCCAGCATTCGCAGCTTCGCGAGTTCATAAATGGCTATCCTCACCTGGAAGGGCCTTCGAATTGTGATTCGTGGCTTGCAACTCTGGAGTTCATATAACTCACTGATCTCGTCGAGATCTTCGAACCATGCACTACGCAGGGCCTTGTCTACCACACGTTCATCCTTCGTGAAGCTGGTGTTGCTATGACATTCTAGGGCCTCGATGAGCTTCCCATAGGCACTGTTGCTGAGGAGTTTGAAGAGATCTGCCAAGAGCACTTTGCTCTTATCTACATCTCCCGAGCGGTGGGCCTCCGTAACATTCTCCATGAACCACTCGAATGGGCGCTTGGCCTCATAGTCAATGGTGTGGTATACAGCAGTGATCTCCAGGCCAAGGGTTATATACCACGTGAGGGTCGGGTCATACAGCAGCGCTTCTTGCCAAAGAGGGCACCGACCAGCTTCTGGGTGGTGGGCTGCTTCTTCCCTGTTCGCCATAGATATGCCAGCTTCTCAGACGAGATTGCCTCTACTGGGATCTCGCGGTTATAGAAGAGAGGATGCATTTCCTCGAACTTTGCCCATAGAGCCTTGGGGACTTTATATCTACCTCAGCAAACCCAAACCATCTGTCTGTTAGGAGAGCCCCCTTAAAGCTAGCTACCCCACTGGCACCGGACCAATGGCGCACTTTCTCCTTACCACATGGCATCTCTTTGGCCATCGTTGACAGGTACAGAGCATTTGCGTCGTAGCCGAGTAGACGTTGGCAGACACATTCAATCTGGTGGATTCGAGTCACACCAGCGTCGTGGTATCTGGTGAACACGATGCTGGGACCGCCAACAACAGCACCATTCAGCATCTCGTAGGCTTCCTTTTCCAGTGAATAGACGCTAACATCTGGCATGTGCTGAGCGGTTCCACATAGGAGGTACTGCAGTGACACACCTGGGAGAGACACCGCATCTTTGAGGATGTCTATTTCTCGTTCTGTGTAGAACTCCCGCTTCCGCTCTAGGGCTTCGATGAATGGACTGACGTCCAGGTTGTTGTAGTATCGCAGCAGTCAGCGAATGTCCACATTCCATGCTCGCTGAATGTCTGGTTACACTGTTCCCACTCTGTTCTCGTCAAGAGGTAGCCACCCTTGAGCTTAGATGTCCATGCTGAGTAGTCAGGAAGCCCTGGATAGTTGAGTTTCTCATGTGTGTCAAACCATTCATACATGTACTGTCAGTCAGCTCATCAACAAAGTACTTCTTGATGAGGTTCAGGTCATACCACCCAGAGTTGAACCCCAGTACAGGCACTTGGTCACACCACTCGTTGATCAGTCGCTGCTGTCGCTTTGAGAGCTTGTCCAGGTCTGTCGATATGTACTGTGCCCTAACCCTTGTCCCGATTAGAGATGTTCGCCATTGGATCTCCAACCTGAACTCTCTGATCAGTTCTTTGGGGTCAGGATTGCAGAGGTGAGTGGGCTCACTCGTGGCGCCATCTAAGGAGCAGCCAACTGACACAGAGATAGGTATGTGAGTACTCTCGGTCGTGAGAGTCTCCATAGGATGAGTCTTGATACCATCTAGGAGTGCTTCGATGTCGTAAACTATGAAGTGTGGGACAGTCCGAACTCGTTTAGTGATGCTTGGGCAGTGTTATATACAGCACTCGCACTGTACCACAAGCGTGCATCCAGAGGCTCTCAGCTTTTCCTCTCTCAGGACTGTCTTGCAGTATCTTTGTTCGGCATCCTCACCTCGCTGGCGTTGTGGACACCCGTGCCAGTGACAGCCATGGAACTGGTAAATGGTGTTGGTGTTCGGATCATAACCATCTACGGGAGCACCCTCGATCCAATGGTCGCCATCATGCCCACACTCTACATGGTGTATGTGTACGCCTCTGTTTCTCGACTCAAACTCGATCCAACGAGTAACCGCTGAACTGGATGGATGGGGCGAATATAAGGCTTTCTCATACGCAGACTGTGGCGCCTCAAACTTCTCGCCAGGACACATGATTTTTGTTTTGCCACCTGTACAGTGATCAGCATGGTGTTGAAGATTGCATGCCCGTGTAAACCTCTGCTGACAGTGACTGCAGACTAGTGTTTGTGCCAGCTTGTAGATGTTCTTGATGTAGAAGGCGTGGTGGTCCCACACTCTGATGGTCATGGTGTCATGGTAGTGAGCCGCTTGCCTGATCATGTGCCAGGTGCCCTCTTCGTTTGGTTCATACACGCGAATCCCGATCTTGGCAAAGAACTCTACCTTGTCCAGCTGATCCAGCGAGGTCTTGCGGACATCAGGTACTGTCTTTCCGTAGAACTGTGTGGCAAGCTCTCATGCAGGAGCTGTACTTCTATCAGCTCTCGCTCCTTGGTGGACTGCTAGACATCTCCAGAGACACATGTTGTCCCTGTATGTGTCGTGGGCAGACATACTCTTCTTCTGTCGTAGCCAGTTTGGGAGGGAGCCTGTCCCAAGCAGAGGTTGGCGGTCGATGACAGCCCTGACCTCAACGTTGGTTGATCGAACGAAAGCCCACTTGGTGTTGGGTCGATCGATATTGTCTGTGTCGAGGCGGGCTTGCTCTCTTGCTGCCACCCAGTCCTGAGCTGCTCCTATCGTGTTCAGCCACGGGCTCCCTGGAGCATTCTTGTGGAAGAGCATCACCCTACCGTCTTCGATGTGACGGATGCAATAGGTCTGGGTGTAGCGGAGGTAGAAGGCATTCTGGACAGTCTGCTGTATCTTTTGCATGATCTGGCCTCTGAGGTCTCCTTCTAGATCTCTGAAGAATGTCCAGCATACTGACCGGCGTCCTCTATCCTCTGTCTCCATTTCGCCAAGACACTGGTCGAGAATGTGTTCGCCTTCTCGCCTCATGTTCCGGGCTAAGGGTTCAGACCTCGGCCCCCTTATGCTCCGGGGTGGGCTCAGACCTCAGCATTGCTTAACGATCCTACGTTTGAGAGTTAAGCGCTCCAGTGGATGGGCCTCCATCCACCTCGCTACAGTCTTGGCTCGCAAGCTAGCAGTCACCTCCTTGACCAACTGACAATGCTCACGTATCTGCTGCGCTTTCTTGTGGGGATTCCAAGAATCCTCTTTGGTAAGCGCTGGAAACCTTCTCGTATTCATTGCTCGGGAGAGTCACTTTTGCCACTCCTCGGGACCGATCTGGTCGATCATCTGGAGCAGGTCGGCTTTCTTGGCCTTAGAGTAGCCTCTAAGGCCGAATTGCTTTGCAATAGCGCGAATCTGTGCAACAGTAATCATGGTGTATATCCGTGTGGATGCCTGTCTCCAAATGGGCCTTCAGACCCTATTATGTGTGGCGATCAGTACCTGTAGATGCCTGTCTGGGCGTTCAGACCTATTATGCCTGGTGCTGGCGATCGTTACCTGTGGGTGGATGCCTGTCTCTAAATGGCCGTTCAGACCCTATTATGTGTGGCGATCAGTACCTATGGGTGGATGACTGTCTGGGCGTTCAGTCCCTATTATGGGTGGTGTATATCCATATGGCTGCCTGTTTCTAAATGGCCGTTCAGACCCTATTATGTGTGGCGATCAGTACCGTTGGTGGTGTATAGCCCTGTGGATTCCTGTCTGGGTGTTCAGACCCTATTATGTGTGGCGATCAGTACCTGTAGGTGGTGTATATCCCTGTGGATGCCTGTCTCTAAATGGGCATTCAGACCCTATTATGTGTGGTGCTGGCGATCAGTACCTGTGAGAGAGTGTATGCTTATATTGTACAGAGAAATCACTTCATTCTCGTCGTTCTTGGCACCGATTAGGACCGGAATGAAGCGAGAATTTCAAAACTGTTTACCATTTTAAAATCGGACCAGAAATAGCCGAGTTATCCACAAATGCTAATAGTGAGATTTGAACCTGTGATTTTAAGTTTGTTAATAAACACAAAACAAGGATCCCCCGCATTAACTACCTCAGCCATGTATGCATTAGTAATTATAGCTGGTGTTCTCATTGCTGTATTGCTGCGCTTATCAGTCCTTCTAGATCTTGACGTCACTTCGAGATAATGCAGTGACAGCAACTTTACAACTCACGCTCAAAGATAAGATTACTAAGAGGCGAGATTTTAGATGTGTTGTGGTGGGTCAATCAATAGAGTATTGAATTGCATAGGATTCCCAGGCTGCAGACTGGGGTTCAAATCTGCTCAAAAGACCTCGCTAGAACAACCTGAAATTTCGACACACACACACACACACACACACACACACACACACGCACACACACACCAGCCGGCTGGAATAGCAACAGGGTGGGGTAGGAGATAGGTGGAGTAGGATAGGTAGGATAGGTAGAAAAGTGTCCCACAGATAGAAAAACCTCCTCAGGATACCGGTCAGAATAGAGAGAGAGAGAGGCCGGCCACTGGCCGGTATCCTGAGGAGGTTCTCCGGGACAGTGGGGTCCACACGGGAGTTTTATGTTCACCACGGTCTTCCATGGTCACGGATCGCCGAACGACGGCTAGTTGAGGGAGGTGGTATCATTTTAATTCCGACACTACCACTGCAATATAACAAGTGGGGAAATCAAATCCGCAGAGAAGTAAGGAAAGGAATTAAGAGTCATTAACAAGAAATTGTTGACTATATAAAAACGAATCCGAAGAAATTCTGGACTTATGTCCGATCCAAGACAAAACTAAAACAGTCAGTGCCAGATTTATACACAAATAACAATATGAAAATGCTAACATCCTCGGATAAGGAAAAGGCAGAAATCTGAGCAAACCTCTTTTCATCCGTTTTTACTGAAGAATCTGATGGTCCTTTTCCACTGTTAAGGGGAAAAAAATTTCCAAAACAAGACAGACCATTCATTAGCCTAAATATCATAAAAGGGAAATTAGAAAGATTGAAGACATCTCAATCTCCTGGCCCAGATGGAACACACCCACGAATCTTAAAAGAACTCAGTCATATATTAGCATATCCATTATTATTCATTTTTGAACGGTCATTAAAAACCAGCAAGATTCCGAATTCCTGGAAACAAGCCAATATTACTCTCATATTAAAAAAGGTGACCGAAAATGTGCGGGCAATTACAGACCTATAAATCTCAACAACATTGCTTGTAAAATCCTAGAAGGCATAATTAGAGATAGTATCCTATCCTACTTCATATGAAGAAATATAAATTATTTTCAAAAAATCAATACAGATTTATTCCAGGTAGAAGCACACCCTTACAGTTATTAACCGTCATAAACAAATGGACCCGAAGATTAGATGATGGGGTGGGGGGGTGCTGTTGAAGTGGCTTATTTTGATTTTTTAAAGGCTTTCGACAAAGTGTCCCATCAGAGGTTAGGATACAAAATGGGTTTATATAACAGATGTCCCACAGTTAAAAAATGTATATGAAACTTTTTTTCAGAACGCAAACAAAGGGTGGTTATTAATTAACACACTTCAGACTGGAAACCGGTAATAAGTGGTATACCACAAGGATCCGTACTTGGGCCAATTCTTTTTGTTCTATATATACATGATTTATCTGAATGTATATCCCACAACAGCGAAGCCCACCTATATGCAAATGATACTAAATTGTTCTATGGCATCACGTCAGAAGATGATAGGAGAGAAATGCAATGTGATATAAACTTACCTTATGAATGGTCTAATACATGGTTGCTAGAATTTAATCATGAGTAATGTACGACTATGTAGCTTGGAAATTCCACACTTGAAAATCATAGTTATACTTTAATGGTAAATGGGCCTTCGATCAATCAAACAGATGCAGAAAAAGATATTGCTGTAATTATTGACAATACACTGTCCTTTGAAAAACATATGTTAGACAAGGTAAATAAGGCAAATAGTATTATGGGGATTATAAGGCATACTATCACATTCCTGGATATAAATATCTTTAAAACCGTATACACATCAATGGTTAGGCCAAATCTTGAGTATGCCAATCAGGTTAAGAAACCACACTACAAAAAACAATCTGATCTGTTTGAAAATGTACAACGCCACGCGACTAAAACTGTTCTAGATCTTCTCACCTTAGCTATGAGGATAGACTAATGGCACTAAAGTTACCAACACCAGCATATCGTAGAAAGAGGGGGGAAATTATTGAAGTATACACAAATTCTAACATATAAGCATGATCCGGATGTGTGTGATTTGTTCAAATTAAGAGACACTTTCATAACTAGGGGGCACCGACTAAAATATATATAAACAAGGAGCTTATGGAACAACCTCCCTGACAATGTAGTAGCTGCAGAAACTATTCTTTCATTCGAATGCATATTGGACAAATTGTGGGCAACGCAACCCCTGTTTTACTACTACCAATCCAGAGATATAAACCCAAAACTATATCCCACAACCACAAATTAACCACGCTTATGTAAATAACACACTATGTAATTGCAAGTTTATAGTAATCTGGCTTTACAGGCCAGCATAGCCTTCTCAGAGGAAATAAAATGTGATTGATTGTACCTGTGTTAAAACATTGTTTGTAGAGCATGTAGCTGTGGCCTCGTGTGCGGTCCCCAATGTCAGTGGAAAATAAATTTTCTTGGTCAATGTTATGTATGCCATGCATGTATTTATATTGCAGCTCTTGGGGGTACGTGCTGGTCCGCCGTTAAATATTCGCCAATCACACCATAAGTGCGCAATGACCGAGATGGCTGGTTAGCTGCAGATCTCGGGGTTGCGGTTACCATGTGCCGTCTCTCTGTGGAGTACATAGACCGACTTCTAGAGCCGGTGGAACAATAATTCCAGTGGGGCCGTGCGACCATTGCCGCTGAGATTGAACCACATGGTGTTGTCCAAACTGTTTGTGTGACCGGGGTGTCTTTCCATACTAATTTAGAGAATGGAATAATTAGAATAATATACTTAGAATGTAAATAAGTACTATACAAACAGGGTGAATCGTTTGGCAGTAATATGAGCATAATACTATACAGCATAGAGCTAGCTGGTGTCCTTTCTACGTGGTGTCGCCGGAGGTACCACACAGATCCTTGAATCCGCAGAGGTATCCCCGCAAGAGAAGCATCCGCATAAGAGATCACTGGGTAACTTAATGTAAGTTAATATACCCCTAACATATACAGAGAGAACATTATTGCTGCAAGAGGAAAATGCCTCGCACCGGCCTCCATCACCGAATATTTCATGATGGTGCGAGAGGAAGGTGCCTCGCATGGTCCTCCGTCATAGGAATTCTCGCCGTTGCAAGAGGCATGTGCCTCGCATGGGCCTCCGTCACAGGAAAATGCCTTCAACGCCGAAGTGGAGGAAGAGTTGGCAAGAGGGGCCACTCTTTTGTTCATCAGAAAATGCTAAGTGCAGAAATTCCTAGTGAAGCCATAATTAACGTGATGTGTACTGGTTTACGTGAAGGTGGAACGAGCGATTTCCGAAGAATTCCCACATCACCGTCTTATGTATTTCCAAGATGCTATATTGGTAGATGCCGCTTTATTTATGGGGGCCTTCTGCTACAGTCTAACCTACCGATTAAGTGTTAGAAATGAAAACTAAGCTTTGGCCGCAAGTGGTAGGGCTACCTACCTATCGTTAGATACAGCTGTCCAATGGGCACAGACGCCTATCTTCCCGTAGATCACTTTGAAAGAGCATCTACCTCCATGGATGGTAAGCGTGCATGTTACATCGCAACGGGTACCTTGTTCCGCAACCACATAAAAGATTACCTGAACAATGGCTACATTTCACATAAGCCAGTTTGATCACTGACATATTGTTACGGTTGGGTTAGAGAGGCGAATATCCACCTCGAGCATCCTTCCCGTGAGGGCGTGGCGGATTCCAAGATCCTTCTCAGACACTCTGACGAGTTGGATGGAGATGCGCGTCTCATCCGTCACGGTTTCCAATGGATCTAACTTTTGACCTGTCATTAGGATTATGTTCCAATGTGCCCAGATATGCACTGCGGGCCGGTAAATAAACCTATCAGCTTTCGCAGTGCTTTCCTTCGTTGGTGGGGTTATCTAACTAACAAGTATCTGAGGATACGGGGGAGATGTATGTAAATCAGCACTTTAACCATCGCCGCTCAGAAACCTCCGATAGTTTCCCATGGTCGGATCAGATCAACATGCTGATGGGACGTCCAAACAATTAAGAAGCCATGCGGCTAGTGGATCGTGGAAAGAGACAATAACTTTAATATATACGAGGCTCTATAGGTATTTGGCCAATTTTACACAACCTTGCCGGAGTGCGGGGCTACATTACCACAACAACCGGAAAAGAGGCTTACACTATATGTCTCATAACGAAGAGATTGTCCCTAACCACTTCAAACCTATCCTATTTGAGCTGAATAGTAAAGTTTAGTCATGCCGGGCCCAAACAATTAGAGCACAGTCAGCGACCTCAGTGTAAAATTGATGATGGTAGAGATAAGTGATGCGGATATAAATGTTGCTCTTTAGTATCTCCTAGCATACTGCGGTCTAAGTTTTCTATAATTAAACAAAACATATCAACGAAATGGCGTGTACAACTAACCAATACAATGAGCGATGACAATTTATGTATAAATTATTGAGGTAGTATGTATCAGGTTGATAGACCTAAACGGTGCGGTTAGTTAAAGCACCCACAATAAATAAGGATAATATGAACAGTAATAAAAAAATTATAAATTGCGGTCCTAAGACCGGGAAGACACCTATTAGTCATCAGTGCCATATACGGAAATAATAATTAGATGTACAATAGTATAGTTACTTGAGTACATAATTGTCGTCGATACAGAACAGGCTACTATGTTGCTGAAATTGAGGCGCAAACATATTCATAGTGTGAGTTGACACGTTGTCTGGGGCTGGAGAGGTTTCCGCAGGCGATTTCCTCAGCTGACTCCTCCAGGCAGGGTGGATACGGTGCATACTAATGACAGTGAAACAGCACAGTGAAATAGCATCTATTAGATAATCTCTATAACTAAATCATAATTTATACGGAAGTGAGAAAGTTCTCCATCTGGCGACAGAAGTAATACGGTTGCCCATTAACAGAGAGGGTTGTATTATTATGTTAAAGGGATATTCCACTGGGAGAGTTTATGCATCTGACATCTTACTTTGAGACCAAGAGTACAATTTTATGCCAACAAATAAAAAAGATATCCACAATTTAAATTGCTAAAGTAACCAGTAGATAGAGGCGCCATTTTGGACAAGCAGCCGACGTCACCGACACACCTACTCTGTTTGCCCGATCGAGGATAGCCGTAACCAGGGGAGGTAAATCTTGCATCTCGTGGATAATTAGCGTACTGGCTAAACAACTGACACTTTGCCACAATGTTTGGAGGAAATTAAAGTGCAATTAGTGTCCCGATGATCGCGCCAGTCATTGTAGTGCTAAATTGTCAAAAATTGTTTTCTTATGGGCAATTTCTATTTTTTAAAAACATTGAAGGGTTATGCCAGGAGCGTGTTTCCACTCAACCAGCTACAATAAAATTCTTGAAAAATATGTTAGTTGAATAAATGTTGAATGTAATTTCTCTGAAAGCTGTTGCTATTGCAACTTCTGCTTCCAGTCAAATTCCAGTTTCAAAATATTCAACAGGCAGTAAATATGGGTCAACATTTAAAAATTTGGGATCAATTAGTTAACTCTTTCAAGGACAGAAAAGCAGAAAGCTTACAATTCACCCTGTATAGGCCTATTGTGTGAAACTAATTAGTTTGGAAGCTACTGCAGCATAATTCCAAGAAAAATTAATTCAGAATATTCAACACTCTGCATAGTTATTTTAAAATTGGGAGTAAACGTTGTAAATGATTAATAACGCTGGGTTTCAATAGTGTGAAAGCACTAAACTACTAATTATGTCTAGCGTACACTTGTCATTATTTACTAGCTGTCACCTCCTATCGTCTACGAAGTAAGCCGCTAAGCGGTTGCCTATAATTGACTGACCGGACAATCAGTGACATCGTTTCATTTTGGTTTGCAAATCCCGTTTTACAATTGATGCAAGCAAATACGACGTTAATTGTCGAGTTTGATTCTGTTATATTAAAATTAAGTACCGCGCCTTTTGTTTTGAAATGCATGACACATTATTTTAAAATTATACAGACTATATGTTCTAAACTTCCAGTGGCGATGTTATGAAGCCATCTTTCAGTTAGCCCATTTCATGCGGATGCTTCTGTGGATCCGGTATCTGAAAATGCTCGTTTCTATTACTGCAAGCCCATGGTTGACATGCGAACATGATGCGAATTAACCATTTCACGCCAGCACTGGCCTCTGAAATCGTCAAGTTGAGGACGCAGGTCAAAAGAAGGCTATTTTGAGAATTTACAACTAAAACGACTGTCTCAGTAACAGAACCAGCCATTCCAGTTGTCAATTGAAAAAAATAGTCTTCGCTTGGCCCGCAAATGGCCATTCAATAAGGAAATATTCTGATTTTCCTGACAGAATTTGGTCATTAAAGGGTTAATTAATATTCGGCCTTCATAAAGCGAAGTAAACAGGTAAATCTAAAAGCGCTGGCAATATTTTGCTGGTGTGTCATTGACGTCATAATCTCGCGGTTTCTCGCTCTCGTTGCGAGAAAATGGATGCGCCCAGGAGTCACGTTTTCGAGCGTTTTGGGCATATTCATTTTATTATTTCTCGGCAATGGAACAGTGTATTTTATATTTTTTGCGGCAACTATTTCGGATTATAGTATATTTTTAGTTGACTTATTCCCGATTTTCACTGGAATTTCCCTTTAAGCGGATACATAACTTGGCACATGGTGCGGGGTGCATCGCATAGCTCTTGTGGCGCACCTAACAAAGTCCACCAGACTGTGGTTGAAAAGTTAATTAAATCACACACGACATGCAGTGCGGAATTTAGTGTCCACTTTTCAGTGTGGTTGGCAGATCCGGCGAGTGGTCCACCAAGAATCACGGTAGCTCTACATCATGTAGGATTACATTCCGGGCCCGCACGGGCCCTCCCACAGAAGTTGTGTCAGGTTTAACTTTAAATTTAGTTTATTACTCCAGGATGGCTGTCCGGGAGTATCCAAAATTCTGTGGAAGCCGAGGACATCCTACACCACGGATGTGCTAGGTTCCATAAGACACCGGTTGAAGTGAAGATCACTGGTAGGTCAGCAAGTTACATCTGTCATCCAGGTGGTCCAGTCGTCATGCGCGGGCCTGCTTCCATGCTGGCGATGCTTATGATCCTTGGTCTTTCACCCCTTTTATACTCGCTGTGACGTCAGGGCTGGGCGGATCAACCAATCAGCGGCCGAGCTCCAGCCAATCAGCGTGCTGGTATGCTAGTGACGTATAATCCAAGTATAATTTAGTGGGGAGCTTCGACGATAACTCAGCCATTTCTAGGCCGATTTTAAAATAGATTACAGTTTTTGAAAGCTCGTTTAACTTTGGTCCTAACAGGTACCAAGAAAAACGCGAATGGATAAATTATAAGCATTTACGAGTACCTATTCGGTAGACTATAGGTAAGCACTCGCTTCCAATTCTGAGATGTGTTGTCAGGAAAGCTGTGCACCACACATTCTATCGGACTTAGCCGATTTTTAGCAAGAAACCTCTCATATAGGGCTTACATACGCTTATTGATCTACCCAGGGGGTGCGTTTTAGAACGAATCCGGCATGGCCGGTCCGTATCCAGCCTTGCTGGGCTGGCCGGTACCCGTCCGGTCGATCCGTGCTACAATACACTTCGATAAGCTCACCTTTTCATATGGTGTATCGTTTAGCCCTGGTACAAGTTTTGTTGCTCTACATTGTACGTTTTCAAGAAGGTTTTTTGCACAGCGGCGACCAGATTACATTCCCATATTCCAGGTGTGGCCTAACCAGACTTTTGCACAATAGTATCAATGTATGTTTGTCCAAGAAATCAACGGTTCTCCATATCATCCTGACGAGTTTATTGGCCTTGTTAGCTGCAGTTTCTGTGTGCTGGGTGAATTTCAATGTGTTGTTGACATATGTAGCTCACGGGGTAGTGTCGGGCCGTTCCGGTGTATCATGTTGACTCGCCATGCCGCAAGTGCATGACGAATGATGACGCTGGTTAGCATCCGGTCTCGGGGTGACAGATCCTGTACGAGACTGCCCTGCGGGTAACAAAAACCGGCTCCTAAGGCCGGTGGAACTCAATCGTTCCAGTGGGTCCATGCGCCCATTGTCGCGAACATTAAATACAACTCTCTCATCCCAAGAATTTGTGTCACCAGTATGCCTCTCCATAGCAATTTCGTGATCTATGGACTTACAAGATTTGATTTGGTGACCTAAAAGTCTATACAATGATTTTATCTAAACAACTATGAGTATGCTAGATAAAACTAAATAAGAGCATACGAAAATACAAGACATATGGACAGCCAAATGAACTTTTAAACATGGGGTTCCCGGAGGTACCACACAGACTCGTAGGTCCACAGAGGTATCCCCACAAGGGAGGCTCCCATACACGAGACTTAACTAATTAACTTAATATAAGTTATTATACCTCTAAGCTGAAAGGAAGAAGATTATCTCGGACGAAAAGTCATGTGCCTCACGCGGGCACTACTCCTAGTGCTAATTTGGGTGAGGAGTATTATCCTCGCATGGACTGTCATCGCTGAATCCTTGCGAGAGGCAAGTGTCTCGCCCAGGCCTCAATCTTGGGAAGGTGTCGCCACTGCTTAAAGCGGGAGAAGAGCAGTAGGTGAAAATGGGCCCACTCTAATATTTCAACCAAAAAATAATGCTTGAAAAAGAAAAGACCATACCTAGTGAGATTATGACTATAGGGTTGCGTGCGGTTTTACGTGAAGACGGGACAAACGATTCCCGAAGGAATCCCACGTCACCGTCTTATGTGATTCTTAGTATGCTGAATTAGAAGTCGCCGCTTTATTTATGCGGGCCTTCTGCTTTGCTTAATTAGCTTTTAGTTTTGAGAAACAAGAACTATTTTAGGCCGCAAATGACTGGTATCTACCTAGCTATTAGACATGGCTGTCATTGAGAACAGATGCCCTAAGACATCAATACTGAAGACAGCGCTCATACATGTTACTTAGTAAGATCTCCGAACTGGATAAGAATCCGAACATCTCGCTCCGTAACCACATAAAACGTTACAGGACATAGGTTACTTTTCACGAAAGCATTATTAGGCAATTGTTCTATCGTTGTGGTGGGGGTAAGAGAGACAAATAACCACCGTAAATGTCCTTCCCGTGAGGGTGTGGCAGATCTAAATGTTATGCCCAGACATTCTTATGGAATTTGGTGGGGATATGCATCTCGCCCGTCATCGGGTCCTAAGGAACTAACCGTATAACCTGTCGTTAGGTTTATATACAAGTTGCCCAGTTTTGCACTGCGGTGCGGGAGGATGGGTCAGCAAATAAAATAATAATCAAGATATGTGTTTGCAGTGCTTTTCCTACATTGGCAAAAGTGCTAACTACTAAGTATCCGAAGATACAGAGGGAATGTATGTGATACCACACACTGGCCATCACCGCTCGGAAACCCCAATAGTTTCCCAGAGTCGGATCAGCCCATGGTGCGGATAGGGGCATCCAAACAATTAAGAAGCCACAAGGCTGAGTGGAGCATGAAGAAGGACACAATCTTGGAGTTATGAGTCTTACCGGAGTGCGGGGATAGATCATCGCACTGCCGGAAGAGAAGAATATACTACAGATTTCTTAACGAAAAAGTGTCTCTAATCATATTAAACCTATCTTATCGAGCTGAATAGAAACTGTTTAGTCGGTAACATGCCGAGCTAAACAGAGTTATAGCATGGACAGCGACCTCAGTGAAAAATTGTTGGTGGCGGGAGAAAGTGCTGCATATATAAGTGTTGCAGTATAGTGTTTCCTACGTGCACTGCAGTCGTAGATTTTCTATGAATAAGCAAAACATATGAACTGATGGCCACTATATATACTATATATTATGGAAGGCCATCAGGGTCACAATTCGGTATTTATTATGCATAATAATTCGATTTATTATGCGTAATAAATCAACCAATCAGAAAGCTAGCATATCGTTTTTTCTCTATTGATTGGTTGATTTAATACACATAATAATTCGATTTATTATGCGTAATAAATCAACCAATCAGGCTAGAATGGTGTTTATTCGTTATTGAATGGTTGATTTAATATACATAATAATTAGATTTATTACACGTAATAAATCAACCAATCAGACGGCTACAATACAATGTCTTTTATTCGTTATTGATTGGTTGATTTAATACACATAATAATTCGAATTATTATGCATAATAATTCGAATTATTATGCATAATAAATACCGAATTGTGACCCTGATGGCCTTCCATAATATATATATTATATATATATATGTATATAAACTAACCAGAACAATCAATATAGTGTAATATGATCAGAATTATATATCTTGGTACAGGTTAACGAACCTACTACGGTGCGGTTAGTGAAAGCACCTTACAGAAAATGAAAATAACTATAAACATATACAGAAATTATGACTAGCAGTCCTTAGACCGGTACGGTAGCTTTTAGTCATCGGGACAGTTTATACGGATACAATATCATTAAAAGAGTACATTTAGCGGAATAATTAAAATGTGAAGTATAGTTACTTGAATACTCGGTAGCCATTCTTAAGTTAGGCTATCGTGTTACTGAAATTGATACGTCATTCCTTAGTTGACGTGAGTTGATGCATTCTCTGGAAGCTGGAAAGGTCCCGCAGGTCAGTTCCCGCCAGTTGGTTTCCGCAAACAGGATTCCCGCAAGAAGCTCATGGCGGGAGCACATCGCTCAGCACTGTAAGCTTAATGGAATGTCTAACGGGTAGTCAGCAAGAGATACAATAGCATTACTGCTGTGAAGAAAGTTCCCATACACCGATGGCATGGATGGAAGTTGACAACATCCCGATCACAAGCGGGGGTTGTCAGATGCAAATGAAGATACAAAACAAAGCGTAACGGTGCTGGGTACATCAGCCAGCTATGAAGACGCATTGGGCAGAGTTTACTTGCTGCGGTCGAAAGTTAGAAGAACCTACACGACATTAGTGCGATGACAGTTGAAATACCACTTTTAGGCGTGGCCGGCAGATCCGGCGAGTCATCCATCAAAGAACATCCTGCCTCTACATCTGTAGAATCACATATTCAGGCTGTAAAGGCCTCACCGCAAGTTCGTGTTCCGAAGTAGATTTTGATATTCGTGAACGATAGTTAGAAAGTTCCAAATTGCTCCCGCAAGTAGGGATTTGCACAATTGTTTTTAGTACAGTGGGTTGGCACTGCTAGCTACGGGAGAGAACCCGTCAGAAACTGAAGTTATGTGCGTAATATCTGTCGCTCAATAGTAGCTAGTACAGGTCCAACCAGTTCGGCCCCTGGCCGAGGATGCTCTCGATCTCTGGATCGCGTCCCCTTTTATACTATTCATAACGTCACAGGCGCAGGCTCCAACCAATCATCGTTCGAACAACAGCCAATCAGCACTGTCGAATGTTCTAGAACATTCTAGAAGTTCTGCGTCCACGTGGTTATGACGCCACGGCAATATTTTGAAGATAATCAAGAAGGGGTTTTCCGTGGATAACTCATCCTTTCTTAACCGATTTTGAAATGGTCTACAGATTTAAAAGGCCCGTCGAATTCTGGTCTTGATTAATGCCAGATTCAGCGGGAACAGGTGATCAAAAAGGATTACATGGTACCATCTCGGTACACTAAAAGCGTCATCCTATCTTGGTCGTAAACTATGTGCTCCATCAAAAATAGCATCTAAGCGTGCGCATGCGCACTATGCGCTTTAACGAACTTAGTCATTTTTATAACACGATCTCTCTCATAGGCCCATATACGCTTATGGCTCTACCCAGGGGTGTGTGTTCAGGGAACGAATCCAGGATGGGCGGCGTGTACCCAGCTTAGCTGGTATGGCCGGTACCCAACCGGTCGATCTGAACTACACCACCCCCTCCTAGTTTGACATCTGTGGCAAATGATCGCGCATGGCGGATCGACGCACGGACGTATGCTAGGCGGGAATTATAGACTTCCCGGGTAGGCATGTAGCCGGAGAGGAGTAGTGATGCAATAGACGCGTGGCCGGAGAGGAGTAGTGATGCAATAGACGTGTATTCAAGAGACAGAGCACATAGAGGTGCCAAAGAGGAGAGGGGAGGCATACTTTTAGTTTTTAATTTATATAATACTATATAAAATATATGTACATATATATAATTTAATTTATATAATACTATATAAAATATATGTATATATAATTTTCACGTAGCGTAAGACAGGAAGAAAAATAATAAGAAAAATAAAACATAATAATAACTCAAAAGTTAGTTTATTAGGCAGCCCCAGCATAGCTGAGACTGCATGACGGGATTATGACATTATTGCACTGCAGGGTGTTGTATTCTTTACATCGCACACGATGTTCTTACAACACCGGAGTCCGCAGTGCTCATTTTGTGTGGGACACAGCTGGGCAACTAAGTTGCACAACTGTGTCGGATAACCGTAGTCATCCCAGGAATGGGATTCAATTGATCTAACATATATAGTCTTACCTCAGCGTATTCAAATTCTTTGATCAACATAAAAACATGGTATTACTTATTCCTGAGGAGCACCACCTTTTAAGTAGCGTTATACGGTTTTACAGATTGGATGCTTATAACCTTGCCTATTTTAATTTTAGGCTGGAGCGCCCGATGGGGTGTGTGGGAGCCTGGTGACGTCAGTGGTAATTACCCCAACCCACCCTCGCCACTCCTCCATCACGCTGTGGTAGTCACGTATTTGGGCGGCTCTTTTGTTTAAAGCGTTTGATCCAATTTACTGGAAATAGCAGTAAAAGTACGTGGCCCTTGGAGACACGTGGTTGATCAAGTGCTGTTTATGGCGATGGCCGAAATACTGTTGCTGAGGTGTAATCTTTGCAGATGCGATATACGGAAATATATGTTATATCAAGATTCCGTATAAAATAATGTCCCTATTTGCGCGGGTTCTTAAACATGCATCTTATAGTTGTCTGTAATAGGTAGTTCTCAGCCCGTGTTGATTATAGAGTGGAACGCAAGGAACATAATTTTTTTAATTCTCTTTGTAATTATACCGCCAGATTTTTTTTGCCGCTTTACCAGGCCGTGCGCTAATGATTTGTAGCACGGTAGAGCAGTTGTGATCTTAATCAAAAATTTAACAGTGAAGTTGTAAGTAATTTGATATGTGGTTTAAACAGATCTATTCAGGCGGTAGATTAACGTTACTGATCCCGACAAGATAGCTGTGTTTTCCGAGCGGGAGGGCTTGCCAAGCATTCTCCTCAATGGGTAGAACTAGCTCCATCCCGGCCTGGACCAGACACATTAATACCACTTAATAATGGTTAAATTATAGTACAACTCGGAGGTGGGTGCCACAGTTATTACAATTACAATGCCATCGTTTTGAGATTGTGAATACAGCCAACCTGAGTGTCTGTGTTTCTGACATGTTGGTGATTTGAATCTGATATGCATGGGTGGTTATCTGTGGATGATACTTGCGCTGTGGTGAAGGTGACACTTTTATGGCCGCCAGGTGCGGGAGTGGGGAGGGGGAGGCGTGATGACAATGCGGGCATCTTGCTCTCTTAATAATATCGACTGTTATTACGTGTAGATGATGCATGTAGATTTAGCTGTTTCCGCACGACGTCGGGAAACGGGAAAGGGAGGATCGTTGGACAAATGTCTCTCAATGACGCATACTGTAGATGGCTGTAGTGCATTCCTTATATCCATCAGTTCTCCCGTAACTGGATAAGAAGGTGTGTGCGGGAGATTTGTCGGCTGTTGTCTATTGATGATAATGTTGTTGCCGGGATGTCCGAGCTGCTGTATGATGCCAATGTTATAAGCGGAGTGGGCGTATTCCAGTTTTCCATGCTGGTGAACACCAAGTCTGTTGTTATTACGGGAGGTATGGTTCTGCGGGAGATATTATTTCTCCCGCAGGATGTGCAGGATAATTTGTTGCGGGAATTTTTATGTCTCTATCGGGAATTAATTAATACCGGTAGGTGCTGCTAAATGCTGTTGTTGCCGATGTTGAATGGCTCTGTTATGCTGAGTATAACCGAGTAGGTATGTGATGTACGCGCAATGGTGGATTGACGTATCCAGCCTTGACGGCATGTGTGTTTTGTATCTGATGATGTTCTGTCTGTTGTGTGATGTCCTGACTGCTCACGGGGGAGTATGGTAGGCCAAATGGATGGGGTGGCCTTTGGATAGGGGGATGTGGTCATCTCCCATTACATGACGGCTGGTGTCCTGTCGTAGTTTTTAGACACCGGGAAAATTTGAGCCGAGAGTCTGCTGAACAGGCTGCTTCCCTGCCCACCACGGGGGGGGGGGGGGGCAGTCTCTCTCATATCTGAAGATTGACGGTCAACAGACGATGAATGGAGTGTGAAATGGACTGGGCCGGTGATGTCCGAACTTGGTGTATAGATTAGGGACGCCAGTTGGATTTAGGGTAGTGAGGTGATCGGGTACACCTTGTTGTACAGTTCTGCGGTTCTAAACACTCCAAGGCTTCATCCAGCCTCTTCACTTCCATGCTATTCACCACATGTTTCACCCCACAGGAAGCATGGCTTGGGTCAGCCTCAGCTTCCGCTTGTGGTAACTCTATGATGGGGGGGGGGGCATAGCATGAAGTGGGTGGGAATGGGAAGAGATCGGACAAACAACATTTCCATCCGGTCCCTTGGACAAAACAAACACAAAATTCTTCAGATACAACTTCCCAGATCGAGTAGACCCGTGCTGAGGAGGGAGAGGGCGAGTATGTATCTCATCATCGTCGTCAGCATTAGCTGCTTGTTCACCCACATTCTGGCTTGGTCTGCGCTAACCATGGGAATACTAATTTCCGTAGAAATATATGTCTGGGTACCAGTGAGAAATGCCTAGTCCGATCTCTGGTGCTGGGTCATCACTGACACAAGGTTTAAGTCGATCGAAGTGGATGACTGAGGTCAGGCCATCCGAAGCACGGATACGGTAGGTCACGTCCAACGTCTTACCTACTACCACATACAGGCCTTTCCACTGGTAACTCAGTTTACTTGGCACGTTTGCAGATCGTCGTGAATCCTGTACCCAAACCATCCTTCCTGCTTCATACGGATCTCCATCCACTCGCCTGTCATGCCATGTCTTTTGCCGCTGGTGTGCAGTAGATAAGGTTTCTCTCACTAACTCATGGGCTTGTTCTATCCTTTGCCGCAGGAGTTAAACATAGAGAGATGGTGATTTTTTCTCCCCTGGTATCCGAGGCACGGCCAGATCCAGGGTAAGGCTAATTCACGGCCTAACATTAACCGAGCAGGGGTGTAGCCCATGCTGGAATGTACTGAAGTGCAGTAAACCATGAGTACATACGAGAGCCGTGGGTCCCAATCTCTACAATCAAGGTGTGTTTCCTTAGTAAGCATTTCCGTGAGAGTTCTGTTGAATCTCTCTACCATCCCATCACTCCGGGGATGGTATGGAGTCGTCCTTGTTTTGACGATATGGAACAATTTGCAGCGCTCCGATACGAGCCGGCTCTCAAAATCACTTCCTTGATCAGAGTGCAACTCATAAGGCATACCAAGGCAGCAGAACACATTGCTATGAAGACCTCCGCTACAGTGGGTGCCTCTTGGTCCGCAGAGGAAATGGTTGTACCCACTTCGTAAAATAATCTTGCAATACGAATATGTATTTATTTCTATCATCCATCGTATTCAAGGGTCCGAGCACGTCGATAGCCACTCGCTCCTGCGGTGCACCAACAATCTTAATTTGAGATGGTGCGATATGGTGTTGGCCAACAGCGCGTCTTTGGCATGGGATACATTTGGCAACCCATGCCTTGACATTATCGCGAATCCGATCCAGTAGAATCTCGATTTGATATGGGCAATAGTCCTTTCCATGGCCAGATTCCCGGCGTTATTATGTAGTTGTTTCAATATGAGGTCATGATAACTTTCCGGCACTACCAAACGGTCATTAATATATAGAATGTTATTTATTAATTGATATTCTCCGAGCGATTGGTAATAATATTTTGCCATGGTAGATAGAGGTGTTACCGATTCCTTAGGAGGACGTACCCCCTCCTTGATCCACGCGTATATATCTCGTGTCTGCACGTCTGTTGTTTGGTGGTGTGCGATTTTCTCCGGATTCCACTCTGTGCACCTCAATTTGGGGAACTCCGGAGATGGCTGTGTTGACTGTGTCCCGCTGGCAGCCTCTTCGTGTTCAGCTTCCGTGCCGATTCTGCTGAGGGCGTCAGCATTCCCATGCAATTTTTCCGGGACTGTGAACAACGTTAAAGTTATAGGCCTGCAGGGATTCCTGCCATCTCGCTACCTGGCCCTCCGGATTTTTCAGGTTCCTGAGCCAGCGTAGTGAGGCATGGTCTGTACGGAGTGTAAAAGGGCGGCCATACAGAAAGTGTTTATAACACTTGATAAAGCGTACCGCCGCTAATAGTTCTCGCTTGGTGGTTGCGTATCTTCTCTCCATTTTATTCAGGGTACGCGAACCATAACCCAATACCTGTTCCATTCCATCTCCTGTGAACTGAGATAGAACCGCGCCGATGGCATAAGCTGACGGGTCAGTGTCCAAGATGAAACCAACGTTTGGATTAGGATGAGCAAGAATGGGGGCGGTCGTCAAGAGTTCCTTCAGCGCCCTGAAGGAGCATTCACACTCACTCGTCCACTCAAATGGTCGATCTTTCCCGGTGATCTTGTAGAGGGGTGAAGCAATCTCGCTGAAATGCCGGTTGTAACGGTGATAGTACTGGTATAGGCCAAGAAAACTCCGTGTTTACGTAACTGAAGAGGGCTGAGGCCACTCTGCTACTGCCTTAGTTTTTGATGGCTGAGTAGCCACTCCATCACCGGATATCCGTCCCAGGAACTCAACGCTCGGTCTAAAGAGATGACATTTCTTCGGTTTGAGTTTCAAATTGGCCATGCAGAATCGTGAAAGCACGGTGTCCAAATTTATTACGGTTTACTCAAACATGGGTCCGAAGTCTATTACATCATCGATGTAACAGAGACAGATTTCCCATTGCAGGGTGGTTAATACCTGCTCAATGAGTCGTTCATAAGTTCCGGGAGCATTGTTCAACCTGTAGGGCATCTTGCGGAATTGGCTATTGGCGTGGTTCTATCTCAGTTCGCAGAGGCATTTAGATAGTGAAATAGCTTATGTGGCGTTGGGCAGAGACATGTAGTGGTTTACAGAAGCTCGATTTATAAATACATATTACAAATAATGCGAGTCCACTAGCTAATTTGTCAACAGCGTGAGCTGCTGTGGGCCGCCTACTCTGTTGACAATTTAATATTAATACTTCTTTGCGTGAGCTGCTGTGTGCCGCCTACGCATACATTGATTTTAGATTAAACATTATTGTTTATATTGGCAACAGTTGTCACGAAAGTGATCATTATATTTACCTTACCACGAAAACAGAAACATTAATTTCGTACAATATATGCATATTATAATGACATTTCTCTTATTCATGCTAGATATACATATTATGACAAATTCATCATTTATTGCGCATTAAACAGAGCAAATGGCTATGATAATTTCGGATTCATTATGTAAATTTTCTCTTGCAAAAAATTTCAGTCTGACATAATCGGAAACCAGAAACTAATATTTGGCATTGCTACTCTTAAATTTGATGGGAAAACTGCAATAACTGGCTCTGACAAAGCTGAAATTTTAAACAACTACTTCACAACTGTGTTTACAAAGGAGGACAAAAGCTGTACAATGTGGATTTAAATACAGGATCCAAAGGAGAATTTTCCAACAGATTTGCCTGTGATTTATTTTTTTGGGACCTCTCGAAGGCTTCTGACACAATTAACCATAAAATCCTATTAGATAAACTTGCCTATTATGGTATAAGAGACTGTGCACTAGATTGGTTCCAGAGCTATCTAAGTGAAAGAACTCAATGCGTACAATTTAATGCAACATGCTCTGAAACCAGGAAACTAACTTGTGGTGTTCCTCAGGGATCTATTCTTGGCCCCCTGCTGTTCCTTTTATATATGAATGATTTACCAAACCTCTGTAAGCACTTATCACTAATACTGCTTGCCGATGATACCAATGCCTTTTGCTGCGATGAGAATATAGATAGGTTACATGCAAAAGTAAATAAAGAAATGGAAGAAATTACAAATTGGTTCTCAATAAATATACTATCATTAAATGTCGATAAGACTAATTATATGTATTTACAAACATGATGAAACAAAAAAAACTGAAATTCCAAAAATCTACATTAACAATAAGGAGATCGAAGAAGCCCCATTTGCAAAATTTCTTGGAGTATACTTGCACAAACATATGACCTGTGCTAAGCAAATTGAAATAGTTACGACAAAAGTGGCCAGGGGTGTAGGTGTTATCTAAATACTAAAGCCGTACATGACACCAGACACTGTTAAAACTCTGTACTGCACACTTGTCCTCCTTAAGCTCACCTAGTGCAATACTATCTGGACTGCAGCACACAAGAGCAAACTAACAAAACTCCAAAACCTTTTAAAAATGCATAAAACTCTTTACTAAACCAGCAGTGGGCCACAATATATTCAAAACGGCGAAATTACTTAAACTCAAAGATATTGGAAAACTACAGATGTACAATATTGTAAAAGACTTTCACCACAATGCATTGCCACAAACCATAGCCTCCGACTTCACACTCAACACTGACATCCAATAGATACAATACTAGAAATAGACATAATCTACATACCAAATTCACAAGACCGGACACATGAGCGCAAAGCATCACAATAACAGCCACAATATTATGGAACAGCACCAGCACAAAGATGCGGGAACAGATCCTAAATAGAAAATCATTCAAGAAAATTGTCAGGGGGTCCATAATTGGCGGGTACTGATGTGTAGTACATTTGAACTTGCCAATGTAAGGACTCGCTGATAATCAACCCTAACTAAGGAACATCAGTTTTCATAACAAAGCAATTTACTACCACCTACTACTACTACTACTACTACTACTACTACTACTACTACTACTACTACTACTACTACTACTACTACTACTACTACTACTACTACTACTACTACTACTACTACTACTACTACTACTACTACTACTACTACTACTACTACTACTACTACCACTACCACCACCCACCCACCACCACCACCAATTCAACTCAGGTGAATCCAATCTGCATGTTACAAACTAACCTATCCATAAACTACAGGGATAGAGCTTGGTTTTGCCAATACACCAGACCGGCGGTCTAGACACCAATCTGTTATCATTTGACATTTCCAACACCGCTGACCACATAAACCCTCTATGGTATCCGACACACCATAACAATGCACAATACACCAAAAAACATTAATGTACAATACACTAATCACCATTAATGCAACTGCCGAAGTGCCAGATTAACCCTTTGAACACTGCAAAGCCAAATAAGCCTCAAGTCCTAATAAAATAATATTTGTCTGCCAATGCTGGGGCTGCTTTGACTAGGAACTGCTTCTGCCACTGGAACAAACAGTTTTTCTGGTCAGGGTAGCCCCAGCATATCAAACAGATCACTAATATTTGTATTGTAGCTGATAGTCGTGGAATGCAGCCTGAAAGAATTAATGCGTTGAATGTGTTTAACCTAACAAAATGGTTGAGGGTATTAGTCCAATATCTAATAAGTAAAACTGGTGTTGTCGGGTAGCGGAGAGGCTCCACGTAGCACTAGTAATAAGCAGCAGCAGCTTTCAGGCTGGCTAGTTCTAACATATACAGACATTGCATAAGTAAGGGGAATTAAGTGATCAGGGCAAAGGCATCGAAAGTGTGAAATCTAAACCTTTTTCTCACCTAGCAGCCAGATCTCATATTTACTCTATACCTGTAGTGAGCGATTACTGTCGGTATGAGTCAATCCCAACCATCCTATCTATCCCAATTCTGCGTCAATGCCCTTTATTTATTTCAGATTCTGATCTAATACTCCCCATTTTATCAATCCGACACTCTACTATAAAATATCTAAGTCACACCTACCAACAACTTCTCACCCTAAATACTACTGTGACTTTGTTGAGCACTGCCCCCTCCCACCTCCCCCCAACTGTACCATATTAAAAAAAAGAAATACCTGTATCTACAATCAAAAATCCTAGTTGCAATCTAAAAGACCCTTTATGTTGAATACACTACATGTAGAACAACCCAGGCTTGTGTGATTATTGCGTTGAGTGATTGCGATCGACTATTAAAAAAGAATCGTGATTACTCGATTAATCAGCGTGGATACAACTTACCAAGACATAACAACAAAGAATATCAATGACGAAAATTGCAATGGTGTTTAGAAAAGTCGGTTTGCAGGGCAAGAGAAATCGAGCCAGGAATTCCAGTAATACATTTTCAAAATTGTCTTGTCTTGCCATGCCAATGGACATGCATACACTAAGCAAAATATCATGTTTTTTTACTACCGATCACATTAAAGTAATAGAATGTTAGGTTTTGAAATATTTTATGCAATAGAAAATTTTCACAATTATTCAGTCATTTAATTTTTAATCATAGAAATTCACGATTAAAAACATAATCACGATTTTCGATTTAATTATGTAATCACGCAAGCCTAGAACAATCATGAGAATATGGTACAAAAAAATAGATGTGGTGCCGTCCTGTGTTTTGTGTTTACTCACAGGTGTCTGTATAATTAACTATCACCTTATATATTGTAATGTTTTGTTTTGTGTGTAGGGGGTGGGGGGGGGGGGTCCATCGACTCATAGGCTCTGCCTTTGATGGACTGCCCAATTGTAATGTCTGTATATTGTATATCAAGCATGAAATAAATAATCTTGAATCTTGATTACACAGGCATCGAGTATGCTCAGCTACAATAATTAACCAGGCGGTGAACTCCGATATATGACGGTGAATTCAGATTTATAAATACAGGTGGATTTACTTGAACTGATTTATCATTTCCTTATTTACTTTTTGGTATACGGTGTGTATGTTGTCATCGCAGCAAAAAGCATTTGTGCCATCAGCGAACGGTATTATAGTAATAAAATATTAATACCATAAATGTGTAAACTACTGCGCGAGGAAATTAGTTACGAGAGACGGGATATACTCAAGACAAGACAAGACAAGAAGAAAAAAAAAATTCTAATATTTATCAAAGATAACCTCTACCAACTTTGTCGTTTGGCGTTTGCAGATTACTGAATTCTCATATATATATATATAGAGAGAGAGAGAGAGAGAGAGTGTGCACAATGTTTATTAAACACATAGCTTTATTAAGTGGCTTAGCAACAGTAGCAGCAGCTGGGATATATGTAATTTGGGGGCCGTCAAGTGACGAAAATAAGTCTCGTCGTAAAACTAAAAAGAGGGGTAAGAAAAAATTAGAATAATGTATTGTACATGCTAAATGTAGTCCAAATGTCTATTTGTCTGTCCTCCCGATTACCTAAGTACATGAAGCAATAATGATGTCCATAAGCCTGAAACTATATGCAATACCACCACCATAAAGGCATATAAATTATAATGCTGTCAGGGAATACCAGTCAGTCCGTACCCAAACCAAACCGTACCGGTCAATCCGTACCTAGACTATTGGAGAATCTGTACCCTACTTTTGGATATTCCGTGCCCTAAATTTGAATATTCCGTACCCAACTAATTGGATATTCCGTACCATCGTAATGGTTAATCCGTACCCATGAAGTTGTAGGGTACGGATCAACAAATTATGCCTACGGCTGTACGAAGCATGTATAATATGGGTGTATGACGATAGCAGCTACCTTCAAACACAGGTTTCGAACTTAACTTCCTATTTTTAACTTAACGTTTAGTTTTTTCAGATGACTAAGAGACGGTGGCCCTTGCTAAAGATCGGACCCGGTTTCTGTAATTTAATTTCTCTAATCCGGATGTTTGAAATACACATATCAACAAATAGACCAATGGGAGCATATCTGTCGGTGGGACAAGCACTCGAAACCGAAGCCGCACACATATGGACTGGCACGGTTACCACACCATGTCAACACCATTACAATGCATCTGGGATTGCGATTTGACCCTATATTAATTAATGCATGAGACGGCGCGGATACCACACCAAGTCCATTGACCAACATCAAACTATTTTCCTATGTACTGTACATGTTATTTTTATACAGCACCATCTCCCCCCCCCCCCCCCCCCCCCCCCCGAGTTTGCTAAAGAGTGAACACCGGTTCATCTTTTAGTTTAATTTGAAAATTGAAAGCTTTGACACCAGGGTGGCAAGGGTTAACAGTGAGCGCTTTTATACATCTTTGCATATGTGGTATTCTCACGCAGGGTTATCGTCTTACAATACCTACATGTTACATAATGTGCTAGACATGTAACAACACATATGCATGCCTGTAAAATGTCATGGAACGGCGCGGATGCCACACCAAATCCAATGACAAACATCAAACCAACGATTAATATGTACGGGTCCTATCTACTAATATGATTAAATTGTTATATTCCTTATTTAAATTCAATATTATATAATTTGTACATATGGCAGTCTGGCGCAGATTCCACACCTAGAGCCAATGCAACCTTATCTTGTAAATGTATGTGATACATGTGTCTTAGGTTAATCAAAGTTGTACTTAATTCCGCACAGATGTGTATCTAGTTTTGATTTGAAATCGGAGATGTTTATTGCTTCAACCACGTGTTCTGGTAGTGCATTCCACTGTGGCACGGTTCTTTTGGTGAAGAAGAATTTCCGTATGTTCTTGCTACAGTGGTCTACTCTTATTCTGCAATTGTGTCCCCGTGTTATGTTGGAGCTAGGTTCTCTAAAGAAAATGGATATGTCTAGGTTGTACATGTTAATCTTCAGTTTGTATACTTCGATTAAGTCCCCACGAGTTCTCCGGTATTTAAGAGAAAATAACCCTAGTTCTTGTAGTCTGTCCTCGTACTGCAGACCTTTCATTGTAGGGATTAGTCGGGTAGCTCGGCGCTGTACTGCTTCTATAGTTCTTGACTGTCTCATGAGGTGTGGTGACCAGACCGAGTTACAATATTCTACAATGGGCCTCACTAGTGTCTTGTATAGAAGAAGAAAGGTGGTCCATGCGGCTTAAGGTTCTTTTCATGATTCCTAATATACAGTTAGCTTTTGTTGTGATGGTGTTAATATGAGGGTCGAAAGTAAGTTTGTCATCGATATAGATGCCTAGATCCTTTTCACAGTGTGTAGGGGTTATAGGTGCGTTTCAGTATCTTTCATAATGTATTGGATTTCAGGATTGTTGTTTCCTAACTGCAGAACGTGTATTTTGGCTGAATTAAATCTCAACTGCCAATCCAATGACCATTTGCATGCCATGTCTATGTCATAATCATGATTCGGATTCATTTTTATATGCCGAAATGAGCAAAATTGACTGTCGTATGTTTGAATAAAAAATAATTTTGAATGTAAATCTGAATATAAAGTGTAAATTTAAGACATACAAATATTTGAATAAAAATTAAATAGACATACTACGACAAATGTGAATCTACAATGTTTGGAAAAGATCCATCAAAGAATTGAATCGATTTCGTCAAAAAGGATAGATTTGGAATGTACGCGATTGTACTGTACGGAATTTAAAATAAGGAAATTTGAAAAACTTGAGAATTTGAACCTTACTAGTTTGCATCTGTTTGGATCGAAAAACTAATATGGACTGATCAGCAATCTAAGGCCAAAGGACGTCCAGCAAGTGCACGTGGGTTTCTATTTGCTGAAGATGTTTCTGAAAGCTGATTGGCTAGAGCAATGTTCATTGTATTTGTCAGGATATTCAGCCCATTGTAATGGTTTCCTGTAATTAAATCTCCTAGCCTAGTTGATACAACGCTGTGGGTGCTAACAATTAAATAATCCCCGTTGGTATTTTTACGACAAAAATTAAAATTTTGAAATGAATGCCAACAACATTTAATGCACACATTGCAGTTGTTCAAACTGAATAACCATTGTTGACAGTGGTTCTTAAAGACCCTGTTCATATGTATGATGATGATGAGGCTGTTGGTTTTTTTTAAATATTAGCACCACCTATATCTAAGGTGAACCACTTGAGATTTCCTGATGGTGGTTCTAAAAACATGTGAAATAGCACCTGGTGGTTCTAAAAATAAATCCGTTTGTCTGAGGAGGACTAGTTAAATTAATGCAAGGCAGCGGGGACTTTCACTAAGAGATATGATGCCGCGGCGATCAGTAGGGCTACATGGTTTCGACTTCGGCAGTCATTTCGACCTATCAATAATAAGGGGCATTACTCCCGATAGGTTTAGTAGCAATCGAACTAAACCATCAAGATTTATCTCCCTTATTGGCATTACATCAGACGCGTGGGTCTTCTTAATATATTAATTTTCAAGGTTTTTTCTTGTTTTAATGTTTTTAGTTTCAAAATAACACCTGTTTACTTTCTTTCCACCCACATTTGTTCCTAGCAGTTTAGTTGAACATGGCCTACGAGATTAATTGTAGTATAAATTATATACGCACAACTTATTATATAGGCGTAGTTACAGCTGCTACCACCACCACCAGCAGTGATGATAATCATGACGGGGGGGAGGGGTATACAATCCCTGATCAAATCACTGGCAGTCATGTCATTATTTATTTGAAAAAGTCTCGTTGGTTAATAATTTCTAGCAATTTTAATCGCTGAAGGGATAAAGATTTTTTTGTGAATATTCTACAGCGCCAATAATTATATTTTCTTTCAAATAGCAATTAATTGTAGATTCGAGATTAATTGTAGTATAAATTATATACGCACAGCTTATTATATGGGCGTAGTTACAGCTGCTACCACCAGCACCAGCAGTGATGACAATCATGGTGGGGGGGGGTGGGGGGGGTGTTGGACGAGGGTATACAATCCCTGATCAAATCACTGGTATTCATGTCATTATTTATTTGAAAAAGTCTCGCTGGTTAATAATTTCTAGCAATTTTAATCGCTGAATGGATAAAGATTTTTTTGTGAATATTCTACAGCGCCAATAATTATATTTTCTTTCAAATAGCAATTTTTATTATTGAATAGTTAAGGATCAGTGTTTTCAAGCATTTTAAAAATTGCTTGAATTGACGATGATCCGAAATCCAAAAACAACTCATTTTCAATATAGTAAGGCGGAAGTCTATGAATAAATACCAGCACATGTTCAAAGAAATCTTTAGCCGACAAAAGTACTAATCCCTAAATATCATTGTTTTATTTTTGATATCAAAGAAAACAAATAGAGGGACCCAAGCGAAGTAGAGAAACTATTCTCACTCTTGTTTTCCAGATATAAATTTTCAGATAATTCATTTTAATTATATCAATTATCTATGCTAACGTGCAAACTTCGATCTCTATAGTATTTAATATTATTATATTGGAGTAGGTATATATGTAGGCCTAGGCCAAGTCTGTGATCATGGATTATCTATGTGTTTTGTGTAATCGTAATGTCGGCAACAGACAGGAGGCGCTACAATACGGCGGATGCGGAAGATGGCAACATCGGAAGTGTAACACGGATATATCGAGAGATTTTTTATCTGAAATTGGTAAAAGGACTTGTAGAGTTGCCAGAATGGCGTTGTTCACAATGTATCCAACGACCCGTTTCGATACGTGAAGAAGAAATGGAAGTAGATCCACATGCACAGGAAAACACTCAGGCAGCCGCTCAAATTGAGATGTCAGAAATAACTCTTCCGACAACGCCAATAGCAGAAAGCACCCGGAGGAGTTTTCCAACATCTGTACCTGAACCAATTGCTGAAGAGGTAGTCCTGCGCGAGATCACACCAATGACTGAGCCTGTATCTGCACATGATCCATCACACCTAACATTCGACCTTTCTAATAGGGATTTTCACGAACTCGAGCCTACGCATGAACGGTAAGTAATAATGTAAAATTAATTGACTAAAATATAACAGACTGACATACATGATACATAGCCTATGTACCCGTGGGGCCTACGTTAGTACTTTTACTGGCATATATTACGGATGGACGAAGAGACAGAGACCTCTCTAGCTCCCCCATGACATCCAATTGTCTTATATTGTATAGAGTTTCAGACGCGTAAGTCCAAATCTTTTGTTAAAATCACGTTATGGTATGGACGAACGGGCATACCATGTGACATACATTACGGATAGACAAACAGGCGGAGATGTCCCTGGCGCTGCCCCCTGACATCCAATTTTTAAAGCCAAATCTAATCGGATGTAATAACCTATAGCAGGTTGTTCATTTATGCATAGATAGATAGATATGGTTTATTCTCTGAACTGTACACAGTTGTGGAGATGCATAATATTATACATAGGTACATATGTACATTATTCTATCAGCATACGTTATTGTTATTGTTCTATGTTATATTAATGGAGCTTCCCAATTTATCCATACATCATATGACGTCATAATTAACTAAGTGGCGTGTAGGGTGACATCTAAATCATTACGTCATGACTGACTCAATTTAGTCCGTCATAAACGTTAGTATATTCCGACGCTTTGTACGAATTGTATGTCATTACTATTTAATAAACATTCTGTTGGGTATTTAGAAACTAACTTGTCTGGGCGCCGTTGCAGTCGGTGGCCACAACAGCATCCAGTCAAACTAGACCCAAGACATCCAACAGCTTACCTGTGTAGTCTTCTGGAAATTGGTAGCCAGGGCGTTCGAGGATCGATCGATCGATCCCAACATGGGCGAAGCTCAGTTGGAGCTTAACTATGGATGGGCGGGGCATAGCCAAATCTAGAAAGGCCCATTGCCCATCAATTAGAACGTTATAAGTGATACGTGTGCCTGTGAGTGGACCCTTTCAATTTATACATCTGTCACATGACATCACAGTTAACTACATGATGTCTAGGATGACTTCATAATTAATTATAGCATGATTGATTTGATTTAGTCCGTCTTTAATGCTTAGTCGTCCGACACATTGTACGAATTGTATATTTCTACCATTTACTAGGCATTCTGGTGAATATTTTGAAACTAATTTAACTGAGCACTGAAATTACCATATGTCAAGATTGCATTACATTTTGCCTACAGAATACTGTGTGAGCCTTTAAAAGTATACAATTTTAAGAATTTTATTTGCAAGCATCTTGAATACGCACCCTTAAATTGAATTGAAACATGAAATTCAGACATTCATAATTATAAAAATATTAGTATAATAAAAAATGTTGTTCTCATGTATTCTCTTATTTATAAACAGCTCCGTCGCAGACCCTGTACCAGCAGAAGTTCTAGAGGAGGATCGTCCGATAACCTTCACAATAGAAGAACGCGGTTCGAACCAGGGAAGGAAGAAATTGTCAGATAGCAGGGGCTACACATACACAGTCAAGGTAGGCAATGTGCCTAAATCTTAACCCTTTTAGCTGAATATATTTACGATGTATCCGATATTCTGTTGAATATTTTGAAATTTATATGACTGGAAGACATTGCTGCCTAAGACTAATGGGTTAATAACTATGAATTTCTGCATGGTGTACACTCCAATGGCGGTATCAGATCTGTCACATAAGTATCTTACATCCTAATCAATTCATGAACGCATTTCCTCATTCAATCACATAACGTCATAATCAATTAACTGACGTGTATGATGACATCATCATAATCCTTACATCATAAATGACTTGATTTATTCCGTCTTGAACACGTATTAATCCGATGCGGTCCATTGTCTCATGATGACCTATTCCATGCTGAAAAAAGTCCTTCAAGTGAGTGTACTGTTGCCGCCTAGTCTACTTTCTGTCGTTGGCAGCAACATCACCCAGTCAAATTAGTCTCAAAATATGACTATAGGTCTACTTATATATTTTTGGCGTTGTGTTGAAATTTAATTCTCTTTTGTGATTTTTAATTTCTTATGCAGCGCTACCGTAAGAATAACTTTGTGTGTGACTGGTGGTTTAGCGTCAGGTCCAAGGCCCTCCGTTGTCCTGCTACGGTTATACAAGAAGGAGAGATATTCCGCATTGGACCAAAACATCATCTACATGACTCAAACCCTGGTGTAGCGATGGCCATGAAGATTACAACAGAAGTCAAAAGGATAGCTACCGAAAACGTCTCCTTCTGCAGCCACAATAGTTCAGGAGGTGGTGAGCTCACATAATCAAGTGAATGCACCGCCAGGCAGTCGCCCTAAAATCGATAATTTGGTGTGCAAAACAAATCGTGTCCGAGAAAAGATGCGACCCAAGCATCCCGTTAACTTGACAACATTTGAGGTAAATATATCAATATTGACACTAACCTCTACCCACCTGTTACACACTCTTCTTCAACAACATTTACTTACTGGTATTCTGTATGTCTAATGTCGACATCGGGGTTACGCATCCATATATTCTTTGGCCTCCCTCACTTCGTCCTCACTTCATTTTCCTCATCATTTGCTGACAGATATGTCTTGCACATCTTAACAAACATATGCACACGCACTCGCACGCATGCACATAGATATTCCTCAACATCCCTGTGTAGAGTTCTTTTAACCGGCTTGACCATCTAAGTGGTATTAAAGGGGCAATAACATCCACGTCTTTACATAGCCAATGTCCATTTGCGGGCCAAGAGAAGAATATGTTTTGAAAATTATGCCAATTTACTAATTATATTACAGTGGTGAATATGTTGAATTGAGTTTCTCTTTGTGCCTTTTTCAAGTCTACGAATTGTACCTCGTTTATAAATTAGCAAATTTAATGATTTCCTAATATTTTGAAACTAATTTGGCTGAAAAATTCTTAGACACCTCTGTGCGATTTTCAAGTGTACGAGTTGAGATACAATCTAATAGCTGTCGAATATTTCTACCTTTCTCCTTGTGCTACTTTCGAGTGTACGATTCGCATTTTGTCGATAAATCTATAATGAATAGGCCTATAATTATATGTATATAAAATCTGCCGTCATGAAATATAGTATCAACTGTAATACCTCGTATATGCCTATACAAGGTCTGAGTGTAATAAAGTGAACTTGAACTTGGTAAATTGTCAAAAATATTCTCTCCTGGATTGCAAATGGACATTAATCAAGACCACTGTACGTATTACTGTAGTGTAGATTGTACCGAGTCTGTCTCTTCATTGTGTTACTTAGCCTATAGAAAAAACCCTTAAAATATTATCATCATCATTATTATTATTATTTTGCAGGTTGAAATTCGCGCCCTTCCAGAAGGTTTCCTTAGGAAGGATCTACCCCTCGATACCAGACGTCATTTTATCTTTGCAACTGACGATGGTTTATCAACATTAGCAAACTAATTAGCGGACGTGGTATATGGACGGTACATTTAAATTGGTTAGGTGTCCGTTCATCCAGCTGTTCACCATACATTCTTTTATTAAGTCTAGATGTAGTAAAGCAAGTACCTCTTGTTTTTGTCTTAATGTCGGGCAAGAGAAAGAAAGACTCGATATGTTATAAGAGAGATAATTCGGATGCTACCATAGGAACCAGAAGTCGAGAATGCGGTCGTAGACTTCGAAGCAGCAATATGGCAAGGCTTCCGACATGTGTTTCCTGATGTACCTATGCATGGTTGTGTTTTCCATTGGACACAGTCTGTATGGAGAAAGGTCCAGGAAATTGGCATAACAATAGCATATCACAAGGATGATGGTACTCATCAACTAATTCGAAGGCTGTTGGCGTTGCCGTTCTTACCCCACGAACAGATTGTTGATGCATTTAAAAGACTGGAAAATGTAGCGACAACACCACAATTAATTCGCTTGTGCGCCTATCTTAGAGACACTTGGATTGTTAACCCGTTATGGCCTGTAGCAAACTGGACTGTATATCGGAATTCGGTTCGCACAAATAATGATGTCGAGGGATGGCACCGACGTATCAACGATCAGGCTCCTGGGGGGAACTTATCATTCTATCTATTGGCACCATTGTTGCACACCGAGGCATGCCTTCTTCCGTTGCAAAAGCAGCTGCTTTCAGAAGCTAAGCTGCGCAGGCGACAAAGGAACAGTGACCAGCACAAGGATTTAAATTCGAACTTTGGGATAATTACAAGGCCCACAGATTAACAACGTCGCAACTCCTTAGGAAATGCTCAGCGATTGTGAGTGGTATTGACCATTAGATGTCATTTAGTAGTTTAATTTCCACAAACATTACTAATACTTTTTTGCATCAACATTGTTACATAGCGCTCGCTATACACTGGCGGCAATTACTGGCAACAGTTGTGCACATACAGATGTTTAAGTTTATGTTTTTATGTACAGCCTATGCATAAATAATTAAATATATATTTATGTGATGTCAGCCTATACATAACCACGCTCAAATACTTATATCAACTATGTCAAGAAAATTAAAATATTAAATTTAGTTGAATGCCCGTTTGCAGGCCAAGAGAAGACTATTTAAAAAGATTTCCCACTGAAATGACAATCTCTGTTACCGAGCCAGTCATTCCAGTGGTAAATTTTCAAAAACATTATTCCCCTGGCCTGCAAATAGACATTGCTAAAGACCACTGCAGGTGCCGTTTTGACCGCGTGAACATTAGATCATAAGAAGCATGTATGTTTAACTATACATCCCACCCCACACTACTACGCCTATATATGTTTAGCCGTCTGTAAATTTAACAATTTATCCACCCCACCACCCACCACCCCCTCACAGTGAAAAGAATATTCATTATTCTTCCAGTATGCACGGTTTAAAAGGTTAAAAGTGGGCGTGGGTGGGTGGGTGGGTGTGTGTATGCGCGCCATAACGTTAGGTAATATTGTAAGTTTTATCAAATCTGTGTGACAACAAAAATAAAACGTTGATTATTAAATTAGAATTCTTTGATTCTCTTGAGTTATTTATTCAGCTGTATTAAAAATAATTCCCAAATACATTTTCAAATGTTCTCAATGCTTATATTTTCATCTAGCCTGAAACACCATTAAGAAATAGTACTTGAGGGAACAAAATTAATTTTACAGTGTGCTAGCTGCATAAAACACGCTCTGCCTTTATATCAGTAATGCATTCACCTCTAACCTATTGGCTATTCCGTACCCACCCATTGTATATTCCGTGCCGGGTACGGAATAGCCAATAGGTAGGGTACGGATTGTCCAAAATTAAGGTACAGATTAACCAATATCAAGGTACGGAATGTCCAAAAATAAGGTACGGAATAACGGGTACAGAATTGCTAGGGTACGGTTTGACTACATACCCTGTCAGGGAAACACCACCTCCCATGGATCACAAGAGGGATAAAACTGGCAATTCGCAAAAAGCCAGCGCATATACAATAAAGCGAGATCATCAAGCAGTCAGGAAAATGGCAAGCGACTGGGACAAATTCAAATCTATCAGAAAACAAATATCCAAAGATCTCCACCAAGAATATTGGAATTATATCAACACAATTCTCGACCCGAACATGGACAAAAATTCCAAGAAACTTTGGACCTATTTAAAATCAATGAAGCAGGACAATTTTGGCATTGCCACTCTTAAATTTGATGGGAAAACAGCAATAACTGGCTCTGATAAAGCTGAAATTTTAAACAACTACTTCACAACTGTTTACAAAGGAGGACAAAAGCAACATGCCTGAGTTGGATCCCAGCAAATATCCAACAATCAGCTTTCGCACGGGTCATGGAAATCCTGGAAAGTCATGGAATTTGAAAATCTAAATTCCAGGCCTGGAAAAGTCATGGAAATTTGTCATTTTGATAAAAGTCATGGAAAATGATAATCTCCCTAAATAAAAATAAAATCTGATTGCATACAAATGTAAAATGAGGAAATAAAGCTCAGAAATACACATTTCATTTCTTTATCGCGGCGATCACGTGATTTCATTCATTATCAAAGTCATATGTCCGATCAAGATAAAAATGACCCAAAACAATGTAAGAATTGAAATGAGGTTAGATCGCTTCTTATGTTGGAAGGCCAAATTAAACTCTTTTGTGATAGGAGGCATTCCACTGGACTGGAGAAGGCCTCCCAAATAAAAACAGGTTTGTAACGCCGCGAATGCCAATATCCCAAATTAATAATAAATATGTACAGAAGATGTTTTTAAAACAATTTCAGCAATAAATTCATTATTAGCTCACCTGGCCTGAAAGGCCAAGTGAGCTTATGTCGTGGCGACCGTCCGTCGTGTGTCTGTCGTCCGTCGTGTGTCTGTCGTCCGTCCATCCATCCGTCAACTTTTCCTTTAAATGACTTCTTCTCAAGAACCGCTGGGCCAATTGCAATTATATTTGGCAGGAAGCATCCTTAGGACATAGGGATCCAAATTTGTTCAAATGAAGGCAATTAGGCTGGTGGCCATCTTGGATTTTGGCCGATTTTTAGAAACGTCTTTAAAAATCTTGTCCGAAACCACTTGAGGGATTGAAGGAAACCTCATGAAATATTATCTAGGGCAAGAGCTCGACCAAATTTGTTCAAGGGAACTTAATTGGTCAAATAGTTTGGTAGCCATCTTGGTTGACCTAGTTTTAGCAAAAATAACTTCTCCAGAACCGCTGAAGGGATCAGGCCGAAATGTGACAAATATGATTAGGGACTAAGGGCCAGTAAAGTTTGTTCAAGAGAAGTTGTTCCGTCAAAAAACATGGCCGCCATGGGCCAATCAAAATATAGCATGTTTGGTGGCTATATTGGATTTTTTTATTTGATGGATTTTGAGGCCAAAATTGGTTTTCTATAGGTTTTTGGGTATTCTGATCTCAAATTTACAGTTTTCGAAACTGTCGGATAAACGGTTTGGCGGCCATCTTGGATCATTTTCCCCCCAAAAGCTGCCATACTAAAGCAATGGGAAATGGAAAATATCTTCTCGAGAACTACTGGGCCGATTTCAGTTATATTTGACATGAAGCATCCTTAAGGCATAGAGATTCAAGTTTGTTCAAACGAACCCGATTGGCCAATTTGGCCCGTGGCCATCTTGGATTTTGGCCGATTTTTAGTCTCGTTCTCCGAAACGGCTTGGGGAATCGATTCAAAACTTATGAAACCTCATCTAGGCAAAGAGGTAAGCCAAGCTTGTTTAAGACGACTTGATTGACCGAATGGTTCGGCAGCCATCTTGGATGACCTAGTTTTCCCGAAAACGACTTCTACAGAACCGCTGAATGGATCAGGCCGGAATTTGGGAGATATTATTAGGGACAAAGGGCCATTAAAGTTTGTTCAAGGGAAGTTGCTCCGTCAAAAAATATGACCACCAAAATGTAGCGTGTTTTGGCGGACATATTGGATTTTTTTATTTGATGGATTTTGAGGCCAAAATTGGTTCTATATATGTTTTTGGGTATTCTGAGCTCAAATTTGCAATTTTCGAAACTGTCGGATAAACGATTTGGTGGCCATCTTGGATAATTTTCTCGTCAAAAGCTCCCATGCTAAAGCAATGGGAAATTTAAAATATCTTCTTGAGAACTACCAGGCCGATTTTAACTATATTTGGCAGGAAGCATGCTTAGGGCATAAGGATCCAAGTTTGTTCAAATGAACCCGATCAGCCAATGTGCCCAGCAGCCAATTTGGATTTCGGCCAATTTCAGGAAATGTCTTTAAAAATCTTCATTGAAACCACTTGGGGAATCTTCATCTAGGCCAAGAGGTAAGCCAAGTTTGTTAAAGAGGACTTGATTGACCAAATGGCTCGGCGACCATCTTGGATGACCTGGTTTTCACGAAAATGACTCCTCCAGAACCGCTGAAGGGATTGGGCCGAAATTTGGGCCATTAAAATTTGCTCAAAGGAAGTTGATCCATCAAAAAAACATTGGCGCCATGGGGCAATCAAAATGTAGTGTGTTTGGCGGCCATATTGCACTTGCAAAAATGTCCACAAACTCATTTAAAAGACTGCTAAACCACCCACCAACAATTCTGACAAAAATTGATGGTGCTCCAGGTGAGCGACACAGGCCCCTAGGGCCTCTTGTTTCCTACTCAGCATATGCATTCAGCAGTATATTTATTGCCGAGATTTTTGTTCATTTGTACGATTTCATCCAGACCGAATTGGTTACATTATGATAATTAGATGGCGATGATATCTGGCTCTCGCTAGCGTATGGGGATTCCCCTGTATATTGAATGTATACATGTATTTCGCGCAAAGATGAGTTTTATGCGTTCTATTATGGTTAAAGTATGAAATAAACTTGTTAATATTAATAAAAATAACCAAATATTTAGCCGATAAGCGATTATTATTATTTTGAATCTAGCAGTAAAGTTACCAATTTTCGTTCGTCAGAAAAATATGTTTTTCAATATTTCTAAACTGCGACTGCATGTTATATATACCTGTATACGGCTCTTTTGGCTCATATTTTGTCAAATTTTCCCCTGTGTATTATCTATTAGTTCGCAATATATTCGTGAAAGTTTTTAAAAATGGCAAAGAAAATGTCAATTTGCAGACCAAGTGAATACTATTTTAGAAAAATGTTCAACAATAGTCTTCTCTTGGTCTGCAAATGGACATTTCTCAAGACCACTACAGAAGCTGTCTTTGGCTGATATGAGTGTTAAAGGGTTAATAGGCAATTTCTTTGGTCAAAATCTTAGATTTTGTTCAAAATTTACTGGAAATGGGCATATTGCTTCTTACCGATTTCAACCAAATTAAACTGAAAGGATGCTACATGTATGATCATAGGCCGTCAATTTTTTATTGTGAAAACCTCAGATTTTATTAAAAATGTACCGGAAATTCTCACAAACTGGCAGTACCTAGAGCAAAGAAGATCCCAACAACGGCTAATACTCCTATATAAGATAACATACCAGGCTAGACAACCATCTCTTTATCATTTGACATTTCACCGCTGACCACATAGACCCTCTATGGTATCTGACACACCGTAACAAATGCACAATACACCAATCACCATTAATGCACAATACACTAATCACCACTAATGGAAGTGCCTGATTAACCCTTTGAACCCTGTAAAGCGAAATAAGCCTCAAGACCTAATAAAATAATATTTGTCTGCCAATGTGGGGGTGGGGGGGGGCTTGGGGGTGGGGGGAGGGCTGCCTTGACTAGGAACTGTTTCTGCCACTGAAACAGACAGTTTGTTTGTTTTTTAATCAGGATAGCCCCAGCATATCAAACAGATAAAAGTTTGTATTGTAGCTGATAGTCATGGTCTCATGGAATGCAGTGTGAAAGGATTAATGGGTTGAATGTGTTTAACCTAACCAAACTGGTTGAGGGTATTAGTCCTATATCTAATAGGTAAAACCGGTGTGGTCGGGTGGTGGAGCGGCTCCACATAGCACTAGTAATAAATTTCAATCCAAGATATGTGAGCTTGTCAATGCAAAATTTTTTCGGACTTGGTTGACTGGAGACACCTGCTTTAACTTATGCATCAGCAGCTTTCAGGCTGGCTAATCCTAGCATATCCAGACATTGCATAAGTAAGGGGAAATATGTGAACAGGGCAGAGGCGTCGAAAGTGTCAAATCTAATCCTTTTTCTCACCTAGCAGCCAGATCTCATATTTACTCTGTACCTGTAGTGGGCGATTACTGCCAGTATGTGTCAATCCCGTCCACCGTATCTGTCCCAATTCTGCGTCAATGCTTTTTATTTATTTCAAATTCTGATCTAATACTCCCCATTTTATCAATCTACAACTACAATAAGAAACACAGCTCAATACTACATGTAGCTGATTAATTACTGTTGTTATTAATACTACACGTATTACTATTATCAAATTATTATGTGATGCATCTCTTTCGGTTTGTTGGCATGCCTACATGTATCTGTACGTCTGTCATAAAATCTTTGTCCAGGCTAGATGGCATCTTCCTAATTGACAGATTCTGTATAGACAAAGTTTCGTGATTTTGCTTCTTCCCTAACCCTATGTACTTGGATGGAAAAATTTTCACAAAATAAATGAACAAAGATAATAAATGTTACATTTTGACAGGTTTGATGGAAGATGCTGCAGTCGTAGACAGCAACATCGTCCACCAAAATTGCTGAATATTGGATGCCGATTTCTCTGGAAAATTGCTATCAGAGTGGTAGAAGTTATCAAACTTAGGATAGATATACCATGCTGAAAAGCATGAAATGCGCCAAAACAGATGGACTCAATCATCTTGAATCTTCATCTGATATTCACTTTCTCAATGGATCTATCAGATGCCGACACTACTATAAAATATCTATCTAAGTCACACCTATCAACAACTTCTCGCCCCAATACTACTGTGACTTTGTTGAGCAACCCCCTCCCCCTCCCTACCCCAATGTACCATATAAAAAAACGCCTGTATCTACATTCTACAATCAAAAATCCTAGTTGGAATCTAAAAGACCCTTTATATGTAGAATACTCTACATGTATGTAGAACAATCATGATAATATGGTACAAAAAAGAGATGTTGTGCCATCCTGTGTTCTGTGTTTACTTACGGATGTTTGTATAATTAGCTATCACCCTATATATTGTAATGTTTTGTTTTGTGTGTAGGGGGGTCCACTGACTCATAGGCTATGCCTTTGATGGACTGCCAAATTGTGATGTCTGTGTATTGCATGAAATAAATAATCTTGAATCTTGAAATAGTTACTCAATTCTTTCACGATGAACTCCCCATATATTGCATTTTCAACGTCGCCACCGGTGAAAGCAGTTGAATATTGTGGGTTGAATTTGTCTGAAAGCCGCTGCTGCCCTAGGCGGCAATGGTTCCCAGTCAGGTAGATTTAAAAAAGACAAGAGAATAATTTTGATATCGTCCATCTAATCTCTTAACATTATATATAACCTCATTTTATTAAATAAACACTAATGTTGGAAAAAGCCCATATTACAGCAATATTTAAGAAAGGAGACAGACACCAAGCAGGGAATTACAGACCAGTGAGCTTGACCTCTGTGGTCTGCAAGGTTGTGGAAAAGCTAATTAGACAGCGCATTATTGAGCACATGAAAAGGAATCAATTCTTCTCAACAAAACAGTACAGATTTATCTCGGGCAGGTCAACAACGTTACAGCCACTGGCAGTCCTCGACAAGTGGACAGACACACTGGGCCAAAGCCATTGTACAGACTGCAACTACATGGACTACCAGAAGGCCTTTGAAGGCCTTTGCTCCCCATAAGCATCTAACAAACAAATTGAAAGCATATGGCATAAAAAAACACTGTAGTAGATTGGATAGCAAACTTTCTAGAGAATCGGCCACAATGTGTGGCAGTAAATGGAGAATGCTCAAGATGGACGGAGGTTACATCAGGAATCCCCCAAGGATCGGTATTAGGCCCAGTACTTTTTGTAATATTCATAAATGACCTCCCAAGTATTGTGGACTCGGATATGTACTTATTTGCAGACGACACAAAGATCTTTAGGGCAATTACCCGAGAAGCGGACCATGATATCCTGCAGAGATCTGGATAAAACGGCAAACTGGAGCAATACATAGCTGCTAAAATTTCATCCAGACAAGTGTAAGCATATGCAAATTGGGAAGACAACACAAGTAACAGAGATGAAATACACACTCCAGGGAAGAGAGCTCCAAAATGCGGAAACCGAAAGAGACATTGGAGTAACCATAGATGAAGACCTGACATTTGAAAACCACATTAGTAAGAAGGTGAAGAAAGCTAACTCTATGTTCGCCCTAATTAGAAGAACATTTCAGCATATGGACCAGGAGATCTTCACACCCTTATATAAGAGCCTAGTAAGAACCCACCTGGCACGAGTTCTGTGTGGGCACCATGTAAGATGAAGCATATTGAAATGATCGAGGGGTTACAATGGAGGGCAACGAAACAGATACCTGGATTCAGGAATCTAACCTATCCGGAGAGACTTCGGAAGCTGAAATTACCTACCTTAGCTTACAGGAGGAAGATGGGAGACATGATAGAGCTGTACAAAATTATAAATGGGATATATGATACAGAAGCTAGTGATTTCATCAAGATGTGGAGTGATATGCCAACAAGATATAGTGAAAGAGGAAACTTGAAAACGGTATACCCACAATTGAGCAGACTGACTAAAAGGCAGAACTACTTCACATTAAGGGTGGTGAAACTGTGGAATAATCTCCCAGAAGAAATAGTCTCTGCACCATCTGTAAATGCTTTTAAGAACCGACTAGACAAATATTGGAGAACACAAGACATCATGTATGATGACTTCAAAGCATCAATCTGAAGCTGAAGAAATATAAGAAAGGGACCAGACGAGGAAGAACTGGAGTCTGGTGAAGAGGACCTTACAGGACCTGTACCAGAAATCAACCTTATGTACATGTATGTATGTAACTATCTCTCCATCATAGTAGCCAGCAATAGCCTTTAGCCATCCCATTTTTGCTGTCCATGCCTGTCTGGTTCCCATGCTTATCTTGCAACAAACCTGTCAAATCTAATCCACGTCCAATTCTATGTGACTTGTGGTGATTGGGTGCATTTAAGATGCTCACAAGGGCTAACTATCACAGATTATGAAAAAGTATGAATTTTCCACTTTGTTACTATATACTTCAGAAAGAATTTTATGATACTATTATCAAGAGTACTGACGCTATCGCCGTCTCAGTGATTCATATTAACATTAGATCGCGACTAAAAATTTTTGATAAATTTAATAACTTTATGGATTTTAGCTCTCATGAAGTTACATGTAGCATTGTTACCGAGACATGGCTGAAACATGGCTCACCACTGGACTTAATTAATATGCAAAATTACAAATTCATTGAAAAACACAGGCCAACTAAAAAAGGTGGTGTTGTAGGCATCTACATAAAGGACAGTTTACAGTGTTGCTTTTGGAGTTAGAAAACTGTTCCTAATGCGTAGGTTTGCAACTTATGCATATGTGACTAGATGATATTTACTAATACTTGTCAGTGTTTTTTTAAGCATGATAAACAACCAGGACATTAAATATATAAAGTTTCCACCTGATATCTGAGTATTTCCCAATATTTCCCACTGCCCTGGGAAATTCTAGTATTACCAGGGAAATTGCCAACCCTGCTGCGACCGCAGCGTCACCAGTTTGGACAATTTGACACCCGATACCGCACGACTGCGTCTTCACCAGCTTCAGTCGCTGCCCGCTTGTGGGGACAGAGTCTGCCATCAGGATCACGTCTGGCGCCGCTCTCCAACATTCGCACCGATGGAGCAGCTCGCCAACGTCGGGTCGAGGCGTCGCAGCACGACCGCGCCGGCCGCCTTCTGGCTACATTACAGGCATATATCACTAATAGTTTTAATATCTTTTTACTGATCTGCCAGCAGAAACTAAAAGATCCAAATATCATTCTCCTAAAAGTCTGTTGAGGTGACCAAGGCGTGATCGATCATCCTGGTCATCCAAATTTCGAGTCCTGAAAAAAAGCCTTTCTATTAATTAATGTTAGTATTTTTTGTGGTGGCATTCATCACTAAGATTCTAATTATTCATGAATTTGTATTTTCTTAATTATTTCAGATTTGTGCTCTGGTCTTGAGAATCTTGGCAATACCTGTTTTTTGAATGCAGTTCTTCAGGCGCTATCAGCATGTCACAGTGTCCGGCACTGGCTTCAGCATTTCCTCCTTCCAACATCTACCGGACACATACCTACCTCCCTGGCGCACATTGTGCTCAACTTACTCAAAGGTAGTTAAAGTTATTAAACTGCCATTATTAGCTCACCTGGCCTGAAAGGCCAAGTGAGCTTATGTCGTGGTGACAGTCCGTCGTCCGTCCGTCAACTTTTTCTTTAAATGACTTCTCAAGAACCAATGGGCCGATTTCAATTATATTTGGCTGGAGGCATCCTTAGGGCATAGGGATTCAAGTTTGCTCAAATGAAGCTGATCGACCAATTTGGCCAGCAGCCAGCTTGGATTTTGGCCGATTTTAGGAAACATCTTTAAAAGTCTTCTTCTCCGAAACCGTTATGGGGATTGATGCAAAACTCATAAAATATGATCTAGGACAAGTGCTGAATCAAGTTTGTTCAAGGGAACTTGATTGGTCAAATGGTTCGGTGGCGATCTTGGTTGACCTAGTTTTGGCGAAAACGACTAATCCAGAACTGCTGAACTGATCGGGTCAAAATTTGACAGATATGATTAGGGATTAAGGGCCAATAAAGTTTGTTCAAGGGAAGTTGAACCGTCAAAAAACATGGCTGCCGTGGGTCAATCAAAATATAGCATGTTTGGCGGCCATATTGGATTTTTTTATTTGATGGATTTTGAGGCCGAAATTGGTGTTATATGTGTATTTTGGATATTCTGATCTCAAATTTGCCATTTTCGAAACTCGGATAATTGGTTTGGCGACCATCTTGGATTATTTTCCCGGCAAAGGTGCCCATACTAAAGCAATGGGAAATTTAAAATGTTTTCTTCTGGAGAACTACTAGGCTGATTTTGATTATATTTGGTAGGACGCATCCTTAGGGCTTAGGGATCCAGTTTGTTCAAATGAAGCCGATCGGCTAATTTGACCGGTGGCCATCTTGGATTTCGGCTGATTTTAGGAAATGTCTAAAAAATCTGATTCTCCGAAACGGCTCAGGGAATCGATTCAAAACTTATGAAACCTCATCTAGGCAAAGACATAAAGCCAAGTTTGTTCAAGACGACTTGATTGACTGAAGGGTTAGGCGGCCATCTTGGATGACCTAGTTTTCATGAAAATTACTTCTCCAGAACCGCTGAATGGATCAGGCTGGAATTTGGGAGATATGATTAGGGACTAAGGGCCATTAAAGTTTGTTCAAGGGAAGTTGCTCCGTCAAAAAACATAACCACCAAAATGTAGCGTGTTTTAGCGGACATATTGGATTCTTTTATTTGATGGATTTTGAGGCCAAAACTGCTTCTATATATGTTTTTGGGTATTCTGAGCTCAAATTTGCAATTTTCGAAACTGTCGGATAAACGGTTTGGCGGTCATCTTGGATAATTTTCGCGTCAAAAGCTCCAATGCTAAAGCAATGGGAAATTTTTAATTTCTCCGATCAATACTCACTATTCTATTACTTCTGATACAAGCTAGCCTGGATAGCTGGGCCCTAGGACTATAGACTTAGTAAGTTTTACCGACTCTTGGAACCGGGTACTCGGCTCCCAAATGCTGAGTACCCGTTTGCCAGGAAGCTCATTCTTGTTTGCATAGCAACAAGAGCTACATGCTGTTTTGTGCAGTTGGAGTCTTGAGTTAATCTAAGTCTTTTTCTGTGTAATTGTGATAGCTTTGTGCGCTCTCTTAAGGATTATATTGGATTACCATGGATCGAGCCAATGATAACCAGGTTGTATTCCATGGTTAAGACTTAGGTCTTCAAAATTTTGTCTGTGTCGCATGTTCCAATTTCTGACCCCAAAGAATCTGGGACGTGTGTTAACAACGAAATATGCCAGATTGATCGCCTTCCTTTAACCCCAACAGGCGATCGGCAGGTGTTGGCTTTACAGTGTTTTAACACGAAAATCGGCTGACGTCTTTCTCTATAAGATCCGAGCGGGTGATGTCACACCTGTGTTGTCTCAGATTTTGCTGTAACGTTGTGGGGTGCGGGAGGGTTAATAGTTAATTTATGATCAAAATATTTGAAAATTAGTTGTCTGCCTTCCATTCGTGTTTCGTTCCGCTTGCTTATTGTAGGTTTCTGCTTATTTATAGGCCAAGCCAGCCCTGCCATCATGTGATGAGTGCCATAAATTCGTGAGGGTACTATTCAAGGACCATGTCTGTTTCCGTTGTACCAAATGTAATCTTGACAGTAGGTGTAACGTTTGTTGTGCAGTGTGGTCGTCCGACATGATGGTTAAGTTCCTTGCCAAGAAGGACTTGGCAGGGTCTGACGCGGGGTCAGGCGGTCCGAAAGCAAATCGTGGAGCGTCCGTTTCGGCCCTTGTGGGCGTTCCACGTCTGCAACTGAATGTGGCGGAGATGGCACCACCGGTGTGGTTTGGTCCTGCTATGCAAGGCTTCTTGCATAGTGTTCTGCCCACGCTGGTGTCGTCCCTGCTGCCAAAAGTTGTAGGGCAGTCTCTTCCCGTGTTTGATTCGGACCTTGTCCTTGGACAGGGTTCTGGACTGGCCACCGAGGGAGCCGCCTCATATGGGCTCCTGGCAGTCCCGTCAGGCTCTGGCCTGATGGGCTGTCTCTCTGCGGTCACCTCTGGGTGGTCCAGTAGCGGTGGCCAGTCCGTCAGGCATGAGAGCCGTCCACCAGGACGGCTCCACGGTTTCCTCGTCTAGTGACGACTCTTAAGAGTGAAGATGAGGAAGCCGAGGAGAAGAGATTGCTGCGGCCTGAGATGCCGCGGGTGGAGAGCATGGAGGTCGAATCGATCCTGGACGGAACCGTCCTCCATCTGTCTGGCTTGGCGCAAGCCAGGGCAGCGGCTCCACCCATGTTTGAGGCCACCCCGGTACCGGGCACGTGCCGTGATGGTTGGTTTGCCGCCAACCGACACGGTGACGGGTGTGGCTGGCCAGGCGTGGTACTCACCTATCTCGCCTGGTCCGGCGGTCGGGCATGGGGTGCCATTGGCGCTCGTGTTTGGCCACGGTTCTTCAACCGTTATGGGTCCGCACGATTTTCCGTGCGGGCCTACTCCATGGACTGTGTTTTTCATGGGGTGGTGGCGGAAGCATATGGTACCGGAGTTCCTGGCATATCAGCAATGGCTCCTAGCCGGGAGGCCGTTGCTGGTAGGGCCGGGAACACGTCAACGGGTGACGTGTTCACGGGAGTGTCCTCGGAAACAGATTGGTCAGAGGCTCTGGTTTGGCTAGCCAGGGTAGACCCGTCTGTGGTTTTGACCATGGCCGAGGAGGATGCACCCCGTCCATTGGTGGCATCGATTAGGATGGGGGTCTTGCCCGCAGCCTGGATCCAGTTTATTGGACTGGATCCAAGGTTTATGGGGTTATTGGATACTATTTATAGCAAGCAACTCCTGACCAAGGACCAGCTTCCTGCGGCCTCCAGGGAGGTGCGGGCGAGGTGTCGTATTCCACGGGGGGAATAAGAAAGGTATGGTGTTGTCCCAACGGTCACAGAGGATGGGTGCTGGGTGTCCAGAGTGCTGGAGCGGGTTGCCCCGCCCCAGCGCTGGTGGACAAGTCTCAGGTACACCAAGACGAAGTCCCGTCCCTATGCGATGAGGGGGTGAGGGCAGCAATGAGTGCTGTCAACCATTCTTATCGCCTTCTTCAATCGGTGTGGGCTGAAGTGGGGGCAGGCCACCCTGTGTCACCTGTGGCGCTTTCATGTGTTAATGACAGCCTGGTGCTGTCTATGGACGCATTGGCAAGGGTGCAAGCGCGTTGACGAGGTCTAGGAGGCAGATGGTCCTTGACCATAGGCGTCCAGCTACTGCCGTTAGGGAGCGTCTTCTTGGGACGGCCCTTACTGGCCCTAGCATCTTTGGTGGCCAAGCGCGGGCCATCTTAGAAGACACGTCCAACATCGCGCAGAATCGATTGGCGGTTAATCTGCAGCTAGAGCTAGTGCTGCTTCTGCTTCTACTGGGTTTTTCAGCCGCCTCCGGCGAAGAAGGTCAAGAAGGTTGTGGAGGCCCGACCCTCCCCAATGTTGCTCCTGATCGCCCGAGAGGCGGGAAGGGTAAGGGAAAGGGTAAGTCCTCTAAGGGCGGAAAGAATGGAGCGGATCGTTCCTGAGGGTATGAGGACTCCCTTCGTATCTGCCTGGACCGCACCTGTGCGACAGGAACAGTGGTGCCAGTTAGACCGGCCAAGCCAACACCAAAATGGTTCTCACTCTCTCTCGTCAAGAGAGGGGGGAGCGGATCGCGAGCCAGACACCCGCATTAGGCATCGATGCGTCTATTGTGGGTGGAAGACTCATGCGTTTCGTCGAGGCTTGGCGAGGTGTGACGTCAGACAGTCTTGTCCTGGGATGGTTATCCCAGGGGTACATGCTGGAGTGGTGGGATTTTCCACCACAGAATCTGTCTTTGGCACCTGTCTGGACACCCGTACCAAGGGAACCAGACAAGTTAGAAGCCATTCAAAACGAAGTGTCAGGTTTGCTTCTGAAAGGAGCAATAAAACCAGCAAACCGGAACACTCCAGGCTTCTATTCAAACATGTTCCTTGTCCCCAAGAGCACAGGGGGATGGAGACCTGTACTCAATCTCAGGTCATTAAATTGGTTTATCCATACGCCTCGGTTTCAGATGGAAACTCTTGAGGTCGGTAATGACAGGATTGAGGAAGGGAATGTGGTGTGTATCGATCGAGCTGAAAGATGCATATTTCCACATTCCAATGAACAGGAGCTGTCACAGGTTTCTGAGATTTGCGTTTCAGAATCAGGTGTGGGAGTTTGTAGTCCTCCCATTTGGCCTGTCGACAGCTCCACGGGTTTTCACCATAGAGGGCCGTGCGGTGACTGCGTTTCTCAGAAAAGAGAACGTGGCGCTTCACACCTACATAGACGACTGGCTGATCAAAGCAGACACATCAGCCAGGTTAGAGGTGGATACAGCTCTGACTCTGAAGTTACTTTCAGATCTAGGCTGGATAGTCAACAAGGAGAAATCAGTTTGTTTATTTAGGGATGCGATTCGATCTTGAGGAGGGCAGGGTTTACCCGTCAGAGCCCAGAGTGGTGTCTCTGTTAGCCATCCTCAAGAGTTTTCGATTGGGAAACCACATTCAGGCGAGGCGGTTTCTTCAGATGCTGGGCATGATGGTCTCCATGGAGCAGGTAATCCTGTACGCTGCTCTGATGCGAAGACCTATCCAGTTGTATCTGATGTCTCTGTGGAAACAGAGAACAGAACCCCTGTCAAAACTGGTGCCAGTTTTGGAACCAATAATGTCGCATCTTGTATGGTGGAAAAAGCGTCAGAATCTCCTAGTAGGCGTTTCGCTGCACCTACCCCACCCCAGCTGTCCGTGTACACGGATGCATCGCTGGAGGGATGGGGGGGGCCCCTGCCTGGAAGAACACCAGGTCTCGGGCACATGGACTCTCCAAGAGAGCCAGCTGCATATCAATCTGTTGGAAATGATGGCAGTGGACCTGGCATTGGAAAAGTTTCTTCCAAAAGTCAGGGGCAAGGCGATATTGATGCGGTCGGACAACTCGACAGTAGTATCATACATAAATCACCAAGGCGGGACCAAGTCACCCACACTATGTATCAAAGTGTGGCACTTGATTCAATGGTGCAGGAATTACTTGGTTGTTTTGAAAGCAGCTCACATTCCTGGGCGATTGAACATTCTGGCGGATGCTTTGTCTCGGAGACAGAGAATTCTGCCAACAGAATGGTCTCTCAACCCTCCAGTTCTGCGACGGATCTTCGAGCATTGGGGCAAACCCAACGTGGACTTGTTCGCCACAAAGGAAAATGCTCAAATCATGACGTATGTCTCGCCGATTCCAGATCCAAATTCCGTCGATACAGACGCTCTGGCGATAAGCTGGAGAGGGATGCACGCTTATGCGTACCCCCCCCCCCCACCATTCTTCTACCGAAGATATTGGTTGAGATCAGGGAGGAACCGTGCCTGGTCCTGCTAATAGCGCCATTTTGGCCCAGCAGGGTGTGGTTCACGGATCTTCTAGATCTGCTGGTGGACAATCCAGTGCAGTTACCCGAGATTCCGAACATAATCTCCCAGGCCAAGGGACGCTTCCTACACGAGCATCCCGAAATGTTCAAATTGACTGCGTGGATGTTATCAAACAACTTTCCACGTCGAAAGGCTTTTCTTGACAAGCTGCGGATTTCATCGCAGCTGCGAGAAGGAGGTCAACCTTCAAGTCATATAACAACAAGGTTAACAGATTTGCAGACTGGTTTGAAGGAAAGGGTATTGATACCCTTCAATCCACTATTCAGCAAATAGCAGACTTTCTCTGTGAACTGTTCTTTACAGGACTAGCTCCTGTCACAATTGCTGGATACAAGTCAGCTTTGGCATCAGTTATCCCTTGTCTAGCCAACAGGGATAGTCCAGAGGTGGCCCAGTTGAATGTGATGGTGACGGGAATGAGCAATCTCTGACTGAGACAACCGGTAGTCATTCCAGCCTGGAGTCTATCTTTAGTGCTTAATGTACTGGCCAAGCACCCTTTCGAACCGTTGCGTTCGGCTAGTCTAAAGCATTTGGCTCTAAAGGCAGTCTTTCTATTGGCAGCTTCCTCAGCTAGAAGGCGCAGTGAGATCCATGCACTTTCAGCAGGGAGGGACTGATTTATTGTCTCCGGAGAGGGTCTGCGTCTACTGCCAAGAGCAGAGTTTATGTCAAAGAATCAATCTTTGAGATATCCCGGCAAACCGATCATTATGCCGAAACTAACTAGATTTGATCGTGATGCCAGTGTCTGGTGCCCAGTCCGTGCTTTGACTAAGTACGGTCGAATGATAGACATCTGTGGATCTGAAAGAATCATAAGAAGCCATATGGCGCCGCATCCATGGATTCTATCTCTCGTTGGGTAGTCGAATGCATTCAGACTACCCATGAGATGGCGACTGGGCACCAGGTGCAATGCCCAAGGTCACATGATGTTAGAGGAATAGCCACCTCGACCGCCCTTTACAATGGTGTTCCATTAGAGGACATCATGGCTGTTGCACAATGGCACTGTGAGTCCTCTTTCACGGATTACTATATGAGGGATGTGTCAGACTCCGCCAATCCACTCGCTTTAGCTGTTTTGAAACGATAGTTATCCGACCACACTGCTCTTCTTCCTTTTTTGGCATTTGTAAGAAAGAATTAAGAAGCAGACATGGTCCAGCGAGAGGATATCAACCAGATTGTGTCACTGATGGCCGGACAAGTGAGTGGTTGGAGGCTCCACGTCTGAAATCCAAATATCATGAGGTAATTCAAGATTGAGAGTTTTTTGTATTATGTTTATATATCATGTTCATTCATCTTATATATTCATGCTCATTCCCAGGCTAATATATGCAAAGAGCAGTCAACCCTCTTGGCATATTTGTGTTTCAGGCGAGATGCATGTTCGTGAGTTCTCTCCCTTTTCTTAGGAGAAAAAAGGGTGGGTGGGCAGTGATGCGAATGTGATTCGGTTCCGTTAACTTGATGGTCGTTTTAGGTCTCCATTAATCAAGTTTAAGTCTAGCTCTTTCTTCAAGGGGCAAAAGTAGCAATTGATGGCTTGCCCCTTCGCACCAGGTTACTGTCTAAATCTGGTGTATATCAGAAGTAATAGAATGGTGAGTATTGATCGAAGGAGAATGAAGGAAATTTCAATTTCCCTTTCTCCGAGATCTAACAATACTCACCATTCTATTACAGCCCCATGGAGGCAAGCCTTGGGTATCTCTTGTTTGGTGGCTATGCAAACAATATGAGCTTCATGGCAAACGGGTACTCGGCAGTTGGGAGCAGAGTACCCGGTTCCAGGAGACGGTGAAGCTTACTACGTCTATAGTCCTAGGGCCCAGCTATCCAGGCTAGCTTGTATCAGAAGTAATGGAATGGTGAGTATTGTTAGATCTCGGAGAAAGGGAAATTGAAATTTCCTTCAGTCTTCTCGGGAACAACCAGGCCGATTTCAATTATATTTGGCAGGAAGCATCCTTATGGCATAAGAATCCAAGTTTGTTCAAATGAACCCGATCGACCAATTTTCCCAGTGGCCATTTTGGATTTCAGCCGATTTCAGGAAATGTCTTTAAAAATCTTCTCCGAAACACTTGGGGAATCTTCATCTAGGCCAAGAGGTAAGCCAAGTTTGTTCAAGAGGACTTGATTGACCAAATGGTTCGGCGACCATCTTGGATGACTTAGTTTTCACGAAAATGACTCCTCCAAAACTGCTGAAGGGATCAGGCCGAAATTTGGGCCATTAAAATTTGTTCACGGGAAGTTGATCCATCAAAAAAACATGGGCACCGTGGGTCAATCAAAATGTAGTGTGTTTGGCGGGCATGTTGCACTTGCAAAAATGTCCACAAACTCATTTAAAAGACTGCTAAAGCACCCACCAACAATTTTGACAAAAATTGATGGTGCTCCAGGTGAGCGACACAGGCCCCCTTGGGCCTCTTGTTTACAGTATGGGCCAGTAGTCATTTAGTATGTTTCCCAAAGAAATAGAAAATTGTTGCCTGCCATCTGTCTGTCTGTCCATCTTACAATCGTCTCCGAAATTGCTTGATGAAATTCAACCAAGTTTATTATTTGAATTATCCATATGATTGCGGATTGTGGAATGGCATTCATGCCACCTGGCTGTACGGTGAATGCATGAGGAATTTGTGGTGGCCCGCCATCGACTGTCCATTAACGTCTAAGAATGAAGTCTTCCATAGCAATCTGAAGTCATAGAAATGAATGTAGATATGAAGCATTGCTTGTAACGACAATGTACATGTATCTTACTTTGGTTCAATACCGTTTTGATCGACATTTGTATCATAATATGGTTTAATACAACATGTATGATACAGCCAAGAGACAACCCAAGAGAGAATCAAAACATGGTCTCTGAAGGCAAATGAGCTATTAATAGTTCAAATGTATTGTTATTCTCTCGAAAACTAAGTTCGAGAGGATATAGGAATGCGCCCATCTGTAAGTACGTTCGTACTTATTGGTTTCCAGAAAATAACATGTGTTTACCTGCTTCGATTTAAAAGAGCTTCATTATACCTCTTAGTAATACAAATATGGGAGCCATTTTCAAATTGCGTCAATTTACGCCAAATGTACCCAGAGTCACTTGCCATTGAAAGTATGAAATTCGAAAAATGTTCTATTTCCAGACAAGAACTTATGTTTGCCTTCACCTATTTGAACAGCTTGGGCATAGCGCTTAGTAATACGAGGGCGGAGGCCAAGTTCGAATTCCATTATTTAATTTCCATCAAATGTACCCAGAGGTGTTTTTTGGCGGGGTATTATGTGATGACATTTACGGGCGAGTGACTGGCCGGGCGGGTGGAAGAGGGGTTTCCACATGATAATTCAGGTACCGTTTATCAGATCACTTTCAAACTTCTTAGGATGATTGGACTATGTCTGAGGAAGAAACCGACGATGATCCGAAATCCAAGATGGCCATCAGCCACCGACGGCCATCTTGAAAACTGGTTTCCGGGTGATAACTCTGTTACCATTTATCCGATCGCTTTGAAATTTCATAGGGTGATTTGGACTATGTATGGGGAAGAAACCGAATGAAATTAACGATCATCCGAAATACAAGATGGCAGCCAGCCACTGGCGGCCATCTTGAAAATTGGTTTCCAGTAGGGCTGGGGTAACTGTAACTTGTAACTGTAACTGACTGTAACTTAGTTACATTTTTCATGTAACTGAAGTAGCTTGTATTTGAATTTTTTTTTTAGTTACAGTAACTGAAATGTAACCAGTTACATTGCATAAGTAACTGAAATTTCAGTTACTTTTCAGTTACTTCAGTTACATTTCAAACTTTTTAAACCAAATTTATTACAATTTTCCTAATTTGTGGCAGAGCTGCTGTTATACATGTGACTCCAATATCCCAATTTCAATGTAATCATACTGCTAAGCTGTTGAATATATTGATGCTAATTTTACTGTAAGATGTTGATGCCATGGGCAACAACTTTATTTCCAAGTGTCAGTGATATTTATTTTAGAAATTTGCCATTGGAATGACTGGCTTGATTATTGGGGCAGCCATTCCAGTGGTAAATTTTAAAAATATGAATCTTGTAGCCTATAAAATAGCCATTTCTTATTGGGGCAGTCATTCCAGTGGTAAATTTTAAAATATGAATCTTGTAGCCTACAAAATACAGATTTCCTGACCACTAAAGGGTTAACTCACTATGATAATCTGGATGGTATCGCTACATCAGGCAACAGCAACCTTTACTCAAAATCTTATACAGCTTTTACATTAATCTACAATGTAGCTTAGAAACAGGTTGTTTACTAACTCATTATAGAATTAAATGTTACCTTTTATTGATTTAATTTGCTGAAGAAAACTAGTTTTCTCATAGAAAATGTCCGTTTGCAGACCATGAGATTATTTGAGAAAACCTGTCATTGAAATGGCTGGTTTGGTTATTGAGCCAGTCATTCCAGTGGTAAATTTTCTAAAATGTCTTACATTTGTCTGAAAATTTACATTTCTCAAAACCACTGCAAAAGCTGTTTTATCCAGCTTTTAGTGTTAAAGGGTTAAAAAGATTAAAAACAACAAATGTTGAATTGTAAAGAAAGTTAAAATCTGCCACAATATGTGTTAACAGCATGTACTGTTCTTTTCTTATGCTATTGATTAGGCTAGCTTAGAACATCATTGCTCAGCAATTATACTCAAGCTAAGGTCAATTGACATCTGTGTGGTGATAAAGATCAAAGGACAATGTCATTGATAAAAGTCAAGCCATCAACCATTTTGGTATAGCAGACAAAATTTATAAAGGCTGTGGAATTAAACTAGTGTACTGGAAAGCTGTTGCACATTTTGAAACTAATCTGACCTGAAATGAGCTGTGCTGCCATATGGAGCAACAGCTTTTGAAAGTAAAATTACAAAGTAGTACAATGTAAGTATAATTACTCTAAAGTACTTAGCAGATTATGTGATCGGAATGAATTTGCCATTGCAACTAATGAACTAAATTATTTTCAAAATATTTAAATTCCTATTTGAAATTAAGCAAACATCAAAGCTGATGGACATTTGGAAGCTAATTTCACTGGAAACTTATATTGTCCCATGGTAGATGGTGGATTAGCTTATCATAGAAAGCCAATGCTCTAAGGAAATCTGCTGAACACTTTGAAAGTACATGTAATTTCACTGAAAAATATTGATACCTGTGGTAGCAAAGTTTTCAGTCAAATTAGTTTCAAAACATTCAGGCAATTATTTCTTACAATAAGATTAATGTTTGTTATATGGCATGTCTCGGTTGAAAGGGTTAGAGGAAGAAATATATATGTACATCTTTGAAGGCTGTGGAATTAACCTAGTGGCTTATTATTTTGGAAACAAGTTGATTGAAATGTGTTATTGCATATGGCAGCAACAAAATTCAGTCAAATCTATTAAAGAATTTTCAGCAGGATTTATAATTTATATCTGAAATGGATTCAGTTCTGTCAGTATATTATTTCTCCTTCGATCAATACTTTAAATATATATGTACATCTTTGAAGGCTGTGGAATTAACCTAGTGGCTTATTATTTTGGAAACAAGTTGATTGAAATGTGTTATTGCATATGGCAGCAACAAAATTCAGTCAAATCTATTAAAGAATTTTCAGCAGGATTTATAATTTATATCTGAAATGGATTCAGTTCTGTCAGTATATTATTTCTCCTTCGATCAATACTTATATTTAAATTCCTATTTGAAATTAAGCAAACATCAAAGCTGATGGACATTTGGAAGCTAATTTCACTGGAAACTTATATTGTCCCATGGTAGATGGTGGATTAGCTTATCATAGAAAGCCAATGCTCTAAGGAAATCTGCTGAACACTTTGAAAGTACATGTAATTTCACTGAAAAATATTGATACCTGTGGTAGCAAAGTTTTCAGTCAAATTAGTTTCAAAACATTCAGGCAATTATTTCTTACAATAAGATTAATGTTTGTTATATGGCATGTCTCGGTTGAAAGGGTTAGAGGAAGAAATATATATGTACATCTTTGAAGGCTGTGGAATTAACCTAGTGGCTTATTATTTTGGAAACAAGTTGATTGAAATGTGTTATTGCATATGGCAGCAACAAAATTCAGTCAAATCTATTAAAGAATTTTCAGCAGGATTTATAATTTATATCTGAAATGGATTCAGTTCTGTCAGTATATTATTTCTCCTTCGATCAATACTTACCATTACATTACTCATTGATAACAAGCTATCCTGATAGCTGGCTCTAGGAATCTAGATTTAGTACGCTTTACCGTCTCCTGGAATGGTGTACCCGACTCCCAACAAATGGGTACCCGCCTGGCAGAGACACTCATTCTTGTTTGCCTAGCAACAAGAGATACATTGCTTTTTTGCGTGGAGAAATCTCAGTTTTCTTTGTTTTTCTGTGTGCTTATTTGCTGTTTCGTTTACTGGAAATACTGGATTTAGCTATGGAATGAGCTTCTGATTCTCAAGTCGTATTCTTTCTTGTTATTTATCTAGATATGGAGACTTATGTCTCTGAAATTTTATCTGTGTTGCATGTCCCATTTTCTGACCCCAGAACTGGGACGTATGGTTACAACGAAATATGCCAGATAAGATTGCCTCCTTTAAATCCCAACGCCGATTGGGCAGTAATATGAAACTAGGCATTGGCTTACGGTCTTTAGACACTAAAAAGTGGCTTACACCGTTCATCCGTATAGTCCGAGCAGGTGACGTCACACCCTTTTATTTCTCGGATTATTTTGGTGACGGAAATGTTTCATTAATTCGCGCATCCTATTCTGGGTGCTGCATACTTTTTGTGCCAGAAACTTTAGAATTATGTCAAGTTTTGCATGTAATCACAATCTGTTTGCATTGATCGATGATTTCAAAATTCTTGATTATGATGTGTGTTCTGCGGTTTTACCTTGTTTTACAGCAGTATAATAATTCATTTTGTTGTTCCTTCACATATCGTTTTGGCCTTCGTTTGAGTAGTATAATTTTGAAATTAATTCATAAATATACCGCGAATGCATTCGATATGGTTCCTGGTTCCATGTTTATACATCCTTCAGGATCAATTTATGGGTGTATTATTGACCTATCGTTCTTGTCGCCAGCTTACGCGATCTTGGTTGTAACGTCGCGGGTGTGGGGTGTCGGAGTGTTAACTTTTAAATTATTGTCAAAATATTTGTCTGCCTTAGTAGTAGGGTCGGGATTAAAATGATACCACCTCCCTCAACTGGCCGCTATTTGGCGATCTGTGCCCTCCACCGCCCTCTCAATCCCTGGGGCATAGGGTTGGTGAGACATGTGGTTGGTGTATGCCTCTAGATGGAGGCCCCAGGGTTGTTGAGACATGTGGTTGGTGTATGCCTCTAGATGGAGGCCCCCAGGGATTGAGAGGGCGGTAGGGGCCACCACTGATCGCCGAACGGCTGCCAGTTGAGGGAGGTAGTATCATTTTAATTCCGACCCTACTACTAGGCAAAATGATACCACCGCCCTCAATTGGCAGCCATTCAGTGATCCATGGCCCCCACCGCCTTCTCCACTCCTGGGCATAGGAATTTGAGACATGTGATCGTGGTTGGTGTAGGCCTCTAGATGGAGATGGGACTGTGTAGGCTCAGACAAACACGTGGTCTCTGCCAGAGTCGCATCGGCATGATGGGACCACCCATAGTGTCTTCCATCTACCTTGACAACGCTCACCTGGTAGGATGCTAAAGTGATTAGCATTTGCACCACGGCAGACTCTGGCATGTTCTCATGTTATGCAGAGAATCTGGTGCTGAGCAGGTGTCTCCAACAGACAACCATGTCTTACACTCCACCCAATAGAAGTGGCAGACAGACTCGATCTCTTCACGTGGGTGAAAGTGGTCGTAAATGTTTCTCCGCAAGGGGTCGACCCAAGGATTGTACTGGGGGTCATCCCGGAAGTGGGCTCACTTGGCATCCAATATCATGGCAGTCTCAGTGCCCTGTGCCACTGCTGTGGACGCCAGCATGAGCAGTATGATGAGAATCATGGCTATATATGAAGAGTTAAACTGAACAGAGCGAACCCCTCGAGAAATATCTGTGCCAGATGGAGCCCTGTTCCATCCGGATCAATAGTGATCTTCATCCCCTCAGGGGCAGGGACTAGCTGCTTCACTCTGCCGCCGGCTAAGCTCTAGGACTATTTGAGTCATTTGCGGGCTAGTGAGTCCGACTCGCTGAAGCAGTTTAACAGCACCCTTGGCTTTGGAGACATGTGACACACCATCTACCCGTAGGATGCCCTCCTGGAGGTTAACAGCTTCTTCTTGTCCATCGAATGGATGATGCAGCAGGAGCTTTCCACCTTTAACCCTGATCCGGTGACCCACCTTCGTCAGGGAGACACCTTCACCTATGTAGGTGAGGAAGGATGATCCCTGATTGTAGAGGTTTCAAACTGTCCCATCCCTTTTCACAACAGTAGAGAGGGGAGTAACCTCTATGTCAATGACTGCAGGAGGCCTATATAGTGGCAACCATGTTTGCCAGTCACCACCAGGTCCAGCGCGGTACCACACTTCATCCTTCTCAGTCATGAACTGCAGGTTTTTTGCCATGGTCAATAGCAGACCATCATGGGTCATCGGCAGGGCACCGCTTGAATAGAGTTTGACCAGATGGAAGCTGAGGTCATTATTTAGGGTGTTGATGTCTGCCACTGTATCCGAGAGCTCAATCAACGGCTCGAGGATGTACTTCTTCGGGAAATTGTACCGAAACACGATCTTGTGGCCAGGCGCTCCTTCAACACATCCTTGAGGTCTGTGAGCAGCTCCACCCCATCACCACCAATGGGGTGGAGGGAGAATGCCTTTGAGATTGCTTCGTACTGTAGGGCGAATGACTTGCCGTCGCTTTCTTCTACCCTGGCAGCATCAACTGCGTACACATCTGCCACGCCAGCAAGACCAGTCGAGTGAGCAAATATGGGTTCCATAGCACGCTATAGGAGGGGTTTAAACAGGAGATATAACCATGCCGATTGTCCGACTGCTGCTCTCCGGTGGTGAGAACGTAATCGCACCCTCTCTAGAGGGGAGATGGGTGGTACAGTACTGTGTAGAATGGGTCCTCTTCGAGGTGCCCCAGTGGGGCACAGCATACATACACGCCGATGTGCTACATCAACCTCCGGGAAATGCACACAGCAGCTCACTGGTAGAAGTCGGCCGGGTCGTGATAGAGTATCTTCAGGGGCCAACAGCAACCTATGGAAAGCTATCAGTCCTAGCCTGTTCACACCTGTAAATCACCCGTTTGACAGCCCCTCCATTAACATATATGCCAGCAGGATGGGATATCGGACGCCTATTTAGAGTTTGCACTCTTATTACTCATTGACTTGACGACAACATGATATCACACCAGGAATACATGTATCTGACCTTTGCCGAGATGATGAACCCGATAGAGGGTTGCCCCTTCATGACCCTGCACAGATAAAGGCCGTAATCGAACAGATGCTCGCACTGCAACAAGAAGGAGAGCGACTACAGTGGGAGAGCTGGTATCAACAGAACGCGAGCATTGCAAGGAGGCGAAGGAACAGTGAAGGTTCCCGATACTGGCAGGCCCTCCTGGAGGAGAGTAAGCGGGACGCAGGAATCTGGGTGACAGACAACGATGAGCGAGATGTCTTCACATACGACGATGAGCCAGGTGTCTTCACAGATGAGGATGAGCCAGATGCCATACAGTGGGAAGAGGAGATGGCGCAGAAGTGTAAGACCAAGAAAGCCATCCAGCGGCAGACCTACTATCTTGGTCATAAGGTGAAGTTCCAGATGTCACGTCTCAGAAAGCTACTGGCACCTGACATAGTGCTGGATGACCACTGTCTAAGAGACGTCTGTCTCGACACCAGCAAGCTGGTACGGTTCGCCAGGTTCTCCAAAATGAACCCTTCTATGACTGATGAGCAGATTCTGCAGGTGATGCCGTTTAATCCTCCAGATATACTATGGCAAAATCAGAGTGGCGGAAGCAACCAGAACTATACCCCTCCCTGACGGCTGACGAGGGCGGTACCATCCACGGCTGGTGACCAGCAGATAGATACCATCAGGCAGAATCTCATCCATGAGGCAGAAAAGTACAGCAGAACGTGCAGGCGATATAAGACAGCCTACAACGTCCTCGCGCATACAACCACTGCTGCGGGTGTGCTTGGAGCCAGTGCTGGTATGGCAGCTGTGGCCACTCTCGTTGCAGGGGTGGGTGTGACACTAGCCGCCACTGTCGTGGCCACGGGCTTGGGTGTGGGGCAGCGGCAGATCACAAGGAGGCTGGAGAAGCATGCTAAGTACGTGACATTGGCACAGAGTATGCTACAGAATATCGACGAGTCTGTCAGCAAAGCTCTCGAGGATGGCCAGGTCACCGATGAAGAGTACCACCATATATTGAAGGTCCAAGCCCTGTACCGCACTGAGAAACCTAAAGTGCAACAGCAATACCTCAAAGGCTCCAGCGGGTGGGTTGATATGGAGGCGCTAAAAAATGAGATGTTGCGGCGAGGTCGCCTCGCTGGTCTCTGGAGTCGAGACGACTAAAAATAGTGTGCTGCCTGTACGGTAGCTTTAAGAACACCAGTATAGATGGCCTTCCCACTGAACCTCATGACAGTCATCCGGAGCCAGCCACCCCTCCTGGGTACACCCTTGACTGGCCTGAGAGGTCTACTGGATGATATACCAGAGCTGACACCGTTCTCCATCACAGTGGATGGACGGTCCCGAACCAGCTTCTCCGTCAATCCACGACCGCTGACCAACCGCCCCATCACCATCAAGGATGCGAAGCAAGCTCATACTTGGATGGCTGCTCCAAGCCTCTCATACTGGAATCAGCAGTTGAACTTTGCCGTGTGGTGTGCCACGGCAGGATGTAGAGTAAGTTCCACCCTGCTTCACTCCTATTCTGGTACTCCGGAAGCTGTGCTCATCGCCAGCTGTCTCAGATTCCACGGATGAGCGGGGTGCAAGCCTCCCTGATACAAACGACTTCGACCCACAGCTCAAGAGTCATAGTGTCTCAGCAGCTAGCAGACTACAGAGAGAGAGTTCAGTGCTCACCCAGACTATTGGTGGCATGGTGGTGGCAACAGCGGTCTAGGGGTTATGTATGGTGACCCGAGATGTGACTACTCAGGACTTCCCTATCGAACACCCCGACGAGTAGGCCGTCGGAAGACAGCGACATTCTCGTTCGATCCAGACTCCGACCCTGGAGTGCTGGTGCAAAATATGCACATCACTGGCTTGCGGCAGGACTATCCAGTTGTGTGTAAGTACTTTGTCCCACACACCACCTCAGGCCTCACACCAGCAGGGATCGTTCAGATCAACCAGTCCTTGGAAGCACTGTGCTACTGCCTTCTTACAGCACAGACCAAGCTGCGTCATTCCATAGATGGTGTCAGCGGAGCAGAGGTCCAGGCCATGTTTATCAGTTTCGTTGAGGATATGATCATCGTGGCAGACCCCAGTAGTCTTATTGCTAAGTTCCAGCAGGGGTTGCAGAAGGCCCGTCGCAAACTTGACTTTGCTATTTCACCACACCTATGGTTGATTCCGAGCAACATGATCGTGAACATCGAGGACCTCCAAGTCAGGGGCTATAACAACATGATAGTCGAGGGGAGTTCCCCCGGTGTCCACTTCGGCTTCAACAATGCAGCCAGTCGACACGATGCTTCCCATGGCAGCTCCGACCCAGACACTGCAGCCAGTCGACACGGCACCGCTTCCCGTGGTAACGTTACGAGTGGTGTCAGGCCTAGCTATCGTGGTGCTCAGGATCAGCCTACTCCGCCGCTAGCAAATGAGTTATAAGTCTATCCTGACTCTCTACAGTAGCAGTCAGGACCCCGGTGAGACACTGAACCAGCTTGGCATGCCCTACAGCCCCTATACACGCTGCCAACATGCACATCCAAGGACTGGATGGTTCAGCATCTCATCCTTTTTCCAGCTTGTAGTATCATAGAGCCTTGTTCAGCTCTGAGTCGGGTGAGGCCATGGTGGTCTGCAACTGCTGGAACACATTTGACAGATACTCCCGATCCTTGTAAAAACCTTTAGCTCACAGGAGCTGCTCGACGATGCTCCCACCCATGATAAGGTATTCGAGGAAGCAGATCTGTCCCTTACCAAATCCTAGATAGAGCTTCACAGCTGTCAGCTCCTCTGTCAGCTCAGCACCGGAGAGCTGAGCGAGCTCATCTGGTGTCTTCTTCTTGTAGTGCTTCAACTCCCTCCGGAAGACATCATAGTACTTCTCGCATAGCGTGAGCCAAGACATGTTTAAGATATCTCAATAGAGAGATGAATATTCCTGAGTACCAACCCGGCCAGCTGGCAGACGCAGACTGGGAAGATCTTATTAGCTCTCGACAGGGGATGCAGACGTTTAACCGTGTTGTATGCTCAGTGCTTAAACAATGACGTCAGCGGTACAGATCGTGAAGCAACTGCCCGAGAGCCAGGCGAGTCTTCAGAAGGTGGAGAACCTGCTGCGAACCAAGACACAGAAGTTACTGACCAAAGCAAAACCTCTGGCAGTCCATGTCGCCAGTAACGTGGTGGCGAATGTGGCCGTGGTGAAGATGATAGGTGGAAATGAGGTTCTTCCTGCCACCACTGCGGCTGTCCTCGCTACAGTGGTGAGTGGGATGGCCGGGCACTGTCTCGGAATAACTCATCCCGTCCCAAAGCTCTCCCTCAGTGGTGCTTCCTACACTGTTACTGCCAAGATCATGGGTGAACGTGTTACACTAATGGAGGCCGTGGTTCTAGGGCTAGTAACGAGTGCAATGGCTGAAATCATCATCGCCTACGTTTAAAGCCTCTGAATAATGAGAGATGGATCACGAGACCCCTGCAGCATATGAGGCATGGTGTGCCAGAGGGCGGTGTGTAGCCCATAGTCGAGCACGCGGACTGAGGATTGCCAATGCCCGGGAATGGTGGACGACCCACAAGGCGTGCCCCTGCAGAGAGGGCCAGTACCCTGAGCACTGCTACCTATTCCCTTGGCCGACTGCATGGTCCTCCTATGCCCAACTATTTCACTGGGGGTATGACTAGTAGGTTTAAGCCATCTGTGTATGGCACTATGAGCCTGTCACTCGCAGACCTAGAAAGCAAAGAGCTAGGCGATCATGCTCACTTGGGCGAGCACACCTTGGTTCAGATGACACTGTTGCCCTTATCTCCTTCCTAGACTTCGATGAGAAGGGAGACCCGCAGGAGATCCGAGGTACCATCCCAGCCCGAGATCTCATCGGGAACACTGATACGTTAGGACAATCGGCCATTAACAAGGCCAAGACTGTATACAAGGGGATGGGCATCAAGGGAATGGGCATCAAGGAGAGGGCGACGGTGCACGGTATGCTCGGAGTCGATGAGGCTGGAGCCATCAAGGTTATGGCTGAGTCCTTTGCACAGGACCTGGTTAAGGATCTCCTGAAATCGCGGTAGGTACCATCAGGCTGAGCCATATCACTGTTGATGGCGCAGCGGGTGCTGCCTCCAGCTACCAGAGGTGAAGAAGTCAAGGTTCTTCGGTTTGCCGTTTAAGACCACAGGATAGTCATGGCTTCCTGTGCGTGTACCATACATATACTGGATGTACTAGACACTGGGTGCTGACACAGGCCCTCTACGCTATCTTCTCAGCTGTTGCTGGGATTTCATGCTTGATGCCTCCATTGCATCCTTCGTATCCGCCGGAGGTGCAGGATTCCCCGCTCTGCAGGCGAAAGAGCTGGGGCAGGAAGTACTGCCGTTTAGTCTCCCAGATATAGACGAGGTTACCGCCGACCAAGTGCTAACCATCCTCCGCACGCATGTTTGTACCATTCGACAGTAGGCCGGCCGATGCTGGCCAGTGGTGCTGATCATTGCCCCGTCAGGACATGGGAAAAACATCTTGCGGCGGGCTCTCCTGGCCGAACATCTACACTCTCAATACATCCTTCTGGTGTCTGACTCCGCCGCTGAGGCGGTTGACAGTAATGATCAATGGTACAATGGCCCAATCACCAAGACGCAGAACCTGCAAGCACTGATGGAGAGGCTGCTGGCAGGAACCACTTGTTCTAGTTATCGATCATCTTGAGAACGGCTCTCCAAGTGTGATACCAGCGATCGAAAAGAAGAAAGAAGAAGTAGTTATCGATGACCCTGCATTGGACCAGAAGACAGTCACCTACCTCGGCAACATCACCAGGCGCATCCGGCACACAAAGATAACTGTCTTCATCCTCTTTCAGAAGTACACGAGCGAGATCTCACCGGACATCTGCCACAATGCCCGGTTGCTATACTTCAGCTCCAAGTGTGGACGTGCCCTGCTCGAGACCATATACGACAGCCTACCCCTCAAGGAGACCAAATGGGACTTTATTGCAGGTGTATAGAGGGCAGCTGATCTGTACCACTTCATCTTCAGCAACAAGGAGACAGGTGAGCTGTCACACTTGAAGCCATCTCTGGAAAAGGCACAGACCTTCACCTACAAGCTGAATTGAGCCAGGAAACTAGCCTACTCTACGTGTCATCGCTGACAGCCTGTCGCAGCTGCCGCAACTTTCTTCATTCATCAGAAGGCTGAGGAACTTCGTCCGTCTCCGCTACTTCGTCAGATGCTTGAGGACCATCGTCAGAAGCTTGAGGAACTTCGTCAGAAGCTTGAGGAACTTCGTCAGTTTTGTCAGAAGCCTGTTGCTGAAATTCTATCCACTGAGGGTCAGTTTCTAGAATTCTCTTCTTCTGGAACTTCTCACGGAAGACCCACTTTAGCCATGCGCGACTAGCATCGTGCCTGCGAGTGGATTTGATGAGGTAGTTCTAGTAGTTATCTGGGAATTTCAGAAATGTTGGCAGATTACTGGCCAATCTCCTGCGCCCTCTTTCATTGAAGATGTGCTCAACAGCCTCCTTGCGGCCAACAGTGAGCCCCTCCTGAGTACCTTCTGCATGACCTGTGTCAAGGCCCTCCGCTACAGCGGCACTGACCTCCTCCCTGAAGTAGTTATTTGCTCCAGACTGGAGGCTATCCAGCATATCTCGCTCTTCCTGGCTATGGAGGTTAAATACGGCAGCCCACTTCCCGACCATTAGTAGATCTTTGGGTTCGACCCTCGCCCTTTGAAGAGCTAGAATAACAGGGCTGTTGGTTTGGGCCACAGGTAGGTTTAGTGCCCTGCCCTGAGTGCTGTCAAACTTCTGGTAGAGTATCCAAGTTTTTTGTACTACGAGCTGGCGCTCCTTCCTCTATGGCGGCCAGTATCCGCATCAGACGGAGGTGTGACCTTGGCTCGTTCGTGGATAATGTTGATGTCACGAAGCAGTCCTCAGACCCTGTCACAGTGCACGCCGTGGCTGTCGTGCTGACTTGTCCTGCTGCCTATAGACAATCTGCTGGAGAACTTTACCGAACATGGCAGCCGTTTAAAACCTCTATATACCCAGACCGTAAACATGCTGCAGTATGTACAACATCCAGATGGGGCCATTGAACCCGCAACATCGCACCGCACTGATCCACGGAAGGACTGCCTGATGGTCATTTGACCCAGTATACACGATGAGAACCTGTTGTCCGCTGCTGGGAAGTACATCGACGTTGCAATCTCGGCACAGATCCATGAGATCAAGAGCATGACACTCGAGTTCAAGCTTCAAAGCACAACAGAACGGACGGTAGAGCTCCCGCAGGTTCTAAACATGTGGGAGATCGTGCAGAGCAACAGCACCATGGACGCCACCTATGTGAACGATGAGTACCGAGTCCTAGGTCCGCTGGCTCGTGAACCAACCTTCTATGCGAAGGGAAAGGGGTACTACACCGTGGGGTGCAATGATGGGTTCACGGAATTGGAACTACAGGTAGGTGTCGAGATGCCCGTGGCAGTTCCACTCTTAACCCTCCTCGAGAACACACACGTGAATCCGGCTGCCATGCAGGATAGGCTGTTCCTCCGGGTGTACACTGAGCAGCTCGCTGATGTGACGATGGATGCTCCAAGACTTCATGTCTGGCATGACGAGAATGACCAGGAGCTGAAGCAAACGGGTTCCAAACGGCGGATCGTGCATGTGGAGCGAGAACACCAGCAGGTCCAAGCTACAGCTAACCAACGGGTGGACCTGACATTGCATTGTGGTGTATCGGACTGTGTCGCTGTTGCGGTCCTGGTTTAGAAGGGAGGAGTCATCCAGCAGGTGGATACGCTAGACGACTTCAAGCTTGTGGTTGGTGGCACCAATGTTCTTGGTGAGGTACGCGAGCTGGCTGACTGCCAACTTTATAGACAGAGAACTAAGTCATATGCGCTTCTGCGACTAAACAGTGGAAGCGACGACCTCAAGTTAGCACTCGAGGCCTGTCACCACCTCGGGGGCAGGGACATCCCACCTAATCATGGCAACCGGCTCAGCTTCAACATCGGAAACATCATAGCTGGGACTCGCCCATTAGGTGTGACGGTACTTTACTTTGGCTATGCTAGGGTATGCGTATCGAACACATCAGGTATTCAGCTTGAGCGTGCGTAGAGCACGACTCCTGTCGTCACAGCTGCAGCTGCCACCACTACTATAAGCTCTGCTGTCTTCTGACCTGTCGATGCTTCATAGTCGAATGTTGGCTCAGATATCTTTACAGCCTCGTAGTACTCATCGAGACTCTCATCTGCCTCTTTGATGCTCTGGTTGGCCTGAGCTCGGAGTTGTCGTCGGCGTGCCTCCCTCTGGCGCATATTCTCGAGTGCTTTGCTGTACTCAAACTTCTCCTTAAACAGCTTCTCCATCGCCTGGTTATGACGCTCACGCTCGACCTCTGCCACCTTCTTGTCGGCGAAGCTGAGTCCCCAGTTCACTAAGGCAAACACGCCCGCATTCAAGATTGCGGATGCCCTGCGATAGACTACAGTTTAAAGCTACTATATAGCTGCCCCTAGCGATGGATCCTCAGAGCGATGTATGAACCAGAGGCTGATCCAGTCGAGGATATAGATGACGAGGACTATGATGAGGAGGATTATGATGCAGACTACAATGTCGGTGGTGCGTATGATGATGTAGAGCCTGAATCCCGCAAGCTAGTACACAGAGCGAAAGGAATCTATCGCACTTACGTAAAAGGTTCTATCGGTCCGCTGGCAGCAGTTGGGGCTCTGATCACTCTGTTCACAACGAAGGCTGGCGAGACGGTCCGCAAGATCGCCAACAATGCTCTCCATGGTGTGGAGAAGATTTCTGAAGACATACCAGCCATCGCCTCAGGAGTAGGTACGTTCTTCGGAGTCGCAGGCCCTTGGCTACTGTACATTGCTTCTGAAAATCCCCTCTATTGGCCGGAATTGTTGCAGGTGGATGAGGGTAAGGAGTTCAGAGGTGAGACTGCAGCCCTCATGTGGAAACACGGTGTGGCAGTTGGGCTAGGCGATGTAGGGCATCACCGTGCCCAGGCTATCGTTGAGCGGTGGAATCGGACACTGGCAAAGAGACTGTTCCCACACCAATACACCCGGGAAATGGCCGCGCCGAGTGAACGTTCTAGGGTATGGGTGAGGGGGCTGCCTGCTGTGGTGGAGAGATCCAATGCCGAGGTTACTAGGCTAATCGGGAAAAAGCCGGTAGAGGCTATCAGACACTCTGCTGTTCCCAGTCACAGCTCTAGAAGAGCGAACAAGGGAGAGGAGTGCCTACCACCTGATGCTCTGGTTAGGTACCTGTGGAGCTCGAAGGTGGTCGATGGCGTGCAACAGATCCTAACTGGTCGATAGATGTTCACAAGCTTGACAGGTATGTGGAGGCGGAGGGGCGACATACACTACTACCTGGCACGCCAGCACGGAGTGCCTTGGCGACCATTTATCGTAGAAGAGCATCAGCTAGTCCCTGCAGACACACAGCTACCACCACCTAGGGTGCTAACATGATACTCGATGAGCTCAGTATGGACACCATCTGGCAGCACATGGCGCTTATCATAGTAAGCGGAGAGTCCGAGTTTTTCCTGCTGATACGTCACCATACCCTGGTTGTGCATGCGTAGGCCTCAGTTTTTAGCTCTGTCCACCCTGCCATGTAGGGCGCTGTGGAACCTCTGCCAAGAGACCGCATTCTGCCGCTTTGACATTCCCTTAGCCGAGCACTTACTTGCAGCTGCGCTCTCCACGTAGTAGCATTTGGAGCAGAGAGCGATACCGCGAGAGCCTTCGAACTCGAGCTTGAACAGTCCCAGTGTCTGTCCAGACTATTTGTCCCAAGCTAGCCAGTCCCGCTTATGAGCCTGGTACTCTGCTCGCATCTCAGGACGAATGACGTCGTCGAGGTTGGAGCCTGCTATAGCGATATACGCGGAGTCAGTGTCCATCTGCAGGTACTCAAAGCTGTCACGAGCTGCATAGCGATCGAGGGAGTCGTAGGAGAACTCCAGCATTTGCAGCTTCGTGAGCTCATAAACGGCTATCCGCATCTGGAAGGGCCTTCGAATTGTGATTCTCGGCTTGCGACTCTGGAGCTCGTGTGATTCACTGATCTCCTCGAGATCTTCGAACCATGCACTACGCAGGGCCTTGTCTACCACGCGTTCATCCTTTGTGAAGCTGGTGTTGCTATGACGTTCTAGGGCCTCGATGAGCTTCCCGTAGGAACTGTTGCCGAGGAGTTTGAAGAGATCTGCCAAGAGCGCTTTGCTCTTATCTACATCTTCCGAGCGGTGGGCCTCCGTAACATTCTCAATGAACCACTCGAATGGGCGCTTAGCCTCATAGTCTATGGTGCGGTATACAGCAGTGATCTCCAGGCCATGGGTTATATACCACTTGAGTGTCGGTGCGTACAGCAGCCGCTTCTTATCAGAGGGGGAACCGACCAGCTTCTGGGTCGTGGGACGCTTCCTCCCTGTTCGCCCTAGATATGCCAGCGTCTCAGAAGATATTGCCTCTACCGGGATCTCGCGGTTATAGAAGAGAGGAGGCATTTCCTCGAACTTTGCCCACAGAGCCTTGGCGACCTCTATATTCACCTCAGCAAACCCAAACCAGCTGCCTGCTAGGAGAGCCTCCTTAAAGCTAGCTACACCACTGGCGCCGGACCAATGGCGCACTGTCTCCATACCACATGCCATCTCTTTCGCTACCGTTGACAGGTACAGAGCATTTGCGTCATAGCCGAGTAGACGTTGACTGATACGCTCACTCTGGCGGATTCGAGTCACACCGGCCTCATCTGGTGAACACAATGCTGGGACCTCCAACAACAGCACCCTTCAGCATCTCGTAGGCTTCCTTGCCCGGTGAATAGAGGCTAACATCCGGCATGTGCTGAGCAGTTCCACGTAGGAGGTACTGCAGTGACACACCTTGGCGAGACACTGCGTCTTTGAGGATGTCTATTTCTCGTTCTGTGTAGAACTCCCGCATCCGCTCTAGGGCTTCGATGAATGGACTGACGTCCAGGTTGTTGTAGTATCGCAGCCAGTCGGCGAATGTCCGCATTCCATGCTCGCTGAATGTCTGGTTACACTGTTCCCACTCTGATCGCGTCAAGAGGTAGCCACCCTTGAACTTAGATGTCCATGCTGAGTAGTCAGGAAGCCCTGGATAGTTGAGCTTCTCATGTGTGTCAAACCATTCATACGGGAACCAGCTCTTCTGCTGTGTACACCCGTAAGCTTTGACCCATACCTCGTACGAGACTCCTGGGCTTGTCTCTAAATGGGCGTTCAGACCCTATTATGTGTGGTAGTAGTAGGGTCGGGATTAAAATGATACTACCTCCCTCAACTGGCAGCCATTCGGCGATCCGTGGTGGCCCCCACCGCCCTCTCAATCCCTGGGGGCCTCCATCTAGAGGCATACACCAACCACATGTCTCAACAACGCAGGGGGCCTCCATCTAGAGGCATACACCAACCACATGTCTTAACAACCCTATGCCCCGGGGATTGAGAGGGCAGTGGTGGGGCCACGGATCGCTGAACGGCGGCCTGTTGAGGGAGGTGGTATCATTATAATCCCGGCCCTACTACTGCCTTCCATTCCTGTTTCGTTCTGCTTGCTTTAAAAGAAATCAAGGATGTATGGCCATGGTTCCATAGCTGCTACGGGTCCGCACGGTCTTCCATACGGGCCTACTCCATTGAATTTGTTTCATGGGATGGTGGTGGAACCGTGCGGTACTGGTGTACCTGGCTTTCCAGCAGTGGCTTTTTGCCGGGAGGCCGCTGCTGGTGAACACATCAACGGGTGATGTGTTCAAGGGGGGGGGTGTCTTCTTCAGAGATGGACTGGTCCGATGCTCTGGCTTGGCTAGCCAGGCTGGACCCATCCATGGTTTCGGCCACGACCGAAGAAGATACGCCCTGTCCATCGGTTGTGTCAATTCGGAATAGGGTCTTGCCCGCGGCTCAGATTCAGTTCATTGGACTGGATCCACGGTTCACGGAATTGCTCGAAGCTATTTATACATGTAGCAAGCAACTCTTGACCAAAAGCTAGCTCCCTGCAGCCTCTAGGGAGGTGCGGGCAGGGTGCCGTATCCCCAGAGGAGAGTATGAGCGATATGGTGTGGTCCCGACGGTCACTGAGGATGACCATTGGGTTCTTGGAGTCCAGAATGCTGGAGCGGGTTGTCCAACTCAGGCGCTTGTGGACAAATCCCAAGCACACAATGAGGAAGTCCTGTCCCTTTTCGATAGAGGGAGTGAGGGCAGCAATGAATGCTGTCAATCACTCCTATCGCTTGCTTCAGTTGGTGTGGGCTGAAGCTGGGGCAGGCCACCCTGTGCCACATGTTGTGCTTTCTTGCGTTAATGACGGCCTTGTACTGTCGATGGACGCATTGGCCATGGTGCAGGCACATGTTGCATGTTCCTTGGCCATATGCGTCCGGCTACGGCTGTCAAGGAGCTTTTGCTTGGAACGCCCCTGAACAGCCCTAGCATCTTCGGTGGGCCATCCTAGAGGACACAGCTAACATTGCGCAGAGTCGGTTAGCGGTTAACCTTCAGCTGGAGCTAGTGCGTCTAAGAAGGCGAGGAAGGTTGTGAAGGCTCCTGCCCAGCCCAGTGGTCCTGATCGCCCAATAGGCGGGAAGGGCAAGGGTAAGTCCTCCAAGGGCAGACAGAAGGGAGCTGATCGTACCTGAGGGTATGGTAGCTCCCTTCATATCCATCTGGACCGCGCCTGTGTGACAAGAACAGCGGTGCCAGATAGACCAGTCAAGCCAAGACCAAAATGGTTCTCTCTCTCTCGTTAAGAGGGTGGGGTAGCGGATCACAAACCTGACACCCGCATTAGGCGTCAATGCGCCTATAGTGGGTGGAAGGCTCATGCGTTTCATCGAGGCTTGGCGAGGTGTGACGTCAGACAGTCTGGTCCTGGGATAGATATCCCAGGAATACATGCCAGAGTGGTGGGGTACATGCGGGGTGGTGGGATTTTCCACCACAAAATCTGTCTTTGGCACCTGTCTGGACTCCCGTACCAAGGGAGGCAGACAAATTAGAAGCCATTCGAAACGAAGTGTCAGGTTTGCTTCTGAAGGGAGCAATAAAACCAGCAAACCAGGGCACTCTGGGCTTCTATTCAAACATGTTCCTTGTCCCCAAGAGCACAGGACGGGGAGTTTTCGATTGGGAAACCACATTCAGACGAGGAGATTTCTTCAGATGCTGGGCATGATGGTCTCCATGGAGCAGGTAATCCTGTACGCTGCTCTAATGCGAAGACCTATCCAGTTGTATCTGATGTCTCTGTGGAAGCAGAGAACAGAATCCGTGTCAAAGCTGGTACCAGTTTCGGAGCCAATAGTGTTGCATCTTTTATGGTGGAAGGAGCGTCAGAATCTCTTAGTAGGAGTTCGCTTGACCTACCCCACCCCCAGCTGTCCATGTACACGGATGCATTGATGGAGGGGTGGGGTGGGGCCTGCCTGAGAGCACACCAGGTTTCGGCACATGGACTCTCCAAGAGAGTCAGCTGCATATCAATCTGTTGGAAATGATGGCAGTGGAACTGGCAGTGGAAAAGTTTCTTCCAGAAGTCAGGGGCAAGGTGATATTGATACGGTCGAACAATTCGACAGTAGTCGACAGTAGTATCATACATAAATCGCCAAGGCGGGACCAGGTCACCCACACTGTGTATGAAGGTGTGGCACTTGATTCAAGGGTGCAGGAATTACTCAGTTGTTTTGAAAGCAGCTCGCATTCCAGGGCGATTGAACATTCTGGCTGATGTTTTGTATCGCAAACAGAGAATTCTGTCAACAGAATGGTCTCTCAACCCTCCAGTTCTACAAAGGATCTTTGAGCATTGGGGCAAACCAAACGTTGACTTGTTCACCACAAAGGAAAATGCTCAAATCATGACTATGTCTCGCTGATTGCAGATCCAAATGCCATCGATACAGATGCTTTGGTGATAAGCTGGAGAGGGATGCATGCTTACGCGTATCCGCCCACCATTCTTCTACCGAAGGTAGAAGGTGAAGAGCAGGGGTGGGGGAGCCGTGCCTGGTCCTGCTAATAGCGCCATTTTGGCCCAGCAGGGCGTGGTTCACGGATCTCCTGGATCTGCTGGTGGACAATCCAGTGCAGCTGCCTGAGATTCCGAACATAATCTCCCAGGCCAAGTGCCGCTTCCTACACGAGCGGGCCGAAATGTTCAAATTGACTGCGTAGATGTTATCAAATGTCGGAAGGCTTTTCTCAACAGGACACAGCCGTGAGGAGGTCAACCTTCAAGTCATATAACCACAAGGTTAACAAATTTGCAGAGTCGTGTGAAGAAAGGGTATTGATCCCTTTCAATCCACTATTCAGCAAATAGCAGGCTTTCTCCGAGCTGTTCTTTACAGGACTAGCTCCTGTCCCAATTGCTGAATACAAGTCGGCTTTGGCATCAGTTATCCCTTGTTTAGCCAACAGGGATAGTCCAGAGGTGGGCCAGTTGAGTGTGATGGTGAAGGGAATAAGCAATCTCCGACCGAGACAACCGGTAGTCATTCCAGCCGGGAGTCTGTCTTTGATGCTTAATGTGCTGGCCAAGCACCCTTTCAAACCTTTGGGTTCAGCTAGTCTAAAGCATCTGACTCTAAAGGCGGTTTTTCTATTGGCAGCTTCCTCAGCAAGAAGGCGCAGTGAGATCCATGCGCTTTTCAGCAGAGAGGGACCGATTTATTGTCTGCAGAGGGTCTGCGATTGCTGCCAAGAGCAGAGTTTATGTCAAAGAATCAGTCTTTGAAATATCATGGCAAACCGATCATTATACCAAAGCTAACAAGGTTTGATCGTGATGCCAAGTACAAAAAATGGACGGACTCTTTACGGTCAAATGATAGACATCTGTGGATCTGCCATAAGAAGCCATATGGCGCCGCATCCATGGATTCTATCTCTCGTTGAGTTGTCGAATGCATTCAGACTACCCACGAGATTGCAACTGGGCACCAGGTGCAATGTGCTAGGGCTCACGATGTTAGAGGAATAGCCCCCTTGACCGCCCTATTCAATGGTGTCCCGTTAGAGGAGATCATGGCCATTGCACAATGGCACTGTGAGTCCTCTTTCATGGATTACTATATGAGGGACATGTCAGACTCCGCCAATCTACTCGCTTTAGCTGTTTTGAAACGAAAGTCTAGTGGCTACACTGTTCATCTCCCTTTTGATAACTTTGAAAAGCAAAACTAGTAAGAACAGACATGGTCAAGTGAGAGGAATTCAACCGTATGGGACATGTCTGGTCGAATGTGTGTTGGTTGATTGCTCCACGTCTGAAATCCATAATTCATGAGGTAATTCAAGTTTTACAGTTTTTTCTAATATGCGAGATGCATGTTCATGAGTTCTCTCCCTTTTTTAGGAGAAGGGTGGGTGGGGAGGAGTGATGTGAATGTTATTCGATCCCAGAACTTGTTGGTCCTTTTAGGTCTCTATATGTCCAGTTTAGGTCTAAGTTCTTTCGTCAGGGGCAAAAGAGGCTTTGTATGGCTTGCCCCTTCCCACCAGATTGCTGACTAAATCTGGTGTTATCAATGACTAATGTAATGGTAAGTATTCATTGAAGGAAAATGAAGGAAATTTCAATTTCCCTTTCTCCGAGATCTAACAATACTTAACCATTAGATTACGGACCCTGCCTCCCAGCCCCACAGAGGCAAGCCATGGGTATTCTCTTGTTTGGTAGCTATGCAAACAATATGAGTGTCTCTGGCAGGTGTGTACCCGTTTGTTTGGAGCCGGGTACCCGGTTCCAGGAGCTGGTAAAGCTTACTAAATCTAGATTCCTAGAGCCATCTATCAGGATAGCGTGTTATCAATGAGTAATGTAATGGTAAGTATTGTTAGATCTCGGAGAAAGGGAAATTGAAATTTCCTTCAATCAGTGGTTATAGTGATATTTTGTTTCTACTATATATATATCTCAATTTGGTTGACTACATTACACCTTTTATGATGACATTGATTTTCACATAGTCCTTCATAATAATTGTCAGTCAAAGTAACTAATGTAACTGAAATATAACTTTAGCTACATTATGCAAAGTAACTGAAATGTAACTAGTTACATGGCTCAACAAATGTAACTGTAACTGACATAGTCCAATGTAACTGTAACTGTAACTAGTTACATTTAAATGTAACTGACCCCAGGCCTGGTTTCCAGATGATAACTGTTACCATTTATCGGATCTTTTTAAAATTTCATAGGGTGATTGGACTAGTTATGGGAAAGAACTGTATCTGAAATCCAAGATGGCTGAAAGCCACTGGCAGCCATCTTGATAATTGGTATCCGGATGATAACTCTGTTACCATTTACCGGATTGCTTTTGTCTCGCCTGCGAAGCAGGATCAAGACATAGGTATCACTTTTCCGGCGGTGGCAGCATACTGATGCAGACATGCGTTCAAGGTTATGGGGGTCAAAGGTCACAGTATACTCTTTGTTAATATTTTACGTTAAGTTTTTGCATTGAACAAAAGTTATTGCCTTATATCTCAGCAATGCCTGATCCAATGGGAACCAAACTTGGATACATGGTTACCTATAATGATAAGAAGCAGCATGATGATGTTCGGGTCACAAGGTCAAAGGTCACTGTGACCTTGATACAGAACGCTGTTATTTCAACATTATGTTTAAATGTTTTTAGCAAAACTTCAGCTTATATTTCAGGATTAGTTAAGCATATTGCAACTAAGCTTGGATACCTGGTTACCTATAATGATAGGAAGCAACATAATGATGATGTTGTTTTCACAACGGTCAAGGTCACTGTGACCTTGATACAGAACTCTGTTATTTCAACATTAAGGTTTTGCGTTTAGCAAAACTTCTCGGCTTATATTTCAGGATTGGTTAAGCCTATTGTAACTGAACTTGAATACATGGTTACCTATACTGTTAGGGTGCAGCATGATGATGTTGGCATCACAAGGTCAAAGGTCAAGGTCACTGTGACCTTGATATAGAACTCTGTTATTTCAACATTAAGTTTTTGACTTCTCAGCTTATATTTCAGGTTTGGTTAAGCCTATTGCAACTGAACTTGGATACATGGTTACCTATAATGTTAGGAAGCAGCATGATGATGTTAGGGGAACAAGGTCAATGGTCACGGTCACTTTGAACTTGATACAGAACTCAACTTTTTCAAAATTTAAGTTTTTGCGTTTAGCAGAACCTTTCAGCTTATATTTCAGGATTGGTTACGCTTATTGTAATTAAACTTGGATACATGGTTACCTATAATGTTAGGAAGCAGCATGATGATGTTAGGGGAACAAGGTCAATGGTCACGGTCACTTTGAACTTGATACAGAACTCAACTTTTTCAAAATTTAAGTTTTTGCGTTTAGCAGAACCTTTCAGCTTATATTTCAGGATTGGTTACGCTTATTGTAATTAAACTTGGATACATGGTTACCTATAATGTTAGGATGCAGCATGATAACATTGAGGGCAGAAGGTTAAAGGTAAAGGTAACTGTGACAAACAGGAGACAGGCGAGACATTTAATTCCACAGAATTCCTGTGAAACTTTATAGGCTGGTTGGACTCCGTCTGGGGAAGAAATCTATCGAAACTGACAATGATCCGAAATCAAAGATGGCCACCAATGGCCGTCTTGAAAATTGGTTTCCGGATGATACCGCCGTTGCTGCTTATGAGATCGCCTTGAAACTATACAGTGGTTAAACTAGGTCTGGAGAAGTAACCTATCGAATTCTACAATAATCCGAAATCCAAGTTGACCGCTAGCCATGGGTAGCCATCTTGAAAATTGGTTTTCGGACAATAACTCCATTACCATTTATTGGATTGCTTTGAAACTTATCGAAGTTGACAATGATTATAAATCCAAGATGGCTACCATTTAAAAATCTCCAAAACCACTTGGGGGATCAATTCAAAACGCATGAAATATCATCTAAGGCAAGAGCTGCACCAAGTTTGTTCAAGGGAACTTGATTAGTGAAATGGTTTGCTGGCAGTCTTGGATAACCTATTTTTTGCCAAAACAACTTTAGAACCACTGGGTCGATTGGGCCAAAATTTGGGAGATGATTCAGCACCGAGTGCCATTAAAGTTTTTTCACGGGAAGGCGCTACGTCAGAAACATGGCCGCAGTGGACCAATCAAAATGTAGCGTGTTTGGCGGCCATATTGGACGTGCAAAAATTTCCACAAACTCATTTAAAAGATGGCACCTAAACCACCCATCAACAATTTTGACAAAAATGCAGTGCTCCAGGTGAGCGACACAGGCCCCTTGGGCCTCTTGTATTTTAAAACAGTCATAAATATTTGTTTCTCAGATATTTAACTAGATGTCCATTAAATATAGTTGTAATTGCCAAATTTGTCATGTTTTTCATAACACAATTAGCAAAATGGATTCACATTGCATACAAATGGCATTAAAACATTATAATTTGTATAGTTTTACAAATGTATGCATGTTTTAACATTTATGCTGGGTAGAAAAAAAAATTATTTTGTTCCTGGCCGGGTGAGAAAAAAGAAAAATTTCACCCTGGAGGTTTACAGGAAACGAAACTATTTTTTATTTTGAGCTGAACGTCATAATTTATTTTGTTCTGGTCGGGGCTGTAGTTTCAAGAACTTTTTATATACAGTAACCAAACTTGGTATATGGATGCATAATGGCCTAAAGGTATTTGTGTAGCAAAAGTAGGTCAGTGCGACCTACTTTCCACAGTTCACTGAACATAGAGATTATTCTTGTCTGGGCTGTAGTTTCAAGTTTTTTTTAATACAGTATCCAATTTAGGTGTATGAATGAATTGTAGGTTATTGTTATGTCACATATCAAAAGTAGGGCAACCTGACCTACTTTTCACGGTTCACTGAGCATGATAGACAATTCTTGTCTGGGCTTTGGTTTGAGTCTTTTGTATGCATTGACCAATCTTAGTGTATGGATGCATTCTACTTGTAACTCGTATCAATTCAACTTCAGGATTAATTGCATGCGTTCAGTGAAAGATGGTGTTCAGCGGAAGGCTGAATGATGCACTGTATCATTAAAATGTTAGTTAACACTTTATCCCTCATATCAACCAAATACAGCATATACAGTGGTCTTGAGAAATGTTCATTTGCAAACCAAGAGATTTTAGATGAGAAAATTGAAATTGTCTCAAACAAATACGAGGGTTAAAGGGTTAAAATCAGTTTTGTCCATCTGATATTACTATTGTTTATGTTTGGTGCAGCCTGGTCTGTATTTAATGGCCTGCCTACTGAATATCTGCAAAATACATTTTTTATGGTGTTTAACTTTGGATATGCTAAATATTTTGAAAGAAATTTGATGGAAAGTTGGTGGTTCCTAAACTTTCAGTGAAATTGTTGTCCTGTCTGGTGGTTTGCAGCGGTCAAACAGTTAAAAAAGCTATTCTCTTAATGTACATGGAAGTTACATGTTCAGCTACTGTGACATCTTATTGCTGTCTAGTTATAGATTACACATACATGATACATGTATATAGGTGTTCTTGTTATGTTTCAGTGATCAATAGAGAACCCTCTGTCATTGATTTAGATGATCAAAGTCCTGCTCTCTTATTGCAAGCACTCAGACAGAAGCGGTGGGTCATCTCACCTGATGAACAGGTACATGTATGGTGTGGAGTATAAACCTCAAAAGGTCATCTAGCTTTTGCAGACTAGAGATGGTGGGGCTTTATTACGGGTGTTTAAAATAATTGTCATGGCCAATTTCATATCCTATTACAACCTGTATGCTTTAACTCTTTAGTTGTCAGATTTGGTCAAGTAAAATTTTGATTTCTTACGGAGTCCATTTGCAGGCCAGGAGAAGACCATTTCATTAAGCCCTATGAGATGCGGGGGAGAGCTCGGCATAGTGATTCAAGTGGCGTATGCAACTGTCTATATATTTTTGATTTTAACCAGCATAGATTACAATTTCTCCTTCGATCAATACTTACCATTACATTACTTATTGATAATACAGCTATCCTGAAGCTGTGCTCTAGGAAATTAGATTTAGAAAGCCCTACCGGCTCCTGGAACCGGGTACCCGGTTCCCAACAACCGGGTACCCGCCTGCCATAGCCGCTCATTCTTGTTTGTATAGCATCAAGAGAATATACGCTTTTTTTTCTTGGAGAAATCTTAGTTTTCTTTGTGTTTTTTCCCTGTTCTTTCTGCTGTTTCTATATTACTGGATTAATTATGGAAGGAGCTACTGAACCTCAGGTCGTATTCTTTCATTTTATTTCTCTAGTTATATGGAGACTTATGTCTCTGAAATTTCGTGTGTGTTGCATATCCCATTTTCTGACCTCGGAACTGGGACGTGTGGTTACAACGAAATATGCCAGATAAGATCGCCTCCTTTAAATCCCAATGGCGATCTGGCAGTAATATGAAACTTGGACGTTTGTTTACAGTTTTTTAACACTAAAATCGGTTTAGGTTGTTCAACCGTGTGGTCCGAGCGGGTGACGTCACACCCGTTTATTGCTCAGATTATTTGGGGAAGGAAATGTTTCATTAATTCGCACGTCTTATTCTTGGTAGCTGCGTTCGTTTTTGTACCAGAAACGGTAGAATTATGTCAGGTTTTGCATGTAATCACGATCTGTTTGCATTGATCGATGATTTCAAAATTCTTGATTAAGATTTGTGTTCTGTGGCTCTCGACCCAGACGTTCCTTCGAGACATACTTTAGGCCAGTGAGCAGCTCTACACCATCTCCACCGACGGGATGGAGGGAGAATGTCTTGGAGTCTGCTCTATATTGGAGGATGAACGACTTGCCATCGCTTTCCTTAACCTTGGCAGCATCAATGTAGTACACGTACACGAGATCAGCTAGACCGGTTGAGTGCGCAAATATGGGCTCCATTATATATATATATTATATATACATAGGGTTTAAACCGAGTGTATAGCCATGCCGATTGTCCGATTGCTACTTCAAAAAGGGGAGAATGTCATCAGATCATCTCTACTTGGTAGATGTGCGGTTCAGTATCACATAGAATAGGTTCTCTTCACGGTAGCTCAGCATTCCACCATGTACGTACACGCCAATGTGTTACATCCCCCACCGGGAAGTACCTACCACAGCTCATTGACTGAAGTATGGTTAGACATGATAGAATATCTGCCAGGAGCCACCAACAAGCAGCGGAAAGCGATCAGCCCCAACATGTTCACCCACGTAAATCACCTGTTTGACAGCTCCACCATTAGTGTGTATGCCAGCATGGATGGGCTGTCAGATGCCCAATTAGAGTTTACGCTGCTACTACTTATTGACCTATCATCGTGATATCATATCAGACCTATCAGACATTAGGCAAGATGTTGAAAAAGGAGATAGAGGAGCAGCCACACACGTTCTCCGGGATGGTAGATATAGCGGTACAGGAAATGCGTTGTTGACAAGAAGGCGAGCGACTGCAGCGGGTATGAACAGAACCCCAGAGAGGCAAGGAGACGAAGGGACTACAACTCTGTCCAAGAATGGGAGAGCCTCATCCAGCAGGAGGAGGGCGTCATAGGGCCAAAGTTGTATGATTACTTGTGATGAGTCTGTAGATGTCTTGCAGTGGGAAGAGGAGAGGGTGTAGGAGTATAAATCCAAGAAATTCCACCAACAGCGGGCGTACTATCAGAGTGACAAGGTGAAGTTCCAGATGTCACGGTTGAAAAAAAGCAACTGGCCCCTGACATTTAGCTGGATGAGGGGTGTTAGAGGAAGGTATGTCTCCACACCAACAAGCTTCTTCGGTTCGCCTGGCTCCCCAAGATGAATCCCACAATGACTCGTCAGCAGATCCTACAGGTGATGGCACGAGTTTAAGAACTACATGTGTATATAATACCATGGCTAAATCGGAGTGGCGAAAGCAGCCTGAATAATATCCCGCAGCTGATGAGGGTGGTACAGTCCATGGCTGGCGACTCCAGCAGATTGACACCTTCAGACAGAATCTCATCCACGAGACAGAAAAGTACCGCAGAACACGCAGGCGATATAAAACAGTCTAGCACGCACAACTACAGCTGCGGGTGTGATTGGAGCCAGTGCTGATGTGCCACCCTCGCTACAGGGGTAGGCGCTATCGTCGATATCCCGCTGGGTGGAGTGACCTTTGCTGCTACTGTCCTGGCCACCGGCTTGGCGGTTGGACAGCGTCAGATCACCAGGAAGTTGGAGAACCCTGCTAAATATGTAACACTGGTACAGAGCAGCCTACGGGCTATCGACAAGCATCTCCGCAAGCTAGTGTTACCGTCATCAGCTAGACTTTGCCATATCGACACACCTTGCGGAGATGCTTGTGTCGTTGGGACGACACGCGCAGCTGAGTTGATGTCAGTGTTAAACCAAAATTGGATACCAAGGGAACTCCCCTCGACTATCATGTTGTTATAACCCCTGACCACCAGGTCCTCAATATCCACGATCAGGTTGCTCGGCATAAGCCGCAGGTGTGGAGATATGGCAAAGTCCAGTTGATGGCGGTAGCACTGGCTTGCGGAGATGCTTGTGTCACGGGGGTTGGGACGATACGCGCAGCTGAGTTGATGTCAGTGTTAAACCCAAAATGCAATTTTCACTTCATTTCATCCAGGTTTCTTGCGTCAGCTTCGGACAGCCACCCTCTATGAGAGCCCGTTTACAGTATCTCGATGTTCCAAGGGGTTCAAGAGCTGTGGCCATTTAGCCACTCAAAATGACCAGAATTAAGCGAAAATTATGGGTCAACTGTACCCTCAATTTTAACCCCTTTCCCATCGAGATATCATCCTGAAAATGTGACTTTTTCATTTCCAACAAAATGAGCCATGTCCCGCCAAAATCGGACGAGAAGTTTTTGAGCTATTGACGAAAGTTTTTGGGTCCTGCCTGGAAATACTATTATATTAACTTTGTGATCTCACAAAGTTAATCGCCTTGATAATGCGAACGCATCTTCTCCGAGAGTTTTGATCCTATCGATGTGAAACTTGGCACACTTCTAGCAGGCACTGGCCCGATTGTGGCTCTTACACAAAATTTGAAGCCACCCGTTATTTTCCGCGAAACTGGCATATTCTCCTATTTTCCGTGATTTACGCATAAGTTACGGAATTTTCACTTTCGTCCAGGTTTCTTGTGTCAGCTTCGAACAGCCACCCTCTACGAGAGCCCGTCTACAGTATCGAGATATTCCAAGGGGTTCAAGAACTATGGCCATTTAGCGACTCAAAATGACCAGAATTAAGCGAAAATTATGTGTCAACTTTACCCTCAATTTTAACCCCATTCCCTTCGAGATACAACCATCTCCGCAAGCCAGTGCTACCATCATTCCGTCTGTCGTTCCGATGCACAGAGTGTTGGACGAAAAATGGCGACCTATGCTGACACCCACCACCCCGCCCAGCAGTGCCAGCAGGATGATAGCCCTACGAGTGGTATCAGGTCTGGCTATTGCTGTGTTTATCGCCAGTCTTCTCCACTGCTAGTAGTTGAAGCTCTTCAAGCAATAGATCTGCGGGAGTCGTCGCAAATGAGATTGTCTGAACTAGCTTGGCCTGCCCAACAGCCCCAAAGCACACTGTCAGCATACACCGAAGGACTGTATGGGTCGGTGGTACAGCCTTTTTCCAGCTTGTAGTATCGCAAAGCCTTATTCAACTCAGAGTCGGGGGATGCCATGGATGCCTGCAGCTGCTGGAACACGTCCAACAGATACTCCTGATCCTTGTAGAATCCCTTAGTACGCAGGAGCTGCTCGACGATAGTGCCACCCATAATGAGGTATTCGACGAAACAGATCTGCCCCGTACCAATTCCTAGGTATAGCTTCACGGCTGTCAGCTCCTCTTACCACAGCGTTAGAGAGCTGGGCGAGCTCATCTGGTGACTTCTGGTAGTCCTTCAATTCGGTGCGGAAGATGTCATGGTACTTAGTGCATAGGTCCAGGGTTTAAGCCGCTATGTTTTGTGCTATGGATATTCCCGAGTACCAATCTAATCAGCTAACAGAAGCAGACTGGGTAGATCTGCTTAGTGCTCTCGAGGTAGAATGTACATGTTTAAACGCGTTGTATACTCAAGGCTTAAACAATGACGTCAACGGTACGGATTGTACGGGAACTTCCGGAGAGCCAGGCGAGTCTCCAGAAGGTGGAGAAGCTGCTCAAAAGCAAGACCCAGAAGTTACTGACACAGGCTAAGCCCCTGGCTATTCATATCGCCAGTAACGTGGTCGCGATTGTGGCCGTGATAAAGATGACGGGTGGTAATGAGGTTATTCCTGCTGCTGGAGCCGCTGTCCTCGCTACAGTGGCGAGTGCGGTTGTCGGCCGCTGTCTAGGAATAACACATCCCATCCCAAAGATCGCCATCGGTGGTGCCTCCTATACTCTTGCCACCAAGATTATGGGCAAACGCATTCCTCTAATGGAAGCCGCGGTTCTAGGGCTAGTGACGAGTGCTATGGCTGAGATCATCGTGGCCTATGTCTAGCTTTAAGATTCTATACATAATGGAAGCCTGGCAGGTTCATGAGACAACAGTCGCCTACGAGGCATGGTATGGTGTTCCAGAGTCAGTATCGCATAGTCGATCCCGTGGACTGAGGATTTCCAATACCCAGAAACGGTGGTTAGCTCATAAGGTATGCCCCTCTAGAGAAGGCCAGTATCTGGAGCATTGTTACTTATTTCCTTGGCCCACCGTGTGGTCTACCTATGCCCACCTATGACTAGGTTTATAATACATATGTATACACCAACAATGTCTTTGTCACTCACAGACCTAGAGAGCAAAGAGCTAGGTGATCTCGCTCACTTGGGTGAGGCACACCTCGGTTCAGAGGACACTGTTGCCCCTATCTCCTTCCTAGACTTCGGTGAGAAGGGAGACCCTCGGGAGATCCGAGGGACCATCCCAGCTTGAGATCTCATCGGAAACACTGACACGGTAGGACAATCAGCCATCAACAAGGCCAAGACTATACAAGGGGATGGGCATCAAAGACAGGGCAGTGATGTGAGGTATGCTCGGAGTCGATGAGGCTGGTGCCATCAAGGTTATGGCCGAGTCCTACGCACAGAACTGGTTACGGATCTCCTGAAACCACGGAGCTCATTCCAACAAGATGGGGAAAATCTCAAGGTGGGCACCCTCGACCTGAGCCATATCTTGGTGGATGGCACAATGGGTGCTACCGCCAGCTTCCAACTCCCCGGGGTTTTTCAACCTGCCGTTTAAGATCACATAATAAGCATGGATTCTCGAGCTAGCATCATACGGATACTCGAGGTGCTAGACACTGCGAGCACTGACACAGGCCCTCTGCGTTACCTTCTCAGCTGTTGTTGGGATTTCATGCTTGACGCCTCTATTGCATCCTTCATATCCACCGGCGGGACAACGCTAACCACACTGCAGGCAAAGGAGCTGGCACAGGCCCTGGAAGTACTGCCATTTAGTCTCCCAGATATAGACGAGGCCATGGCTGAAGAGCTGCTGACCATCCTCCAGGAGCATGTCAGTGCCATGCAGCAGTAGACCAGATGATGCCGGTCAGGTGGTGCTGATCATTGCCCCGTCAGGACACAGGAAAAACATCTTGCTGCGGACCCTGCTCGCCGAACATCTTCAGTCTCGATACATCCTCCTGGTGTCCGACTCCACCGCTGAGGCAGTCGACAATAACGATCAGTGGTACAATGGTCCAATCACCAAGACGCACAACCTGAAAGCACTGATGGAGAAGCTGCTCGCGGCTCGACTAACTGAACCACTTGTTCTAGTTATCGACAAGCCCGCGATGGACCAGAAGATTCACATACCTCAGCAACATCACAAGACGCATTCGGCACAACAAGATCACTGTCTTCATTTTGCTTTCAGAAGTACACCCGTGAGATATAACCAAATATCCGGCACAATGCAAGGCTTCTGTACTTTAGCTCGAAGAGTGGTCGTGCCTTGCTTGAGACAATATACGACAGCCTGACCCTCAAGGAGACCAAGCAAGACTTCATCGCAGGCATGCAGAAGGTCGCAGATCTATACATACCGCTTCATCTTCAGCAACAAGGAGACAGGGTAGCTCGCACACTTCAAGCCCTCACTGGAGAAGGCTCAGAACTTCAGCTACAAGTTGAATTCAGTCAGGAAGCTCTCATGTCAGTCGGGTTGACATGCCTGATGTGTCAGCTGGGATGTTTTTCAGGCTTGAGGAACTTAGTCCGTGGGATCCGCTACTTGAGGAACTTCTTCAGAAGCTTGAGGAACTTCTTCAGAAATTTGAGGAACTTCTTCAGAAACATCGTCTGTGGACTTCACTGCCCCAGAGGGTTTGGGTAAGTGGTTCTGAAAACTCTATCCACTCAGAATCGGATGCCATGACTCTATTCTTCTGAAACTTCTCGCGGGAGAGCCACTTCAGCCATCTCTTCTTAGCATCTGCCTTGAGAACAGTTTTGATGAGGTAGTCCTGGTAGTTCTCGGCAGGGAATATTCTAAATACTGCCTCGTCTCTCGCCAGCCGCTCGCGCCCTCGTTGAAGATGTGCTCAATGGCCTCCTTGTGGCCGGCGGCCAACCCCACCTCTCTACCTTCGGTGTGACCAGTGGCATGCCCAGCTTCATGGCCCTCAGTCACACAAGTACTGATCTCCGCTCGGAAGTAATTTGTGGCACCAGCCTGTAGATTATCCATCATCCGGTGTTCATCATCAGTGTGGAGGCGGAATACGCCAGCCCACTTCCCGACCGCTAGTAGGTCTTTGGAATCAAACCTAGCCTTCTGGAGAGCTAGAATAACAGGACTCTTAGTGGGTGTCCTGGGGAGATCTAGTGACCTGCCCTGGGTACTGGCAAACTTCCGGTAGAGCATCCAAGTCAATAATTCCTTCGTACATCGGGCCGGTGTGGTCTTCTCTATAGCAGTCAGTATCTCCGCATCAGACGGATCTGGGACTTTGGCTCGCTCTTGGATAACGTTGACATCACGAAGTAGTCGTCGACCCCTGTCAGTCGGCAGCTGTACTGGTTTCTTCATGGATGGTGATACAGGTTTCTTCTGCCCTCCAAAGACAATCTGTTGGAGAACATTACCAAACATCACTATTTAAAAACCTGTATATACAGACTTTAAACATGCAGCAGTATGTACAGCATCCAGATGGGTCAGAAGGACTGTCTGATGGTCATTCGACCTAGTATCCATGATGTGAACCCTTTATCCACAGCGGGGAAGTTCATCGACTTCGCCCTCTCGGGACAGATCCATGAGATTAGGAGCATGACGCTCAAGTTCAAGCTCAAGAGCACAGAGGCGAAGAAGGTAGAGCTCCCGCAGGTGGGGAGCAGATGGGAGATTATGCAGAGCAACAACACGCTGGACACCACCTATGTGAACGATGAGTACCGGGACCTGGCTCCACTGGCTCATGGACCTTCCTACTATACGAAGGGGAAAGGGTACTATGCCGTCGGATGTAATGATGGCTTCACAGAATTCGACTTACAACCAGATGTAGAAATACCTGTCGCAGTGCCACTCTTCTCCCTCGAGAACACACACGTGAACCCGGCCTTGATGCAGGACAAGCTCTTCCTCTGGGTGTACACCAAACATCTTCCGGATGTAACGATGACCTCTCTGCGACTTGAGGTCGGGCATGATGAGAATGACCAGGAACTAAAACATGCGGGCACTAGACAACGAATCCTACATATAGAGCGAGAGCATCAGGTTGAGGCCACGGCTAACCAGCGTCTAGAGTTGACATTGCAACGAATGCCTCGGAATGCGTAGCTGTAGCACTTGTTTCAGAAGGGAGGGGTGGGGGAGCTAGATGACTTCAAACTTGTGGTGGCTGAGACCAATGTACTCGGTGAGGTGCGTGATTTGGCAGATTGCTGTCTCTATCGACAGAAAACAAAGTCATATGCCCTACTCAGCCTGACCAGTGGCCATGAGGATCTCGAGTCGGCGCTCGAATGTCAGTGCCTCCTCGAAGGAAGGGACATCCCACCTAACCATGGCAACTATCACAACTTTCATGTTAGGAACCTGCACAGAGAGCGAGGGGGCACTCGCTTGCTCGGAGTAATGGTGCTATGCTTTGGACATAGCAAGGTTCACTTCTCACAAAATGGAGGTATTCAGCTTGAATGCACGTAGGGCATAACTCCAGCAGCTCTCCCAGCTACCACCGCTCCTACAACAGCCACTACTACTATGGCCTCGGCCGTCTTCTGACCTCCTAATGCCTCATAGTCGAGCGTCGGCTCGGAAAGCTTTACAGCCTCATAGTACTCATCGAGACTTATCGGCCTCGTGGATGCTCTGGAGCTTGAGCCGTCAGCGTGCCTCCGTTTGGTGGATATGCTCGAGTGCCTGTCTGTACTCAAACTTCTCCTTAGACAGCTTCTCCATCGCCTGGTTATGATGTTTTCTCTCTACCTCCACCGCCTTATGGTCAGCAAAGCTGAGACCCCAGTTCGCCAACGCAAGCACGCCTGCATTCAAGATTGCGGATGCCATGTCTATATATAGCGAGTTTAAAGCACTTGTATAGTCAGCAGGAACTGCAAGCAATGTATCAACCAGAAGCTTTTGAGGATCCAGTTGAGGATGACTATGATGAAGACAAGGACAATGATGAGGATGCCTATGATGAGGACTATGATGGTGATGATGTAGAGCCAGAATCCGGCTGACTAATCCACCGAGCCAAGGGAATTTATCATACCTACGTGAAGCCCACTAGCGGCAGTTGGGGCTCTGATTGCTCTGTTCATGATGAAGGCTGGTGAGACGGTCCGCAAAATTGCCAACAATGCTCTCCATGCAGTTGAGAAGATCTCTGAGGCTATTCCAGCCATCACCTCGAGGGTAGGCACATTCTTTGGCGTTGCCGGTCCATGGCTCCTGTATGTTGCGATAGCCCTCGCAGTCATCTGGGCTACCGAACATTTAAGATATGCTATATAAGATGGCTTCTCTGCATGACCTCTTCAAGTCCCTTAACTGACAAGCCTTTGTCGATAAGCTTTCTTTCAGTGATGGCACCAGCGGTGCAGCGATTAGACAGCAGTGTTCACAGATATTCGAAGAGGTGTTTATCGATAGTCGGATGAACGATGGTCGTGTGTTCATCTGTCTAGAGTTTGCCCAAGCTGTACAGGAGAGGACAGGAGTCGACGTCAGCGATGAAATCCGAGGTCTTGACAGCCTCTCTTGAAGATCTCTATTACCGGCCCGGTGGCTATTATCATGAGCCTTACCAGCTGCTCGAGGCTGCACGTCGCAAGGGTCTATAGATTCACCTTGGAGATGGTTAGCCAGTGGCTTACCAGACAGGCGATGTGGCAGATCTACAGACCTCGTCCACGACACATTGGGTATGCACACTTCAATGAACCTGTCCCGAACAGAGTCTATCAGGCCAATGTACTGTTCCTTCCACAAGATCTGGTCTGTTCCAGAGGAACATGCAAGACCAACAATTACGCCCTCACCATTGTCGATGTTGCCAGTAGATACAAGGCAGCAGTGCCTCTCACGGATAAGTTCGCAGGTCAGGCGGTTGCCAGGTTCCGGAGTATCTATGAGGACCCGCAACATCCCCTCCAGTGACCAGAGTTGCTGCAAGTGGATGAGGGTAAGGAGTTTAGAAGTGAAACTGTGGCCCTCATGCGGAAACATGGGGTGGCGATTAGGTGAGGTGGGACATCACCGTGTCCAGGCTATCGTCAAGCCGTGGAACCGGACACTGGCAGAGAGGCTGTTCCCACATCAGTATGCTCAGGAGATGGCTTTCCCAGTGGGCGGTCGTTCCAGGGTATGGATGAGAGGGTTGCCCATTGTGGTGGAGAGATCAAATGCTGAGGTTACTAGGCTGATAGGACAGAAGCCAGTCAAGGCCATTCAGCGATCCTTTGACCCAACATCGATGCTCTATTCATGAGCTGTGCTCGGTGGACAAACTTCTGTCCGATTCCCTGGTTCGTTATTTGTATGAGCCTGGCAAGTGGGAGGGTGGACGTAGGTGGGCAACTGACCCCAACTGGTCGATGTGCGCTGCACTACCCGGCACGGTCGGAGAGTCGTCCTAGGCGGCTGTTTGTACGAGAGTAGTTCCAGTTTATCCCTACAGACACCCAGCTACCTTCACCTCTGAGAGTAGACATCCTCCACTGACTGTCGATTGAACATGTAACATGATGCTCATACCCCCAGCTCTTCGATGAAAGCATCCATTGGAGTGATGACAAATAAATTTTCAATCCACAATTTCTCTGGAAATCTGGATGAATATATCAAAATATTCTCTGAAATGGGGTTATTACAATGTAGTCTAATTTGAGCCAAGGTAAAAGGCATAACTTTTTAGAACAATATATGCATCAGTTGCGTCTAGTTTTGCAACGTCTTATTACGGAAAGGGAAGCGATTTACAAAATCTGCAAACCTGACATTCGGTTGTTTTCGAATTCGCTATTTCATACATAATATGTAACCGAAAATCTCCGCTTTTACATAGACATGCGTACATAATTGTTTTAAAGGGCCTGATATCCGAGTACGTAAGCTGATTACCCGTTTTCGGCAACGGGTGTCACTGTATCACACGAGTCTGATTGGTCGAGAATACACTCATATTAATGAGATTTAGTAAAGATGGCGTCAACTGTTTAGAAAATAACATATTTTTGCGTGTGCAATACATCAATCTATGTACAGTTCATGTATGCCACAGACTAAAGAATAGACAGATAATGCAGAATAACGAAACTGTCAATCAGAAAGTGTGATGCCTATATATTTTACCGCTTCGCCATCTTAACTCAGACTTATTATTACTGACAGTGCTTGATATATATATATATATATATATATATATATATATATATATATATATATATATATATATATATATATATATATATATATATATATATATGTTCATGACCGTGGTTTATTTGTACAGAGAGAATTAGCTCTTGATTGTGAACCGCTATGGCAAGACGAAGGTTAAGTGATCGTGTGAAATGGCAAATCATAGGCATGCATACCACTGGTATGTCATGCAGAGAGATTGGCAGACAGCTGAACATTAACCATACTGTAATCAGTCGTTTGATTGCAAAACATGGGCAAACTAACGAGGTGAAGGACAGGCCTAGATCTGGAAGACCGAAGAAGACTACTGCCCGTGATGATCGAGACCTAGTACGCCTTGTTAGGAGATCTCCATTCACCAACAGCAGAGTGCTCAGCCAGCAATGGGAAACGCGCAATAGAGTGTCAATGTCTACCGTCAAAAGGAGACTGTATGCTGCTGGCATGAAAGCTAGGAGACCTGTCAGACGTCCTCTCCTCACTGCACACCACAAAGAGGAGCGTCTGAGGTGGTGCAACGAAAGAAGACACTGGAACATGAGATCCTGGAGACGGGTACACTGGTCCGATGAAAGTCGGTTCCTGCTTCATGCCACAGATGGTCGAACTCGTGTATGGAGGTCCAGACGCACGGCGTACGACCAACGTAACATCATGGAAGAAGTTCCATTTGGTGGAGGTTCCGTTATGATATGGGGGTGCATCTCATTTGATTGTAAGCTGGATCTGTTGACTGTACCTGGAACACTAAATGGACAAAGATATCAAGATTCCATACTGGATAGAGTTGTGGTCCCTCATTTTGTAAATCATGCACCTGGAACCCACCCTATATTCATGGATGACAACGCCCGACCACATCGTGCTAGAGCTGTGCATGAATACCTCCGCCAGAATGCCATCGAAACCCTACCATGGCCAGCAAGGAGCCCTGACATGAACCCTATTGAGCATATCTGGGACATTCTGGGAAACATGGTGAGAAGGAGGGATCCTCCTGTGCAGAACCTACATGAATTAACAGACGCACTCCATCTTGAATGGCAACGAATACCACAATGGCGTATCAGTCGGTTGGTGACCAGCATGAGACGTCGTGTCCAGGCCGTCATCCAGGCACAAGGTGGATATACCCGGTATTAATAATGACAGTCTCAAACTCGTGCACAGATGTTAAACTTCGTTTTCAGACACCATTAATGACAATCTAGCCACGTGTGTCAACTGTAGGGCAATAGTTGTCAGTTGTGTCAACGTAACCATATTCAGGCCTCATTTTCAAGTTCAAACAAAAACATACAGTGTTTCCCCACCATCATAATCAGCATTCCTCTAGTTGCATTATTACCTCTTGCACTAAGATGGATGGGTACATAAATGTTTATGCTATTGCTTTCTTCATAGCACATGAATATACCCTTGCATGTGCGTAAAAATAGGGTGGTGCTTAACTTTTGCACAGGTGTATATATATCCTTAGCAGTGACATCACATTTACTAAAAAAAAAATGATAATGCAGGTTACTGGGCCAATATTGACCTAGTAACCTGCATTATCAGGGAAGTGGGCCCCAAATCAAAACCAATGAATTATCACATTTTACCCATTTGACCTGAAATCCCAGAATTCCACTTTTACAGTCATTATATAAGTATGATGTTGAATATTTTGAAAGCAATTTAACTGGAAGCTGGCTTTCAGTCAAATTAGTTTCAAAATATTCAACAAAATTTTGACACATTCGTAACAAATTTATTATTTTCTCTTGTCGGTTGAAATGGTTAATTCAATAGTAGAAGCACTTCATTGTTGGAGTATTATATACTGTGTTTGATTTCTGCGCTAAAGTCTGAGGGTGGTGTCATAGGTCCTAACAGTACATGTATATAGTATATTATTGGTGGCATTGTAAACATGGAATCAGACACTGATCGTAATGGTGAGACAGCTAATGTGTTGGACAGTGAATCTTGTGAAGACGACATATTTGACGATGAGGAAGCCACCACTACTGGAAAGACTTGAAGATGAACTTGAAGCTGGTACACTACAGATTGAGTGAACTTCTCCAATCAGTGACAAAGAGTTTGCCCTGAAGTTTGGGCTATTTTGGTGCATTCACCATGATCACTTGTGCCGTTTTTATTTAATTAACTGTTAAAGTTTGTTCTATTGAATAATTAGCTCTAACTATCATGATTAGATATAACAATAACACACCCAGAGTTAGTAGATAGTCGCTGTTATAAGAATTGTGCATTTTAGCAATTGACCCTTTAACACTCCAGCTGGTGAAAACATGTGCTGTAGTGGCCTTGAGAAATGTCCATATGCAGAACAAGAGAATTATTTTTTGGAAAAATTACCACTGGAATGAGTGTCTCCATAACAAGCCACTGGTAAATTTTTAGCTCACCTGGCCTAAAAGGCCAAGTAAGCTTGTCGTGGCGACCGTCCGTCGTGTGTCTGTCGTCCATCCATCATCCGTCCGTCAACTTTTCCTTTAAACGACTTCTCAAGAACCACAGGGCCAATTTCAGTTATATTTGGCAGGAAGCATCCTTAGGGCATAATGATCCAAGTTTGTTCAAATAAAGCCGATCAGCCAATTAAGCCAGCGGCCATCTTGGATTTTTGGCGATTTTTAGAAACGTCTTTAAAAATCTACTCCGAAACGGCTTGAGGAATTGAAGGAAACCTTATGAAATATGATCTAGAGCAAGAGCTCAACCAAATTTGTTCAAGGGAACTTAATTGGGCAAATGGTTTGGCGGCCATCTTGGTTGACATAGTTTTAGTGAAAATAACCTCTTCTCCAGAACCGCTGAAGGGATTGGGCCGAAATTTGGCAGACATTATTAGGGACTAAGGGCCAGTAAGGTTTGATCAAGAGAAGTTGATTTCGTCAATAAACATGGCCACCATGGGCCAATCAAAATATAGCATGTTTGGCGGCGATATTGGATTTTTTTATTTGATGGATTTTGAGGCCGAAATTGGTTTTATATAGGTTTTTGGGTATTCTGATCTCAAATTTGCAATTTTTGAAACTGTCGGATAAATGGTTTGGTGGCCATCTTGGATCATTTTCCCGCCAAAAGCTCCCATACTAAAGCAATAGGAAATTTAAAATATCTTCTCGAGAACTACTGGGCCGATTCCAATTATATTTGTTCAAACGAAGCCGATCGGCAAATTTGGCCAGTGGCCATCTTGGATCTCGGCAAATTTTTAGAAATGTCTAAAAATCTCGTTCTTCGAAACCGCTTTGGGAATCGATTCAAAACTTATGAAACCTCATCTAGGCAAAGAGGTAAGCCAAGTTTGTTCAAGACAACTTGATTGACCGAATGGTTCAGCAGCCATCTTGGATGACCTAGTTTTCCCGAAAACGACTTCTCCAGAACCGCTGAATGGATCAGGCCAAAATTTGGGAGATATGATTAGGGACTAAGGGCCATTAAAGTTTGTTCAAGGGAAGTTGCTCCGCCGTGGGCCAATCAAAATGTAGCATGTTTGGCAGACATATTGGATTTTTTTATTTGATGTATTTGAGGCCAAAATTGGTTCTATATATATATGTTTTTGGGTACTCTGGGCTCAAATTTGCAATTTTCGAAACTGTCAGATAAATGGTTTGGCGGCCATCTTGCATAATTTTCTCGTCAAAAGCTCCCATGCTAAAGCAATGGGAAATTTTAAATGTCTTCTCGAGAACTGCCGGGCCGATTTCAAATATATTTGCCAGGAAGCATCCTTAGGGCATAAGGATCCAAGTTTGTTCAAATGAACACGATCGGCCAATTTGCCCAGTGGCCATTTTGGCAATTTTGGATTTCGGCCAATTTCAGGAAATGTCTAAAAATCTTCATCGAAACCACTTGGGGAATCTTCATGTAGGCCAAGAGGTAAGCCAAGTTTGTTCAAGAGGACTTGATTGACCAAATGATTCGGCGACCATCTTGGATGATCTGGTTTTCATGAAAATGACTTCCAGAACCGCTGAAGGGATCAGGCCGAAATTTGGGCCATTAAAATTTGTTCAAGGGAAGTTGATCCATCAAAAAAACATGGCCGCTGTGGGTCAATCAAAATGTAGTGTGTTTGGCAGCCATATTACACTTGCAAAAATGTTCACAAACGACTTTAAAAGACTGCTAAACCACCCACCAACAATTTTGACAAAAATTGATGGTGCTGCCGGTGAGCGACACAGACCCCTTGGGCCTCTTGTCACAAATTTATTAGTCCCCTACCGGTAAAACTGGGGGGTGGGGGGTGGGGGGACTAAAGGTTTGCACTCCGTCTGTCTGTCTGTCCGTCTGTTCTCCGCACTTTTTCGCAGTCCTTCAAGGTATTCAACTGAGAATTGGTATATTTCTTTGTTATGAGAAGTTACAGACCAAGTTCGAATTTCAGGCGTATGCGTCAATTTTTGATGGAGTTATGCCCCCTTTCGACCTATGAAATACGAAAAGTATTAGTTTTCCACACCTTTTTTCGCAGTCTTTCAAGATATTATACTGAGAATTGCTACATAGCTTTCTTATGAGAAGTTACATACCAAGTTCGAGTTTCAGGCATATGAGTAAATATTTGATGGAGTTATGTCCCCTATTGACTTTTGAAATACAAAGATATCAGCTTTCAAGACTTTCCTTCTCCTTCACCATATATAACTGAAACTATTGCTATGTTATGAGAAGTTACAGATCAAGTTCGAGTTTCAGCTGCTTTTGACAATTTTTAATGAAGTTTTTGACTGTCAATCTAACGATTTATATCACCAGGTAGGGAAGATGTATTGCAAAGCAATACTTGCAGAAGGCTTGTTAGTCCCCTCCGGTAAAACCGAGGGGGGACTATAGGTTTGCACTCCGTCTGTCCAGCTGTCTGTCCGTCCATCCATCCATCTGTCCGTCTGTCGCAGTTGGTTTTCCGCACTTCTTTTCGCAGTCCTTCAAGGTATTCAACTGAGAATTGGTTTATTGCTTTGTTATGAGAAGTTACAGACCAAGTTCGAGTTTCAGGAGTATACATCAATTTTTGATAGAGTTATGCCCCCTTTCTAATTAAGAAATACGAAAAATAGTAGCTTTCCACACTTTTCCACACTCTTTCAAGATATTTCTGCGAAAATTGGTTCATCGCTTTAGTATACGGAGTTACAGAGCAAGTTCTAGTTTCAGACATTTTCGTCAATTTTTCATGGAGTTATGCCCCCTTTCGACATGCAATATGAAAAATATTAGTTTACCGCACTATTTTTCGCAGTCTTTCATGATATTATACTGAGAATTGCTACATTATTTTGTTATGAGAAGTTACAGACCAAGTTCGAGTTTCAGGCGTATGCGTAAATCTTTGATGAAGTTATGCCTTCTTTCGACCTATGAAATACAAAAAATATTGGTTTTCCGCCCTTTTTCTCAGTCTTTCAAGATATTCAACTGAGAATTGGTACATTACTTTATTATGAGAAATTACAGAGCAAGTTCTGGTTTCAGGCGTTTGCGTCATATTTTGATGGAGTTATGTCCCCTTTCGTCTTATGAAATACAAACATATTAGCTTTCAAGACTTTTCTTCTCCTTCACCATAACTGAGACTTGGTTTATTGCTATGTTAAGAGAAGTTACAGATCATGTTCGACCTTCAGCTGCTTTTGACAATTTTTAATAAAATTTTGACTGTCAATCTCTAAAGATTTATATCACCAGGTAGGGGGCATGTATTGCAAAACAATACTTACAGAATGCTTGTTAGTCCCCTACCGGTAAAACCGGGGGTGGGGGGGGGTACTATAGGTTCGCAGTCCTTCAAGGTATTCAACTGAGGATTGGTTTATTGCTTTGTTATGAGAAGTTACAGACCAAGTTCGAGTTTCAGGCATATACGTCAATTTTTGATGGAGTTATGCCCCCTTTCTAGTTAAGAAATACGAAAAATATCAGCTTTCCGCACTTTTTTTCGCCCTCCTTCAAGATATTTAAGCGAGAATCAGTGCATCGGTTCAGTATAAGGAGTTACAGAGCAAGTTCGAGTTTCAGACATTTTCGTCAATTTTTCATGGAGTTATGCCCCCTTTCGTCTTATGCAATACGTAAAATATTAGTTTTCCACACTTTTTTTCGCAGTCTCAAGATATTATAGTGAGAACTGCTACATTGCTTTGTTATGAAAAATTTAGCAGAAATTGTCAAAACGCTACTCATTAACCGCTTGACAGATTGCAACCCTAGTAGGCTGGACATAAATTGCTAAAATGCATATTCTCCATTACTGCTTGGTGGATTATATCCAAATTTGGCTGGAAGGATTCTGTAGTAGTTGGCTTTAGAACTTCCATTCAGAATTTTGTGTGGTAATTTTTGGTGGCCATTTGGATTGTTTGAAAACTCTCGAACCATTTAAAAGCCTACTCCTTAATTAGTGTCCCAATTTCAACGAAACTTATGTGGAATGATCATATGGCTGTAGGCTGTTCAAACAAGAACAACAATCAATGTTGAATATGAAGATCAAAATGATTTTTATATTTCTTTTTTTTGTGTATCTACACTTTTCGATCCTTATGGAATGCAATTCAAACATTCAGTAGTTTGTCGCAAGTTATAGTATGTGTTGACTATAGAAATAACTGACGAAATAAACTGAAATTATGCAACCAATTTACTTTATTCATGTTTGTTTTAAAACGGTTTTATACCGAAACTTGAACATTATAAAATTACTTTTGTTAACACTTATCCCTATGTATAATTCTGTGCTTAGCAACAACCGTCATCAGATGAGATATTTTGCCAGTTCGCCTGTGTCCACCTCATTTGAAAAGAAAAATAGGAAGTGGAAATTATATAAGGGTATACAGGCAACCTGATGAATATTTTGAAAATAGTTTTAATAGATAGATAGATAGGTATGTACATACTCAGTATATTATATAGGTAGTCTTTTTTTACATAGTAGTGGCCTCTGCTGGCAGCCCTTATTGCCATACACCGTCCAGGATAGCGTTACAGGCCCTTGGGCCTCTTGCTGATAAGCCTTCTAAATTTATTAAGCTAAAGGTAAGCTAAAGAGGTCGAAGTAGTGAACGTGGTCGATTGCTATGACACATCATCGACCAAGCAATCTAGTTATCACTTACTTTCCATCGTCAGATAGATCCAAGTTATCAGAGATATCCGCTGTAACCCACAGCCTAAAATTTTCTTTTGATCGCATCCAAGGTTGTTAAATCTTAATGTATGATCACACAACCTCCTTTGTTAAGATTTGAGCAAAATCTGACTAGTTTGTTTCCAATATATCCATAGATTAAAATTTGTACCCAATCTGGATCCAACTTGTTTTTTGTCCAGATCACAGCCAGTCTGGAAATCCTTGTTTAGGTTATGTTGCTTTTTTAATGTCGTCTAATAGTACACAGCTGTCAAGGCATCATGACATTAGTTCAACCAATCAGATTTGCCATTGATGGCTTTTCCAACAATATCTCTGCCAATCAAAGATAACGAGGTTAAATATATACGCGATGACGTCATCAGAATGGATTGGTGTTCCAGTTCAAGACGATTGTCCATTCGGCATTAGATATATCGAGATTTTCACTATAAAAATGCAGAAATTAGATGAATCCCTGCGAAGAAACACTAAATTAAATATATCTGATAAATCCAGCCACAACTTGACGTAAATAAGTTAAAATCTGCTGTACGAATTGCTCAAAGTTTGCAAAACACGCGAGATACATGTATGGAGGAAAAGTGTACTGATAACCGGGTCTTCTTAGACTAGGAACCGAGTACCCGTTTGCTTCTAGCCATAGGACGCTGCGAAAGAACCGGAGATCCGCGGTTGGAGTTGATGGCGCGTTTAATTTATCAATGATGCATCTTGAAATTTAAACAAACGCGCCATGTTTAAGTAAATCACGGGGGAGGAGAGGAGTGATAACGACATACTGGGTCTGTCCGCTTGTTGTCTGCGTGTCGACCCAGGGAAGGCGGTGACCCCTAGCCTGCTAGATTGATGCCTATTGGCTCCATGGTGTGGAGCTGGTGGATCCAGTGACATTCCTTTTGTCTCCTCCATTTGGTGGATGCCTCGTCCTCGGGGTCCGAGGAGAGGACCTGGATTATTCTGAATTGCATGTCTATTCTGGAATGTCCAGGTCTATTAAAGTGCCGAGAGACTAGAGTGTCATACGTTTCATTATTGTGGAGGTTGGTGATAGGGCGTAGGTGCTCTTGGATGCGGATTTTAAAGGTGCGTACTGTCTCTCCTACATATTGTTTCTTGCAGACAGAACATGTCAATAAGTAGACTATGTTTCTAGTCTGACAGTTGCCGGTTATTTTTGACCTGTAAGAAAGTCCAGTGTGGGTTCTGGAGAAGAATCTGTCCTGCATCATGTTGCAGATGTTGCAATTTTTTGTGGTGCATGGGATAAGGGGATTTCTGTGAGGTAGTGTTCTGCCTACCGTAGGTAGTTTAGCCCTGACTATTGAGTCTTTGATGGTTTTATTTCGTCTAAAGCCAAACAATGGCGGTTCTGGGAAGGCCAGCCTGCATTTGTGGCTGGCTTCCAGAATTGGCCAGTATTTCTTGATGGTATTTTTGAGGAAGAGGCCTGTGCGATTGAAGTCGCATACGAAAACCGGTTTGGATGGATTGATGTCTTTTTTAACTTTCTGGCGGGTGAAGGAGGTTGTCTCTGTTTTGTGCGTGAGCTTTTTGCCTGGCTGTGTCTAGGATTGTGTGTGGGTACCCTCTGTTCGCGAAGTGGCCTAGTAGGGCTAGGCTATTTCTGTCAAAGTCTTCTAGATGGGTAAAGATTCGTCTGAGTCTCAAAAGCTGTCCATATGGGGACGCGTCTTTGCAGACAGATGGTACCCAGGCTTCTTGCATGGCGCCGGCCGTCCGCCAAGATGGCTCCAGTGTCTCTTCGTCCTGTGACGACTTCTGGGTCTGAGGATAAGAAGGCTGAAGAGGAGAGGCTGTTGCGGCCTGAGATACCACGGGTGGAGTGTATGGAGGTTGATTCCGCAGCCATGAGAATGAGGTCAACTTCAAATCATATAACCACAAGGTTAACAAATTTGCAGAGTGGTGTGAATGAAAGGGTGTTGATTCAGCAAATAGCAGACTTTCTCTGTGAGCTGTTCTTTACAGGACTAGCTCCTGTCATTATTGCCAGATACAAGTAAGCTTTTGCATCAGCTATCCCTTGTCTAGCCAACAGGGATAGTCCAGAGGTGGCCCAGTTAAACGTGATGGTGAAGGGAATGAGCACTCTCCGACCGAGATGACCGGTAGTCATTCCAGCCTGGAGTCTATCTTTGGTGCTTAATGTGCTAGTCTAAAGCATCTGACTCTTAAGGCAGTTTTTCTATTGGCAGCTTCCTCAGCTAGAAGGCGCAGTGAGATCCATGCACTTTCAGCAGAGAGGGACCGATTTATTGTCTCTGGAGAGGATCTGCAACTGCTGCCAGGAGCAGAATTTATGTCAAAGAATCAATCTTTGAAATATCCCGGCAAACTGATCATACCGAAACTAACTAGGTTTGATCGTGATGCCCGTGCCTGGTGTCCAGTCCGTGCTTTGACCAAGTACAAAAAATGGACAGACTCTACGGTCAAATGATAGACATCTGTGGATCTGCCATAAGAAGCCATATGGTGCCTCACCCATGGATACTATCTCTCGTTGGGTAGTAGAATGCATTCAGACTCCCCACGAGATTGCGACCGGGCACCAGGTGCAATGTGCTAGGGCTCACGATGTTAGAGGAATAGCTTCCTCGACCACCCTATTCAATGGTGTCCCGTTAGACGACATCATGGCCATTGCACAATGGCACTGTGAGTCCTCTGTCACGGATTACTATATGAGGAATATGTCAGACGCCGCCAATCCACTTGCTTTAGCTGTTTTGAAACGATAGTCTAGTGACAATTCTGCTCATCTCCTTTTGATAACTTTGTAAAGCAAAAGTAGTAAGAACAGACATGGTCAAGCGAGAGGAATTCAACCGTATGGGACACGTTTGGTCGAAAGTGTGTTGGTTGGTGGCTCCACGTCTGAAATCCATAATTCATGAGGTAATTCAAGTTTGACAGTTTTTTGTATTATATTTATTGTACTACTTTCAGGTAGAGATTGTCACCAATCAGCGTGATTAATTCCATATGGAATTAATCACGCTGATTGGTAACAATCTCTACCTGAAAGTATTACAATAAATACAATAATTAGCTACCTGTCACCATGCTCCCCCCTTGGAGATGCTTATGACGTAATCACATTACGTCATACCTGCACGACGTCACACTGACGTCTCTAATGTTACAACATACTTAACGATCTTAATTTCATAACTTTAGTAGCAATCAGCAAGTTTAAACCGAATCTTAGCAATAGTTCATAACGAGCTGGGGACAGTCGCCCTCCAACAAATTTTAGATGAATTATAAGGTAAGAAAAATGGCACACAGCCATCTCAACACCACACGCATCCTTCTAAACTATAGATTGTTAAAACTTTAACATCTTAGCTACTATACAATGATTTTCGAATATACACATCCCAGTAAAAACTACTGTGACAAAGTGTCTACACATTTCCTCTGATGAGTATAACCCAAACATGGGTACGAAACGCCAGGAGTCTGGATCAAATATGGAAGGCCCATTGACAAATGGACCAATGCCTTGTTATAACTTTTTATTTAGAGATCTATCTCTTAAACCCGATGTATAAAACTATACAATTCGGGTACATAATAACCCCCAAACTGGGTACAATCGGGTACACGCACAATTGGGTACATGCACAATCGGGTACACCAACACATATTAAACAAACCCTCGGGTACACCAAAACTCGGGTACAAAAAGTACACAGATTTTTACCAAATCTGTTACCCCTCTGCACATTTGTGTTTCAGGCGAGATGCATATTCGTGAGTTCTCTCCCTTTTTAGATGAAAGGGGGCGGGGTGGGCACGGTGATGTGAATCTGATTCGGTCCCAAACTTGTCGGTCCTTCCAGGTCTCCGTGTGACAAGTTTAAGTGACTGTCTAAGTTCTTTCTCCAGGGGCAAAAGAGGTTTTGTATGGCTTGCCCCTTCCCACCAGGTTACTGACTAAATCTGGTGTTATCAATAAGTAATGTAATCAAATGTTAAGTATTGATCGAAGGAGAATGAAGGAAATTTTAACTTCCCTTTCTCCTAGATCTAACAATACTTAGCATTACATTAGGAACCCTGCCTCCCATTCCCACAGAGGCAAGCCATGGGTTGTTCTCTTGTTTGATAGCTATGCAAACAATATGAGCGGCTATGGCAGGCGGGTACCCGGTTGTTGGGAACCGGGTACCTGGTTCCAGGAGCCGGTAGGGCTTTCTAAATCTAGATTCCTAGAGACCAGCTTCAGGGTACACATAGCTGTATTATCAATAAGTAATGTAATGGTAAGTATTGTTAGATCTTGGAGAAAGGAAAATTGAAATTTCATTCATTTCATAAATATGGCCAATAGAAGCATACGAAATCAAGGGTGATGATTTGACTGTACCGAGTCCTGCTTTCTTGAGGTCACCTCGTAGCATGCTTAACAGATTTATGCAATGACAATGGCTCCTGGCTTTGTATTTGCTGTCTCCGAGTAAGGCGAATTCCTAGGCTCTCTGTGCTGGTGTGTCCCCTGGCATCTTTAGCACATGACCAAACATGGACCATCTTAGCTGGGCGACGTTTATGGACAGCAGCAATGTGTTAAACAACTTGTATAGTGCATCATTTGGCAATTCTGCTGTCTGGCCATCGATGTCCAGTGATTGAGCGTAGGAGTTGGCTGGTGGCAGGCATCAAGTTTGTCTAGAGCTGCCCTTGGTGCTGCCCAGCTGTATAAAGGTGTACTTTATACAACATTAATGATACGCAGGTTTCATTGTATAAATGTAGTCTTTTTGTCAAGGGCATCTTTGATCTACTAATCCATAGCTTCCAGAAGGACTACATGTATATTCCTCAGGATGCAGCAATGTAAGCGGTACTACAAAGCAGTGAGCCTACGATTTTACGTTTCCTCCATGGTTCGCCACCACGAAGTGGATTGTGATTTTCTTTAGTTTCATGCTTTGTAGATAGGTATATGTCGGTGAACTCTGTTTTGGATTCATTCATAGAGATTCTCAATTTTTAGTTTGCTTGCAGCTGTTGGGAGAAGTTCATCAAGGGATCTCTTTTCCTCGTCTATGAAGTCTACATTGTCGGCATATTCCATCGGCATACCCAGTATGGACACTGGGTGTTTGGTCGTGTGGAATTTTCCGCACATATTCAATGCAGCTGCAAGGTAACAAACGGGTGGAAAGCGCAGGGGATAGACCATCTCCCTGTGGGGAGCCGATTAATGTCTCAAACTCTGCAGACTGCACTGACTTGACTCATACTCTCAGCCTGGTGTCTACAAGCAGTCATCTCACTAGTCATAGCTCAGCTTCATTGAAACTGGCCTGTCATAGTCCATCTAGGATCTTTGAGCTTTTAATTGTGTCGAAGGCCCGTGACATGTCAATGCACATTTTGTGGAAATCCTAGTGCTTGGGAATGACTACTGACACAAGCATGCATTGGGCATATACATTGTCTGCACTGCTGCGTCCACGTTTGAAGCCACTAACATGATCCGTTGAAGTCATCGATCTTGTCTCGGATGCGGCATAGAGTAACATTGGATAGGATTTTCCATATGTTGTTGGGGAGAACAATGGGCCTCAGATTGGCTGGGTGGGGAGGCCCAGGTGGCTTCTTGGGCTTAGGCCTAAGCGTCTTAAACGATCTTGCTTATTGTTTATTAAAGTGACTTCACCTGTCATCTCATCATGAAGTTTAGCAGAGCGATTTCCACCCATCTAATTCCCAGTTTTCTGAGATAGGTGGAAATTATCCCTGTCACACAACATTAGAATAGTAATGGAAAATAGGGTAATGGACAATACATGTGAATTAACTAGCACTCACACAGGCTTAAAATCCAGTTGTAAGGTGAAGCCATGTATGTATTGCAACACAAGTAATTAGTATACATCCTCATAGTTACACAGTGCCATAAACAATGCATGAGTGAAAGAAAACAAGAGTTCACATACACTATGGCGCAGTAATAATGTAACTTTAAAACGTGACTAAAATGGTTGGAAAACTCAACATGTTCTAAAACTCCTTTTTGAATTTGACTTATGAGAAAATTAATTTCTTTTATCATATGTAATTTTGGACTAGCCTGCAATAAAGTTTGTCATCTTTGAGACAAAACATTTACCCATGTTCAAAATTTAGCACTGGACTGGGCTATCGAGCCAGTCATTCCAGTAGTAAATTTTCTAAATTAGTCTTCTTGTTCATGTTGGTCTGCAAATAGACATTTCTAAATACCAATGTAGAATCTGGTTTTCACCGGTTTGACCAGTAAAATCTTAAAGACTATAGTAACTAATTGTTTGTGTCCAATAAGGTGGTCACTCAAAATATGTATCACTGTATCCTTCAATTATGTGAAGCAACTCAAGTAGAAATCTATGCAGATATTTACAGATGTGGAGGTAAGTAGCGGTCTGCCATGATTGTAAAGCCATTCATCTGAATCGAACAGACATCACACATAAATAAAGTTTATGAGATCTGAGTGTCATAAAGAATCTTCCCCCATCACTGCTCAATGGATACCATTCAAATAACCACTATTGATTTGTCATGTGACCTTACTTATGGGTAATAAATGCATGGAGGTGGGCGGGACATAGCTAAAAGTAGAAAGGTCCATTCAGTTACTCCTGATAAATATACAAATCTTATAAAGATGCATGACATGTGATTCAGTATTCCTTATTATTATTGTGTACATATAATTATATCTATACACATTTTACACATTTTATTCAGGATGCCCATGAACTGTTTCATGTTCTTACACAAACACTTGATGAGGAGGTGACACGATTTCCTAGCCTTGTCTCACTGTTTGATCTCAACACGCTACAGGTATACACCACATTGTGAACTGTTTTAACATAGATTACTCAATGCTAAATTCTGTTCACTCAATTCTCAACAAATATTATATGAAAATTGTGTCATGTTTTCTCTGATTCAGTTGGTGATAAATGAACATATGAATTAATTTTAGGCCAAGTGAATACAGTCAAAGTATTAAGTGAGCATATAAGGTAGACACAAAATGACACTTCGAATGTCGCCATACATCAGCAGAAAAAATTGTGTAGTTTTCTTATGATGATGGCATCATTACTAGAATGGAAGGAATTCCACTTCATGAGTTGCGTGACTGTTAGCATGGTTGGCAAAACAATTTATAGTTGGTAAAGACTAATTTCACCAGCCAATAGAAAACTCTCTAACCTTTAACTTGATACCTCATTCATATTCATATTCAGTTAAAAGATTAACGAGAAATTGCATTACTAAGCCATAAATTACTGCAAAAATCAGCAAGATTGGGTTCGTTCTTGCATTAGCCAACTTTGAATGATTCATACAACATATTTTTTGTCAAATTATATCGATTTAATGCGGGATTTATCTGAAGATATTTTGAATTTAGTAAATATAGCTATCTGAAGTAGCCTAATTTCTTGTTTTTGAATTTGAAAATCATGATAATTATGCACCCATATAGATATATGGCAAGTATATAGCATTTGGCTTTTCCGTCCATTTGTCCACTAGTCTGTTACCTTGTTAGACTGTTTATCTGTGCCAATTTTAATTTCTGTCTAATAACATAACTCAGTTCTATTAGTGATATCATCAAAGAATTTGGCTCGTCTGATGCCCTTGTGCTTCCATAGAACTGTATTGATTTTGATGTCAAAAGGTCCATGTCACGGTGACCCAATTAAGCAAATTGGGTTGCATTTCCAGATGATAACAAAAGTGTATTTAAGAGATCATCACCTTACTTGGTCTATGTTCCCCTTGGGGCTCTAATGAAGCCTATTTATTTTGAGAGTAAAAGGTCAATGGTCAAGCTCGCAGTGACCCAATTAAAGAAACTTATTTTGTGTTTCTGAATGATAATTCAAGTTCTACTAACAAATGACTAAAGGCACCTTACATATTTGGTCTCAGTGCTGCTGCCCATGGGTTCATAAGAGTACTGTCAGTGACTGACTTAAGGAAATTGTGTGGCATTTCAGGGTGTTAACTCAAGGGCTACTGAAAGGATCTTCACAGTACTTGGTCTGTGTATTGATCTTAGGGGTGTAATGAAGCCCCTTAATGTAGAGGTTAAAGGTCAACATTACAGTGATTAAAGAAAATTGGGCTGGTTTTCTGTGTGATAACTCAATTTCTAGTGAAGGGATCTCTATTGCCCTTGGGTCTGAAGAACGCTATTAACTTTAGGGTTGATAGGTCATGTTCTAGGGCCCTGTGATATACCGATACCATATTGAAAACCAATATCATGCACTTATAAAATATAAATATCGAAAAACTGAATATGAACATACATTGTATTTTCGGTTTTTAGCTTATCTGGCCAGAATGGCCAAGTGAGCTTATGCCATGTCGACCATCCGTTGTCCGGCCAGCCGGCGTCCATCAACTTTTGCTTAGAAATGCTACTCCTCATTAACTGCTTGGCAGATTTCAAATTAATTTGGCATGGATGATCCTATAGGGGTAGGCTTTAGAACCTGGATACAGAATTTTGATTGATCAATTTTTTTCGCCGCCCATCTTCAATTTTCCGAAAAATGTTGGAAAATCATTTAAAATACTACTCATTAACTGCTTGGTCAATTTCAACCAGACTTAGCTGGGAGGATATTATCCTGGTATGTTTCAGAACTTGTATACAGAATTTTGATTGGTCAATTTTTCTGATGTCCATCTTGGAGTTTCTGAAAATTTCTGGAAGTCACTTAAAAGCCTACTCCTCGATAACCACGTGGCAGATTTCAATCAAACTTGGAGGGAAGAACCCTAGCGTAGTATGCTTCAGGTCTTGTATACAGAATTTTAATTGGTAAATTTTTCTGGTGGGCATCTTGGACTTTCCGAAAAGTGTTGGGAAATCGTTTAAAACTCTACTCATTAACTGCTTGAACAATTTAAACCAGACTTGGCTGGAAGGATACTAGGCTGGTAGGTTTCAGAACATGTGAATGTCATCCGTGCAGCACATACTTACATACATAAATAAGGATGAACCACAATATGCTGTGTCAATTTTCTTTGTTTGACACTGCACTGCTAGACAATCTTCATGCTACATTGATCCGTTCCATGAGGTGTGTGGGGGGTGGGGGGGGGGTGTGTTGTGGTGTCATAAATTTCAGCAATCTCTAATTGTCTTTCTTCTTTAACATCCATTGTGTTCAATAAGTTTATTCTCATGAACTTAAAATAGCAACCATAATGGTGAGAAAATGCAACTGGCTGTTGTCCTTGAATTGTAATGAAAGCTGGTACTATATATATTATCTGATGCAGTCATTCAAAATCAGTCGAATTTATCAACATCATTATTGATTTCCATATTATACATTTTATAAACGATTTCCATAAGCAATCTATCAAAATTTTGTTTTAATTTGGTAACCAAAGTAGCAGCAAATTTGATGTGAAATTAAAATTGCGAAAACTGGATATATATTTTGTTGGGTATTTAACTAAACTGTTTCGAGACTAAACTCTTTGATATAGTACTGGAACTCGGAGTTAGATTTAAACCTGTGGATTTTATCTGAAGGTGCATAAATTTCAATGAATTCATAAACAGTTTTACCTGGAAAAATGTATAATTCTGCAAGAATTAACTCATTCCATCCCAGACATGCCCGAGTCGACAATAAACATCATAAAACAAGTGCGAATGCACTATGTTTGCAAACTTCTGCAGCCTTGTGAGAAATGTAAAACATTTGACAGCCAGACAGACTTATGCTATTTGTGAATCACAACTACATGTATCACCTGTTCCATCTTCCAGTGAGAACAATATAGACAATTAGAATTTAGCAAAGATGATATGTCCGTTTAGGTGTGTCGGGAAAGTGAATGCTGATTGTAAAAACTAATGTCATCATTATGATAGTCTTTAACCTAGGTCCTCATTCATACCCAGGGTCAATACAAAGATTTTTGGGAAATTGCATTATGTGAGCCATAAATTACTGCAAGAATCAACATTGTTTATGCGTTAGTCAGATATGAATGATTTGTTACCTCCAGACTTTTTCCACTTTTAAATAGATTTGATGGATGATTTATTGGAAGATAGCTCCAATTAGGGTTTCCTAGTAGAATTCATCTAATTTCTTGGGGTTTTTTCTTTTGAAAATTGCAATATATTGATAGCCAATATTGTTCAGAGATTTCGTAGTTGCGGATGGGTGTCTTTAGCCGTTCGTATTCAAAATGGTAGCGATCACTATATTATCCAAATCGATCTTAAAAAAACATTCCTACTTATTAGCTCAGCTGTCCTGAAAAGCTAACTGAGCTTATGCAGTGGCGAGTGTCTGTCCATCCGTCAACTTTTGTTTTAAAAGAATACTACATTTTACTCATTGCTAGGCTGATTTTATCCAAACCCAGCTGGAATGACTTTAGTCATGCTAATTTGCTGGCAATGACCATATTGTGGTAGACTTCTGAACTTGTATTCAGAAATTTGATTGGTGTTTTTCTCCGGCAACCATCTTTTCAGAAATCAGTCATAATATATATTCTTAGAAAATAGCCATTTTTAAGCCAAATATGGCTTATAGGACCCCTGCCTGGTAGGCTTCAACACTTCTAAAAAAAATGTAATTGGTCACTTTTTTCAGCTGACATCTTGGCTTTTCCTAATATGTCCGCGACATCAGTAAAAAGGCTACTCGTCATTAACCAATGGGGCCGATTTCACCAAACATGGCTGTAATTATCCTATTCTTTTAGAACTTGTTTACAGAAATTTGATTGGTAATTTTTTCTGGAGACTTGCATGTCTTGGATTTTCTGAAAATCATCTGGAAATCCATTAAATCAATTAAATCTTCTTAATCAATGGCCCGATTTCAACAAAAATTGAGTGGAGCGATACTATGCTGGTAGATTTCAACATTTCTAGTGAGAGTTTGGATTGATGACTTTTTGACTGCTATCTTGGATTTCCAGAAATGTACAGGGAATTTAAAAAAAAAATATTCCTCCTAATGTGCCCGGCTACAGGTTGTACTGTTACAGCTTAAATTTTTGTGTTTGTGGGCAGAACAGTTGAATTCCTACATGGCCTTTCTACTTGAAATGCTGAACCTTCCAGGTGAGAGATACAGGCTGTTTAGGCCTCTTGTTATGTTTAATATTGTGTTTGTTTTGAGCCATACTGTACCTGTATTTCATTTAGTAAATAGTCTTATCTCTCTTAGCGCATCTCACTTGGAAAGTATTAATAGAAATATTTTAGTAAACTACATTTAGGATGGCTAATTTTATAGAATTTAAATTTTATAGAATTATTTCTTTCAGAACCCAGAGAATGAGTATCAGTCAGTCGAATCAGCGGTTACACGAAGCCGGGGAATGTTGCCAATATTGCCACATCGTAACACTGATAATCCATTCAGGGGACTGTTAGCCAATCAGCTCCGATGTGAACGATGCAGCCTCAATTACCCAGTACGCTATGACTTGTTCGACAGTTTGTCTTTATGTCTGCCAACTCGATCATGGGTATGTTAACAAGTTGTATAAAACATTAGCGGCCTACATGTAGTTCACTACAGGGTCGGGCGGTCAGTGACACATCGGTGGCTATAGCCATCATTCTGCAATGAAAACGTCTAAAAATTTTCTCCACAAGCGCTAAAGGGATCGATTCAAGACTCATGAAATATAATCTAAGGCAAGAGCTGAACCATGTTTATTCGAGGGAAGCTGATTGGCTAAATGGTTCAGAGGCCATCTTGGATAACCTAGTTTTTGTGAAAATGAGTTCTCCAGAACCGCTAAACAGAGCGGGCTGAAAATTGGGAGATATGATTAGGGACTAAGGACCATTAATGTTTGGTAAGGGCATGAAGGGAGGTTGATACATCAAACAACATGGCTTCCATGGACCCATCAAAATGTAGCGTGTTTAGCAGCCATATTGGATTTTTTAAATGTATTTTGAAGTTGAAATTGGTTTTATAGAGTTTGTTTGATATGCTGATTTCAAATTTCCACTAGAAACTGCTGAATAAATGGTTTGGCGGCCATCTTGGATCTTATTCCCACAAAAAATGTACATACTAAAGCAATGGAAAATTTAAAATGTCTTCTCGAGACCCATTGAATTCATTCAATTATATTTGGCAGGAAGCATCTTTAGGGGATAGAGATCCAAATTTGTTCAAAGAAAACTGATTGACCAATTTGGCTGGCGGCTATCTTGAATTTTGGCCGATTTTCAGCTCGTCTGTCTTTTCAGAATTTTGATTGGTCAATTTTTTGGGGTGAAAATCTGAGATTTTATGAAAGATTTCCCGGAAATTGTCAAAATGCTACTCCTCAGCTACCTAACATAATTCAACCAAATGTGGCTAGACTGATTCTATGGTGGTAGGTTCTAGAACTTCTATTCAGAATTTTGATTGAGGTACTTTTTGGGTGAAAATCCTAGATTTTATTAAAAATCTACCGGAAATGGTCAAAATGCTACTCCTTAGCTACTTGACATTTTTCAACCAAATTTGACTAGGTGGATTCTATGGTGGTAGGCTCTAGATCTTCTATTCAGAATTTTGATTGATTAATTTTTTCGAGTGAAAATCTTAGATTTTGTACAAATAAATTACCAGAACTTGTCAAAACGGGAGTCCTCATCGCTTGGCGGATTTGAACATAGTTCAACTAGACTGGAAGGACCCTATTGGTGTAGGTTCAGAACTTGTATACAGAATTTTGATTGGTAAATATTTTGGTCAAAATCTGGAATTTTATGAAAATTTACCAGATACAGTACAGATCATAGTTAGCTTTACTTAAACGCATCTTAAAGCTCATTTAAAACGCGTCTATATGGCGTCATTTTCTCGTAGTGATTTACTTAGACATACATAGCGCATTTGGTAAAATCTCAAGACGCATCTTGAATTTTAACTTGACGGGTTGAAATTTTGACACTACGGGTTTGACATTTTGAATGACGGGTTTAACTTTTTGCCCTACGCGTTTGGTAGCGTTTGAAAATTTTACGATAAATTAAGCGCGGCATAAATTCCAACCGCGGTCCTCCAGTTCTTTCGACGAGTCCTATGGCTAGAAGCAAACGGGTACTCAGTTCCTAGTCTAGGCAGACCCGGTATCAGTACAGGTTTCCTCCGTACATGTATCTCGCGTGCTTTGCAAACTTTGAGCGATTCGTACAGCAGATTTTAACTTATTTATGTCAATTTGTGGCTGGATTTATCAGATGTATTTAATTTAGTGTTTCTTCGCGGGATTCGTCTAATTTCTGCGTTTTATAGTGAAAATCTTGATATATCTAATGCCCAATGGACAATCGTCTTGAACTGGAACACCATTCCATTCTAATGACGTCATCGCGAATATATTTAACCTCGTTATCTTTGATTGGCAGAGATATTGTTGGAAGAGCCATCAATGGCAAATCTGATTGGTTGAACTAATCTCATGACGCTTTGACAGTTGTGTACTATTAGACGACAGTAAAAAAGCAACGTAACCTAAACAAGGATTTCCAGACAAGTTGGATCCAGATTGGGTACAAATTTTAATCTATGGATATATCGGAAACAAACTGGTCAGATTTTGCTCAAATTTTAATAATAATGGAAGTGATCAAAGGAAAAATTATAGGCTGTGGGTTACAATCTCTGATAACTTGGATCTATCTGACGATGGAAAGTAAGTGATAACTAGATTGTTTGGTCAATGCTGTGTCATAGCAATCGACCACGTTCACTACTTTGACCTCTTTAGCCTACCCCACCCCAGGGGAGGAGCCAAATGTAATACCAGAAATGTGGCTGCAATACAACCATGAATCTCGACTTCATGACAGCAATGAACTCTTACGATTGACTTCAAACATAAAATAAATTTAGAAGGCTTATCAACAAGGGCCTGTAACGGTATCCTGGACGGCGTATGGCAATAAGGGCTGCCAGCAGAGAAGGCCACTACGATGTAAAAAAAGGCTGCTTATAAAATATACTGAGTATGTACATACCTATCTATCTATCTATCTATCTATCTATCAAAACTTTTCAAAATATTCAGCACGTTGCCCTTATCTAATTTCCACTTCCTATTTTTCTTTTCAGATGAGGCGGACAGAGAGGCGAACTGTCAAAATATCTCATCTGATGACGGTTGTTGCTAAGCACAGAATTATAAAAAAAAATTCTGAATAGAAGTTCTAGAGCCAACTACTACAGAATCCTTCCGCCAAATTTGGATATAATCCACCAAGCGGTCATGGAGAATATGCATTTTGGCAATTTATGTCCAGCCAACTAGGGTTGCAAGCGGTTAATGTGGAGTAGTGTTTTGACAATTTCTGCTAAATTTTTCATAAAGTCAAAGATTTTCACACAAAAATTGACCAATCAAAATTCTGTATGCATGTTCGGAAGCTGAAAGCATTAGGGTCCTTCCAGCCAAATTAGTTTGAAATCCGCCAAGCTGTTAATGTATGTATGAGACACGGCATCACACAATGATAAGTCACTGATACGCATGGCAACCATCTGCTGTCCGCGTCCATCCGTCAACTTATGTTTTTAAACATAAGTTGACGGATGGATGGCGGACAGCAAATGGTTTCCATGCGTATCAGTGATTTTGACCTTTTGGCTAGAACATCATTGTGTGATGCCGTGTCATTATATGGAGGCATGTGTCCAAGTTTAGGACCAGTATGATCAACCAAACATGAGATATAAACAGAAAAGTTGAGCTAAACACAAATTAGACGCCGCCGGGCGACATGCATGGTATCACAATAGCTCATTTTACTTCGTAGATGCCCTTCATTTGTTTGAATTCCATCCACCGCTTTCTGAGGAGTTGCATTACACAGAGACTGGCGTGGATCGCTTTGAAAAATCTGGAGGTCATAAGGGGAAATGATCTGTGAGAGCAGGGGTTAAAATTAACATGAGCGCAAGGTTAGCAGAAATTGACCAGGGCTAGTACAACTTGTAACTGACCAAACCAATGGTAATAATTTGACATGTCAACCATTTAATTGTCACGGTGGTCAAAAAATTCCTCTGCTGTGAGCAGAGCAAGACGACTATTTTTTGGAAATTTACCAGTAGAATGACTGGCTCGATAATTGAGCCAGTCATTTCAGTGGTAAAATTAAAAAAAATAGTCTTCCCTTGGTCTGCAAAGATTTGAAGGGGTATAGTAGAATCTAGTAATCACTAGTCCTATCTAAATGTAGTGGCTCATCTGGCTTAATTGAAAACTATTGAGAGGGTGTTTTTGAAAATTGATCACTGGAATGAATGACTGTCTCGATAACCAAGCCAGTCATTCCAGTCGTAAATTTTCAAAAATGGTCTTCTCTTGTTTTGCAAATAGATATTTTCCTATCGGTCATTGGTGATCTGACTTGAATCAGTCTTTCACTCTCCTGACATGCCCGATTCACTGTCGTCAGCAGTCACTCACCTGGAAACACCAACTCTCCACCGGAAAACTTTGAAGTCTAGATGCTCTCCGAGAGCAGCTGAGACGTTTCCACGTATAAATAGGCTTAAGGGCTGTTCTGTTGTCTATGAAATTAAAATTTATTTTTTTTACTAGTTTCCATAGAATTTTTTCTTTCAAACTTCACATCACCTGAGTTGTAACCACCATGCATGCCACCCAGAAAGATTAATGAATAATCCAGCATGCTTATCAGGTACCGCCGTATCACTATGCATGTCACCCAACAAAATGAATGAATAAACTGGCATGATTATAATCATGCTGGTTTATTCTAACAAATATTATCGGTGAGGTACGTGGTGGTATAGTGAATATCACTATGAGCAATGTACGCTGTACTCAGACAGAGTGAGATTATAGTAGCTAATTTATTATTGTGGCGTGAGACTGAGTGGTGGTAGTAAACACTTGACCGTGCAGTGCACCAGTATCATGTCAAAATACATGTAGCATTCTATCAGTATTTGTGTTGGTACACTTTTTAATAATTTATTACATAATGTACTTGTACCCACACAGATAGAATGCTATTTTGTCATGCTACTATTACAGTGCTAGGTCAGGTGTTCACTACCACCGCTCAGTCTTACTTATAGTTTTGCCCAATGGAGGAATCCAGTTTTAGCTATGCCCCACCCATCTCTAGATAAGCTCCACCCAAGCTTTACCTGCATTGGGATCGATCTCTGCACTCTCTGAATCTCAAATTCCTGAAAACTATACATGTAAGCTGTTGATATGACAGCAGCAACTCCCAGTCAAATTAGTTTTAAAATATTAAACATCATTTTTATTAACCCTTTAATGGTCATGCCGACCAAAACTGGCCTCTGTTATGGCCTTGTGGAATGTCCATTTACAGGCCAAGAGAATAGAATCTTTGAAAATTCACCACAAATGACTGGCTCAATGACCGAGCCAGTAATTTGTCATAAATTTTCAAAAATTGCATGCTCTTGGCCTCTAATTGGACATTCATTCAATAAGTGGATATTAAAATTTTCTTCACCAAATTTGTCCATTAAAGGGTTAAATAGAAGACATATAGTCCGTCATCAATTAAGTGTCTGTGAAGATTGACGAACTTATCTACGTCATTCATTATGTCATTGATTATGTTGTCATCCTTATGCATCATGTAGTTGATTATGACATCATGATTGATGGATAAAATGGAAAGGTCCATTATGTAACGCTTATAACTCCCTGTGTAATCATATTTGTTTCACTTTCTAATTCAGCTACTGTTGAAACATAGTCAGACCACAAACAAATGTTGCAAAAATAAACGTACAAAATCTGGAACAGTAGGACAAAAATTTGAAAGACCACTATGCTATCAGTAATATATGACCTGTGACCAGCAACATCATTCATCAACACAGACAGTAGCATAACCATAGAACACAATGGGCAATATTATATAGAACCAAGATAGTTGACTGTTGTTCTAGAGACTTGATTTGTATTTTTATTGATCATCGATAACAATACAAATCTCAAAATCAACAGTAAAGTAAACTTAATCTTGGTCCTATATAATATTGCTCATGCTGGTAATCAGTGGTGGTTTGCTCTACTGTCTGTGTTGGTGATTGTTTGAGCAAACTCTGCATTATATCAATATGGCAGCATTCAATAACAATGACATTAAAACTGGGGGTCACCTATGACAGAAGATTAACATGGAAGGAGCACATCCAGAACGCAGAGGCAAAGGCCAGAAGAAAGCTAAACATCATGAGGAAGCTGGCAGGAACAAAGTGGGGTGCCAATGAAAGGATCCTCAAGACCATCTACCTAGGTGCCGTATGACCACACCTTGAGTATGGATCCAGCTCATGGATGACAGCAGCTAAATCTCATCAACAGAACCTCGACAGGGTACAAAACCAGGCACTGCGCATCATCACTGGTGGAATGAGATCAACACCAATAGAAAAAATGGAGCAGACAGCAGGCATCCCCCCACTTAGTAAAAGAAGGGAATGCAAAGCACTGATCCAAGCTGAAAAGTTTAAATCATTCAACAACCACCCGATGAAGATCAGGCAAGCACAGCTGTCATCAGGAAGACTTAAAAGATCAAGTTTTGTGAAAGAGACAAAAGCACTTCAATGGAAACACCAAGAAATGTTGCCAGCACAAATAGAAGACCCAAACCACACCCTTGATCCTCCACCCTGGGTAAACAAACTAGAGAGCATAGCTATTCGCACCACAGTACCTCATCTCACAACCGAAGATGAACACAGTGATGTGAGCAAGAAGGCCCTGACCCTAGCCATGCTGGAAGAAATGTACCCTCAGGAGACATGGATAAGGATCTACACAGATGGATCAGCCAAAGATGCAATTAGGAGCGGAGGTGCCGGACTGCACATACAGTATCCAAACAGACAACATGAGTCAGCTGCAATACCGACAGGCAAACACTGCACAAACTACAGAGCTGAAGTCGAAGCACTGGTCCATGCAGCTAATACTATCAGCAGAACAACAGACCCTATTGCACAGATTGTCTTTTTATCTGATGCCCGCTCCGGCCTTGAGGCTATCACCAAAGGTAAGCTGCCACAACTTGAAGAAGCACTACAAACCATCAAATGCTTTCGGATAACATTGCAGTGGATCCCCTCACACTGTGGAGTCCAAGGAAATGAGGAAGCAGACAAGATGGCAAAGGTTGGTGCAGAAGAGAATCAGACAGAAAACATGGTTACACATACAGAGATGAAGACTATCATCAAGTCACACTATAGAACACCTCAATCAGACGATGCCTACCATCATCTCTCGAGGCCAGAGCAAGTGACCATTTTTCGTCTCAGAACTGGACATAACAGACTAAACCAACACATGTACAGGCGGTTCCACCTTACGACATCGCCCGCTTGTCCTTGTGGAGAAGCAGAACAGACCACAGAGCACATACTTCAATGTTGCAGTACGTATCAGCTGCTGAGAGAAGAGATCTGGCCTTTGTCAACCTCTTTTCTTGAAAAGCTGTATGGGCCTGTGGAAGAACTGCAGAAAACCACAGATTTCATCTTGAGAACGGCTCTCCAAGTGTGATACCAGCGATCGAAAAGAAGAAGAAGACAAATTTGGCATAACACTAGCCGCAACTGGTGCATATATTGTTTTAAAAAGTTATGCCTATTACGTCGGCTCAAATTAGACTATATTGTAATAAACCCATTTCAGAGAATATCTTGGTTTATTCATCCAGATTTCAAAAGAAATTGTGGATTGAAAATTTATTAAAATATACGCACAGTCATCACACTATCTTCATACACAGTAAAGAATACCCAGGTGCGGAGTTCACACACATCCATTTTATACAAAATTACGATTGACGATTACGATGACATTTCGACAATTATCATTTACAGCCACAAAAAAAGCTAAAGGCGATGCATGTACTTAACACATATAGGCCTCCAATTGCAATTTAAATTTACATGTGCGGGTCCTTGACAGACTATAGACCAATTCCACTTTATGTTTAATGACGTGTAGTAAGAATCTTTGTAGCGTTACTGAATAGTAATTGATTGATTGCGCGTTTAACTTTTTCCGTGACGGGTTTAAAATATTTCATGATATGTTTAACATATTGTAGGACAGGGTAGACTTTCCATTAGACGCGCCTATAAAATAAATTAAATGCGTTTGGTGTTTGGCCACGCCTGGAAACGCTACGAGGGCTTGATGCGAAAAAGACGCATTTTTGTTTCGTTTTTGCTTCGTCAAACAGTAAAGCTAACTATGATCTGTACTGTATCATTTAAAACGCTACTCATCATTAACTGCTTTGAGGATTTTAACCAGACTCGGATGGAAGGACCCTATGGTAGCAGGCTTCAGACCTTATATGCAGAATTTTGATTGGCCAATTTTTGGGTGGCCATCTTGGATTTTCCAAAGGTTTTGGGATATCAGTTAAAAGCCTACACCTCATTAACCGCTTGGCAGATTTCAATCAAACTCAGCTGGAAGGACCCTATGTCGGTAGACTTCAGAAAATATATACAGAATTTTGATTGGTCAATTCTTTCGGTGGCCATCTTGGATTTTCCGAAAATTATCCATGTATTTAAATGCAAATGATTCAATAGCTAATTGTCGAGGTGAGTGCCACAGGCCCTTGGGCCTCTTGTTAGAAACATCTTTCAAAATCTCCAAAACCATTTAAGGTGTTGACGGGCTTGTGGTAGGTTTTGATGTGGTGTTTTCTGAAGAGTGTGCCAAGGTGTTCTGATAGGCCATGGATGTACGGAAGTCCAACTAGTGGAAGTTTTTCAACATCTGGTGGTTTATTACGAGGTGGAGGCGGTGGTTTTCTCATCCACGAAGTGTAACCATTGGCTAGGAGAGACTGTTGGATGTGATGTTCTTCTTTTCTGTCTGATGTTTCTGTGATGATGGAGTCTGCGCGGTGAAAGAGTTCTGACGACTGACCTTTTGTGTTCCAAATGGTGATTAGAGTGAAAATTTAGATATTGATCTGTGTGTGTGGGTTTTCTGTAGACAGTAAGTTTGGTGGTTCCGGAATCACTGACATGTACCAAGACGTCCAGGAAGGTAATCTGGCCATCTTCTTCGACTTCGCTGGTGAATTGGATGCATTGGTCGATGCTGTTGAGGTGATCAGTGAAAAGTTCGATGTTGTAGAGGCGCAGGCATATGAACGTGTCATCCACATATCGGTACCAGAAATTTTGGGGTTCAGTGGCTGTGCTAAGTGCTTGTTGCTCGAAGGATTCCATATAAAGGTTTGTGATCACTGGCGACACTGATGAGCCCATAGCTACTCCATGAATTTGGTGGTATAAGTAGCCATTCTGAACAAAGTAGGTGGTGTCTAACACGATCTTCAAGAGGCTGATAATCTGGGTTGGAGAGATGCTGATCCGGTCTTTCAATATAGGGTCTAGGTCCAGAACTCTCTGGATGACTGGAAGAGCCTTGTCCACTGGGATGCTGGTGAAGAGTGAAGATACGTCGAAAGAAACTAGTTTGTGTGTGGGCGGGACTTCAAGAGACTGGCTTTTGGTGGCGAAATCTTGGCTGTTTTTGATGTGGTGCTCTGAGTGGCCAACTAGTGATTTCAGGATCTGTGTGAGATATTTCGAGGCTTGAGATATGATGCATCCAATGCTGGCAATGATGGGTCTAAGAGGAATGTTGGTTTTGTGAATTTTGCGGAGTCCGTAGAATCTTGGGACAATGGCAGTTCCGGGGTAGAGTTTGAAGTATAGGGATTGGTCGATGATGTTCTGGCTTTTCCAGTCTTTGAGAAGTTTTAGCAGGCAGTTTTTGTACTGGTTGGTTGGGTTAGAAGATAATTTGGAGTATGTGTGGTGGTCTGAAAGAAAGGCACTGATTTTGTCTTGGTAGTCATCTTTATCCATTATCACTGTGCATCTCCCCTTGTCGGCTGGCAAAATTTGGATGGAGTCATTGTGTTTCAGATGTTGTAGAGCCCTACGTTCTTCAATTGTAATGTTGCTTGTCCTATTTGGTCTTTTGTTGAATTTAGTGACGGTTTTTGTCACTTCGCTTGTAAGGCTGTCTGCCTGTGAGTTAACAAGATGTTGACAAGCGCTCTCAGTGCAGGCAATAATTTCTTCGACAGGGATGGAGTTGGAGGAAACCGTGAAATTTAACCCTCTGGAAAGAATGTTGCGCTTGTTTTCAGTGATATTATGGCTACTGAGGTTAAGAACCCACCTATCTGTGTCGATCTTGTCGAGATTTTCATCTTTACGCATTTCTTCTATCTTTTTATTGGTGCGGAACTTCTCAAACTTATTAATTTGTGTTGTTTTTGTTTTGTCAAAAGTAAAGTCGTACGCAAGCGCGAGAACCGCTTCCACTTCCGGTTGGTCGCCTAGCCAAATTTTCGTATCCAGGGACTCTTGTAGCGCCATTTTTTCACAATGAAGCCGATGCAGGGTGTAATTGCATTGTCTAATTCTAATATCTAATAATTGGCATTGAGCTTTGACGAGGACGCGATCCGCTTGAATTCCTTTAATGTTAGAACGGAGTTGTACGCTCGGTGGGAAGATGTTACTATGGCGACAACGGATCGTAAATAGTGTGCTGTTTTTCCAACGGGCGATCTTCTGTACTGTATTTTCAACTTTTCTGACGATGCTAAGAACTTCACGTCCGTGTTGTCTTAGGATATTTCCGAAAAAGTTGGTCCCGATCCCAGGATGGTTCATAATAAGGAAAAATTAGTTACCTCTCCGGGATGTAGAAATTGTTTGAGTGGAGCTTTCGTGACCATCTCGGTCACTTCAGCGCTAACTGACGGTCGCTGGCAACGTCACTGAACAGATCAAGCCAAGATTTGGGAAATATGATTAGGGACTAGGGCCATTAATGTTTGTTCAAGGCAACGAAGGGAGGTTATACATAAAAAACATGGCTGCCATGGACTAATCAAAATGTAGCATTCTTGGTGGCCATATTGGATTTTTTTTAACTTGATGGATTCTGAAGCCGAAAATTGGGTCTATATAAGTTTTTGCATATGCTGATTTCAAATGTCCACTTTCAAAGCAGATGCAGAACCAGTTTTGGTGGACATCTTGGATGTTTTTCCAGCCAAAAGCTTGCATACTAAAGCAATAGCAAATTTAAAATGTCTTCCTCTAGAACCACTGGGCCGATTTCAATTATATTTGGCAGGCATCCTTAGGGCATAGGGATCCAAGTTTATTCAGAGAAAGCCGATCAGCCCATTTGGCCAGTGGCCATCTTGGATTTTGGCTGATTTTTTTTTAACGTCTAAGTTTTTTTTAAACCAGTTGGGGATCAAATCCAAACTCATGAAATATCATCTGGAGCAAAAACCATGACAGCGGAACCAGGTTTGTTCAAAGGAACATGATTGGCCAAATGTTTCGACGACCATCTTAGATGACCTAGTTTTCATGAAACCGACTTCTAGTACCATTAAACAGATCAGGCTGAAATGTGGAAGATATGATTAGGGACAAAGGACGATTAAAATGTGTCCATGGAAAGTTGATACATAAAAAAAACAAGGCTGCTGTGGATCAATCAAAATTTAGCGTGTTTGTTGACCATCTTGGAATTTCTTATAATTTCTGAGCAAATCATATGACATGTATGAAAGATGCCTTAATAACCACTGGCCCACTGTGAACCAAACTTGGTTAAGCCTACTTGCAAAGCGGTTTAGAGTAAGCTTGTATCCCTATTAATTTTGTAAGTGTTGTGCAGTCAGGAAGATTGAATAAATTTATTATTTTCATGATGATATTTCAATAATTCTTAACAAATTTAGAAAACTTAGAATATCTATATCTTTATGATGATGGTCCGTGTGGTCATTATATACCTTTTATATGTGAATATACCTAGACAATGTTTTCTTTATATTTATTATAGGGCACTGCAAACACCATATTTCCACCCCCTTTACAATGTGGCTTTACACTGGATCAGTTGCTTCGTCATTTTATGTCACCTGAGAAGGTGTATGATGTAGAGTGTCCAGGTTGTGCGCGTCAGCAGGGAATTGACACTGGATCCCAAGAACTTCCTCGTGCTGCATTCACTAAAAAGATCATGCTTGGAAAGGTACGTGATGCAAGATATTATAAATGACAAATTGTACAGGTATGGGATATGCAATACAGATTTACAAACTGTGTGGGTGTAGCGATACAGCTAACTCATGAAGCAATGCATATCTCGATGCAGATGTAATATTACAATGCATATCGATTTATGGCATTTGTTGATTTACAACTTTATCAGTTATTCTTTTGCTGATGAATAATGTGTGCTGATCACGAGTTACCATTTAAGCCTGTCCATATGCACGTTCAATTCACATATGGACAAGAAGACAGGGCTTCATTTCTGAAAATTGCAGTTTATGACCCACTCATATGTATCAAGGTTAATTAAGAGAGTGATTACTCTTACATGTATAACCAATCTAAAGCAATACAAAATCAAAGATCTTAGGCAAATGATAAATAGCTCACAGGCTATATGAAATGTTTTTAGATTGATGAATGAGAGTGATTATGTCGAAAGAGCTTAGCCTGTTGTAAACTAGAACATTGATGATGATGATGTACTGTGCTCTGTCATATCTGTGGCTGAAGAAGTATGAGATTTTCATGGAGCTGAAATCAGTCCTTTGGCCACTGCTTCTTATCCTCAGCCAGAGTCTTTAGCTCATTTAGGTTCTTGTTTCTCAGTGTACTTAGTTCTGTCTATTTCTGATCAGTGCATAGCATATTGCCACTCAGAAGGATCCTTGATCCTCAGATCCACATTTTCCAAAAAGGACTAGATGGCTATGTTTCCCATTATGCAATATGCAGCAATTTCAGATTGGTGTCTGGCAATAGCAGTCTTGTTAGTCGTAGCTTATCGTAATTACATTCATACTGATGTATGTTCAGGATCTCTGATCGTTTAATAATGTCGAAAGTGTGTGTCAAGCATGTCAATTTACATCTTGTAAAAGTCCTAGTATTTGGACATGACCACTTACATAAGCATTCGCTTCACCAACACAATGTGTGCATAGCCGTGTCCTCGTTTAAAACAGCTAAAGCAGGCTCCAATGAAAGAATAAATCATTTCCTGGATGTGGCACAATGTCACACTAGGCAGAATCTTCCCGATACTGTTGTGGAGAAAGACGATAGGCTGCATGTTTGCTGCTGGTCCAGGTGGCTTCTTCTTGGCCAATGAGCTCGATAGGGAGGTACTGCATGAAGGCTGAGTTTATTATGTATGAGATTGGTTCGGAGATGCTATCACTTGCATACTTACACACTTCATTACTGAAGCTGCCCGGTCCAGATGCATTTTTCAAGGTCTTAACTGCCTTCTCAACTTGAGTTGTTTCAATCCACTGTGAAAAAGTTTCCCTCAGTCTTATGCATGGAAGCAGTCTAATGTAAAGCAACAGCAAGCATTTTATTATAAGAAAGTGACAAGTTTAGGCAGAGACTTAAAGCTGATTTCTTTGTTTCAGTATATAATGTATTTCATTTAGTCTACTGTACTACATATTAACTCTTTACCACTCATATCAGCCAAAAACAGCATCTCCAGTGCTCTTGAGAAATGTCCATCTGCAGACTAAGAGAAGCCTATTTTTTAGAATTTACCACTGGAATGACTGGCTCGATAACCGAGCCAGTCATTCCAGTCGTTTAATCTTCAAAAATAGACTTCTCTTGGCCTGCAAATCTACATTTTATATGAGAAAATTGAAGATTTTTGGAAAAATTTGAGTGTTAAGCATGTTAAGTAAAAAAGCAGCTTACTTCAGCACCATGCACCAGTAATTCTCTTCACTTAGATTACATCAACCATTAAGCACCAGTTTATAGTGTGAAAATGGACTACATGATACAAACTGATAAGCATTCCACTAATTGATATCTTGTGTTATCCCTCAGCTACCAGAGTGCCTATGCGTTCACCTACAGAGGACTGTGTGGTCTGACAGCGGTGTTCCTACAAAGCGACATGATCGTGTCACATTTCCAGAAACTATAAGTCTTAAAGAGTATTTGTTCACCAAAAGTCATAAATCTAACAGATTACCACTTTATGGCGGGAGAAAGGGCATCAATAAATGGTTTGTAGTGCTATAGTTACATCACACTGCCCACACGATAACCTGAGCTTTGGGATCAAAAGTTGGTTTTATCTTACTTTTTCGATAATACTCAGAAAAGGCTAAGGATGATTGTTTTATGTTTAACTCATTCGATACCAGGTCTCCGGGAAAAAACTGAAGATAATTGTTTTTTTGTCTTTAACTCATTTAATACCAGGCCACAGAAAAGCTTTTTTCCCCAGGCAAGATGTAACAATTAATAAAAAAAATAAGGTACTTACACATGTATATAACAGTCTCTTGTTACTGTAATGCTAGCATCGCGCCTTTAACACGGCATCATTCAACGGAAGGGTCCAATTTAAATAATGACACTGAGCTGTCAATACCGGTTGTGACCTCCACGCGCATTAACCACCGCCGTACATCGCTTTCTCATGCTTCGAATTAAGCACCTGATGTCATGAAGAGGAATCGCATCCCATTCCTGGAGCAGTGCAGCTTCCAGCTCCCGCACGTTGTGAAGATGTGGATGGTTCTCACGCACCATATGGCCAAGAATTTCCCACACGTGTTCGATAGGAGACAGGTCCAGTGATCGCGCTGGCCAGTCCAACACCGGAACGTTGCTAGCCTCAAGGAAATCACTGGTGACCCTAGCTGAATGAGGACGGGCGTTGTCTTGCTGGAACATAAGGTCTGCATGATGCTGCATAAAAGGGATGACAACAGGGCGACAACTTCTTCACAGTAATGTTGAGTCGTTAAATTTCCGCGAAGCACAATAAGATCTGCTTTGCCATTTTCATGGATTCCAGCCCACACCATGACACTGCCACCACCAAATCTGTCATGCTGAATGATGTTGGCTGCATCATACCGTTCTCCTAAACATTGCCAAACCCGTTGCCTACCATCCGCTACATCCACACAAAACCTCGACTTATCACTGAACAAAATGTTGCTTCATTGTTGAGCACGCCATCGCTGATGAGTTCTTGCCCATGCAAACCGATTCTCAATGTGACGCTCTGTAAGCGGAACCGCAACAAGTGGACGACGGGCATGCAGTCCAGCATCATGGAGTCTGTTTCGCACAGTTTGTGCATGCACTGTAGTGCCGGTAGCGGTGTGCAAATTACAGGACAGCCGCGGGGCAGTCTCAAACCTGTGATGTCGTGATGACGTCACTAAGTAGCGGTCTTCTCGTGGTGTTGTTGCTCTCGGTCTGCCAGATCGTGGTCGGTCATTAACATGTCCAGTTTCCTGCTCACGTTGGCGGAGACGGGAAATGGTTGAGGCGTGAACATTAATATGTCGAGCAACAGCGCGAACGCTCTGCCCAGCAGCGAGTCTTCCCATTGCTTCATGGCGCTGATTTTCGGGTAGCCCTGGGCAGCGGCCCATGTTCGGTAGGGTAAACTTTTAAGCGTTTTCTGTTAACGTTCGTTATCTGCTTTTGCAATGTGGTGAATTTTTGCCTTCGCTACCCGCCAATGTGGGCCAGTGCATGAAAAATGCATTTTCACGTGCAGTAAGCGTGCAGCCGAGAAATGCAAGAAATGATTAGCATTTCTTCATGATCAGCGAGACATTACATTGACGAAACATGTCTGCAAATTTGGTTATAAATGGACGCATAGTTTTCATACAACAAACCAAACTTCACTGTTGCTAAACATTTTTGGCTCAGTATATATATATATATATATATCTATCAAATTCTGCTCACCTTTACAAAGTAAATAGAAACCGTGACAGGGTTGATGAGCATGACAGGGTTGATGACTGTGACAGGCTTGATGACTGTGACAGGGTTGATGACCATGACTGGGTTGATGACTGTGACAGGGTTGATCAATGTCTGTCAGTAAAAGTGTACATTAGTTAACCTTTCTTTACCTCATGTCGACTGCCCATTGTTTTGTCCGTTTATCCTTTAAAAAACTTCTCAAGAACCACTGTCAGTTTAGCTAAATTTGTTAGGAGAGAGATAGAGATACAACATTATTCAAACTTAAGGCAGCTGAAGTAATTGGATAATCTGCTCGGTGGCCATCTTGGATTTTGCGCTATTTTTAGAAACACATATAAACAAGTGCTTGGCTGATGGATTTGAAACAGAGGAAACTTCATCTAAGGCAAGAGTTCAACTAAGTTAAGTTTGTTCAAGAGAACCTGATTGGTCGATTTGTTTGGTTGCCATCTTGGATGACTTATTGTTTGCAAAAGTGGATTTTCATGAATCCCTGATGGGATCGGAATGAAAGTTAGGAAATATGAGTACCGTAAATCGGCTATTAGTAACAGTGCCTTCTTATAAGATAAGGGCTGTAAATGTGTTAAATCCACATCTCTGAGAAAGGGGTGAGAGTGGGGGGGGGGGGCGACTTCTATTGTGTATATTTCCAGAAAAGTTTGAAAACAATTCTCTAAAATGATAAAAAATAGCGCAAAAATGGAACACAATTTCACGGCACAAATTCTTACCGACTCTGCTTAATGAATACCTTAGATCCATCATTGCGGGAATAAGATTATTTAATGGGACTGCGTAAATATTGTCTATGCTTCTTTAATAAAGATCATAGATTTCATCAAAATGAATCCATAAATTGTCGAGAAAAAATACAAATCGTGATAAATTTGTTTCCATTATAGGACAAGTTTAGGTTGTTACACAAGTAGCGCAAAAATGCTAATATTTGTACCCGGGATCCGGGTAGATACTTGCGCAATACACGTAAATAGGAGGGTAGCCTCAAGTATATACCGGAGTAGCTACGAGAGTGAACGGCTTAAATGCATCAAATTAATGCTTTAATGCGTCAAATTAAGAAGTATGAATACTAAGAGCAAGTACTCAGTAGAATCAGCTCCGATTTACGGACCTAATATACTGGACTCGGGAACTCGGAAATTACTATATACATATAGTAATCATGACGTGATGGTGACCAACTATTATGCATTCGATCCGATTACCTCTACTTAAGGGGTACCCATTTGATAACATTTTTTGTTGATAGGCGTTGTTTTATGTAAGGAAATGCCGTAATTTTGATGCTGTTTCCGTGAAGTTATTGCAAAATCTTCAAATTTTTTATTTAACAGTAATAAGTTATTTAACTCACAAAAAAACTTCATACGAACTGCTGATATTTGGATGCGACTTATATTAGATACATTTGCTGTTTTAAAACTGATAAGAAATTGAAATGATTGAACCTCAATAATTGACATGCGACTTGTATTAGAGATGCGGTTACTAATTGGTGATTTACAGTAGGAACTAAGGGCCATTTGTTCAAACAGGAGTAGAAATAGGCTTGCACAATTATACGATATTATCGAAAATCACGATTTTTTTTTCCAGCCACAATTTTTTACTATATGATTTAGAAAAAATAGAAATATCCCGAAAATTGTATTGTCGTGCCATGCAGTATTCTGATTATTAGTCCCCTACCGGTAAAACCGGGGGGGACTAGGTTTACACTCCGTCAGTCCGTATGTCCGTCCGCACATGTGGAAATACAGTTAAGGGGTAAAATGGGCAGGGCGCCAAGTACAGAAGATACTTGTGGGAATATTTGATCTTAGGGGGTGCAGCCCTCAAGCATATGTGCCTAAGCACATCCCCTCCCCCCCATTTTTGGCCTACACAAAAAATTTGGCAATTCACCTCTCAAATTTTATGGCCAAATCTTTTTTCGGACAAAAACGGACGAGATGGATGAAATGTACCATGTTTCACGAGACGGCTGAGATGGTCATAATTTCTGAGGTGATTTGTCTGAATAATTGGGGTGCAGCTCATATGCAAGTTTGTCCATAATGTGTGGGCTGAGATAGTCATCATCTCTGAGGTGATTTGGCGGAATAATTGGGGTGCAGCTCATATGCAAGTTTGTCCATGATGTGTGGGCTGAGATGGTCATCATCTCTGAGATGATTTGCCTGAATAATCGGGATGCAGCTCATGCATGTTTTGTCCATAATCTGTGGACTGAGATGGTCATCATCTCTGAGGTGATTTGTCTGTGAATCATTGGGGTAAAGCTCATATGCATGTTTTGTCAATACTGCATGGGCTGAGATGGTCATCATCTCAGGTGATTTGTCCAAATGTTTGGGGTGCAACTCATGTATATAAATATATATATATATATATATATATATATATATATATATATATATATACACCTGTGCAGAAGTTAAGCACCAGCAAAAACAATAGAACGTAGAAACATGATGGTACAACTAGGCTGCCATACTTTTTGTCCCCGCGTTAGCTGACATAATTCCAAGTACGAAATACACATGCATGCATGACTTCACGCCGCTTGATGTCCGTGCGTGGCGGGAAACAGCACACGTGTTCAGTTATGTAAAAGTCCAGTTTGAGGTGTAGAACATTACATACAGATTTAGGCGACAAGATTAGGAATTTTGTGTTCATGACCGTGGTTTATTTGTACAGAGAGAATTAGCTCTTGATTGTGAATCGCTATGGCAAGACGAAGGTTAAGTGATCGTGTGAAATGGCAAATCATAGGCATGCATACCACTGGTATGTCATGCAGAGAGATTGGCAGACAGCTGAACATTAACCATACTGTAATCAGTCGTTTGATTGCAAAACATGGGCAAACTAACGAGGTGAAGGACAGGCCTAGATCTGGAAGACCGAAGAAGACTACTGCCCGTGATGATCGAGCCCTAGTACGCCTTGTTAGGAGATCTCCATTCACCAACAGCAGAGTGCTCAGCCAGCAATGGGAAACGCGCAATAGAGTGTCAATGTCTACCGTCAAAAGGAGACTGTATGCTGCTGGCATGAAAGCTAGGAGACCTGTCAGACGTCCTCTCCTCACTGCACACCACAAAGAGGAGCGTCTGAGGTGGTGCAACGAAAGAAGACACTGGAACATGAGATCCTGGAGACGGGTACATTGGTCCGATGAAAGTCGGTTCCTGCTTCATGCCACAGATGGTCAAACTCGTGTATGGAGGTCCAGACGCACGGCGTACGACCAACGTAACATCATGGAAGAAGTTCCATTTGGTGGAGGTTCCGTTATGATATGGGGGTGCATCTCATTTGATTGTAAGCTGGATCTGTTGACTGTACCTGGAACACTAAATGGACAAAGATATCAAGATTCCATACTGGATAAAGTTGTGGTCCCTCATTTTGTAAATCATGCACCTGGAACCCACCCTATATTCATGGATGACAACGCCCGACCACATCGTGCTAGAGCTGTGCATGAATACCTCCGCCAGAATGCCATCGAAACCCTACCATGGCCAGCAAGGAGCCCTGACATGAACCCTATTGAGCATATCTGGGACATTCTGGGAAACATGGTGAGAAGGAGGGATCCTCCTGTGCAGAACCTACAGGAATTAACAGACGCACTCCATCTTGAATGGCAACGAATACCACAATGGCGTATCAGTCGGTTGGTGACCAGCATGAGACGTCGTGTCCAGGCCGTCATCCAGGCACAAGGTGGATATACCCGGTATTAATAATGACAGTCTCAAACTCGTGCACAGATGTTAAACTTCGTTTTCAGACACCATTAATGACAATCTAGCCACGTGTGTCAACTGTAGGGCAATAGTTGTCAGTTGTGTCAACGTAACCATATTCAGGCCTCGTTTTCAAGTTCAAACAAAAACATACAGTGTTTCCCCACCATCATAATCAGCATTCCTCTAGTTGCATTATTACCTCTTGCACTAAGATGGATGGGTACATAAATGTTTATGCTATTGCTTTCTTCATAGTACATGAATATACCCTCGCATGTGCGTAAAAATAGGGTGGTGCTTAACTTTTGCACAGGTGTATATATATATATATATTACTCCATTTAAATAAATATAATTGGTTTTAATTGTGAGATTGAAATAGACGTACGAATCCCTAATTCAATTTCGCAAAAGAAAACAGTGTATTAATCTATGCATAAGTAAACCATCATATGCAAAGATTTATCTCGTTTCATTACATTACGTCATCTAATTTAGATCTATAAACAATTTTATTTTCATACATTTTGTTATGAATATGCAGCTTCAAGGTTGACATATATGTTAATAAGGAAATACTTTTGATTTGTGTGAACCGCGAATAGTTTAGTACACCATACGAGTAACAATATGCATGGCATATATTCTATATGCTGAGAGAATCTTGTCAGAATATGTTTAAATATGACTACATCGATTTCATCTGAATGGAAATATTGCATTTAATGCTAGCACGAAATCAGTTATGCAAATTGGCAGTTGCATGTCGGATGCACAGAAGCATTCATCCTGGGAGAACTTGACCTGCGATCCGATTGGATTTTGCATTGTTTCTTTAAAACACCTTCAATTTCTGAAACCACTTGATCGCTCTCTATTAAATTTGCCAGGAACCACACTTGCATCATAGCAATACAAGTTTGTTCAAATGCAGACGATTGGTCGAGTCCTTTGCAGCCATCATGGATTTAAAAGATGTTACTATAAGGTAGTATCTTTCTTTAATTCTATGCAGGAACTTGATTCATCAGTTTTTCTGGCGGACATCTACGATCAATCTTCTGGAAGGCCTTTCCAAGAGTATTACGCATTAACCACTATGCCAATTTCAGCCAAACTTAGCAGGAACTATGATATTTCTGGGTGTTATCTAGGATCTTGTAAAGTGTGCAGGAAATTATTTTGAAAAACTACTACTACTCATTAACCCATGGACCAATTTTAATCAGACAAGCATGGCAGGAGGGTCGTAGGCTTTCTTAATTGTATGCAGGAATTTTATTCGTTATTTATAGCAGCTGTCATCTTTAGATTTTCTGAGAAAAAAACTTGATTTGAGATAGGCTTCCAAACTTCCTTACAGAAATCTGATAACAGAACGTTGTTATCACAAAGCCAGTGGTCAATACTTTGAGGTGATGCATGTGGTCATCAACCATTGAATAGCATAATTGTTCCCTCTTGGATAGGTTGATTTTCTGGCTCTTGCAAAGTAGTTTAAGCAGTTCCATCATTTGAGATAAAGATCAGAACTGTTGAACCTTAATTGCTAGAATTTGAGTTACAGCGCACCTTAGGTAATTAGCTTTAGATCAACATTGTTAAAGAGATCGACAGTGTTATTGTGGTTGTCTAATCAAGAGCAACGTCCAACCGACTTAGTCATACATTTCTGTGATTGTACCTTGATTATGGGTATATCGATATCGTTAAGCAAATTTGGCCGGCAAGCAGAGACATGTGAGCTTTATCTTTTATGCTAAGCGATCCGCACCACAGCATGTTAGATTCATGATCAGTTAAATAACTTTGAATTCTAGTTCATTGCCTTAACCCGTGGTTATCATGTTGCTATAAAGCCCCTAGCGGCATCAACTCTATAATTCGTGATCTACTGATATTCAATTTTGATCTGTGTAATTACCTTAAATTCAAGTTGCTTCCAATACGCTTGAAACTTGATCTGATCATCACTAAATTTGCTATTTGTCATTGATTTAATTTTGAGGTCATACATTTCAGATTAATCCAGCATTAACATATTGGCCCAATCATAATAGGATGTGTGAGTTCCTATGACCCCTAGACTCGCTTCCACTATGAAAGAACTTTTCCAGATAAAGACCTGCAACTGGCTGGATGTGGCGTATGGTCTAACATTGTCGACATTACTGCCATGTAACAATGCATGTAAACTGTTGCTGTCTATGACTGCAATAGTTTCGAGTCAAATTTATTTCAAAATAATGAATGGTTATTAAATAGTAAAACTATCAAAGACACATATAATTCATATGGGGGGTGGGGGGGCGGTGGAGATAACAAATCTTAGATACATTCCTCAAATGCACCCACCGACATTGCACTTTGGCTATGTGTATACAAATTATTTCTACCTTTGCATCTGCTTCACACGTCAATTATAAATTTGAGTTTGAGAGCTGCTGTTAATTCTAATTAATATCCCACATTGCTGCACCCAGCCGCCCATCATTGCATATATGTTATATTATACCGACTAAGTAAGGCATTAACGGAGCGTGGACCAGTATCACGAGTATATATCTTGCAAAGATACATGCAACTTTTACAGATAAAAAAGGCAATATGTTACATGTGACTGCCACTATATAAATAGCGTTTGCATTGATGATTTGATTCGGCCTAGAAGCACTCCCATATTACTTTATGGACCTGTGTTTATGTCAAAACAACTTAACTTTAATACAACTGCTCAGTCTGCTCTGAATATCATAGAAATCTTGTTTAAAGTTCTAAAGTAAAGTGTACTCATTTTTCGCAAAGAAACGGGTAAAGGGTTGCCCCCGTGCTTCCAGCGTCCCTGGTTTTACTGCTGCCAGCGGTCTATCCACCAGTAACTCTGTTGGTAAAGAGTTAAAGCATTAAAGAGTTACTTCCCTTAAACAGCAGTTTTGAACAAAATTTGTCATATGCATAAGTATTAAACCCCGCAGGATATGGCCAATGAACCTCACATGAGAGAACAAAATTCCCCATGGATATGGCTGTTAAACCCACATTATATGGCCAGTGAACCCCGCAATAGTGAACAAAATTACCCGTGGGCATGGTCATTCCACCACACACTTATGGCGCTTTTAGCCCGCTTAATATGTCCTGATAACCCCACACATATAGGTGGTCTTAGGGTGCTACTCATAAATGGCTTTTGTACAATGATGCACCCCACAAGTTAAAAATTGCACAAGTGTCTCTACGTTGGTACGTCCGTCTGTCTGTCCGTCCGTCTGTCGCAGTTGGTTTTCCGCTCTTTTTTTTTGCAGTCCATCAAGATATTCAACTGAGAATTTGTATATTGCTTTGTTATGAGAAGTTACAGACCAAGTTCGAGTTTCAGGCATATGCGTCATTTTTTTATGGAGTTATGCCCCCTTTCGACTTAAGAAATACGACAAATACCAGCTTTCCGCACTTTTCTTCGCACTCCTTCAAGCTATTTAAGCAAAAATCAGTGCATCGCTTTAGTATAAGGAGTTACTGAACAAGTTCGAGTTTCTGACATTTTCGCCAATTTTTCATGGAGTTATACCCCCTTTTGACTTATGAAATATGAAAAATATTAGTTTTCTGCGCTTTTCTTCGCAGCCTTTCACGATATTATACTGAGAACTGCTACATTGCTTTGTTATGAGAAGTCACAGACCAAGTTGGAGTTTCAGGCATATGCGTAAATTTTTCATGGAGTTATGCAACCTTTCGACTTAAGAAATACCAAAAATATCAGCTTTCCGCACAGACCAAGTTGGCGTTTGCATCATTTTTTGATTGAGTTATGCCCCCTTTCGACTTATGAAATACAAACATATCAGCTTTCAAGACTTTTTCCTTCGTCACCATATATAACGGAGACTTGGTTTATTGCTATGTTATGAGAAGTTACAGATCAAGTTCGAGTTTCAGCTGCTTTTGACAATTTTTAATGAGATTTTTGACTGTCAGTCTCTAAAAATTTATATCACCAGGTAGGGGACATGTATTGCAAAGCAATACTTACAGAATGCTTGTTTGTCATGTGTTTGTAGCGTAGCCTTCTATTACGGCAAGCTGTTCAATTTATTTCCAGACCAACATCTTTGCGAGAGGGGTGGGCTTAGATTAGGAATAGGTCAAGAAAAAGTTGAAGTTCATTCTTTAAAATTGTTTTAAAAGATGGACAATAATACAAGAATTGAGTGCAATTTACCAGTACAATTTCTTGCCGCCATACTGTATACCTCAAAACCATGATTGCGTGAGTGAAATTATTACCTGGGACGGTATAAATATTGTATATTTCTTAATAAGCATGGTTTATAAAATCAAAATTAATCCTAAATTTGACATTAAATGGCGTCGCGAAAATATATAAATCACGTGATATTGGAGGTGAGAGGTTCACAAATGTGATAACTAAATGAGAAGGTATACACGCTTTAGCCAGCAAGGTGAACTATCCGAGATGTTTCTGAAGGCGAACTATTATTTGGAAAATATATAAATCACGTGATATTGCTCGCTCTCCTGATTTTAGAGTGTGAATGTGATAACTAAATGAGACGGTATACACGCTTTAGCCTGCAAGGTGAACTATCCGAGATGTTTCTGAAGGCTTACTATTATTAGTAAACGGGTACTCGGTAAATGCGGATCAGATCTATACATTAGATATCTATGGATCTAAAGTGCATTCCTAATATCACCATGATTTGTACATTTTCACAAAGATGACATGAAAAGTCAAATTTTTTTGATTAGTTTTAATGTAATAAATGAAAATTATAACAGAGTACGCAGTATTTAGTTTGTCCAATGTAATAATTTCACTCACGCAATGATGGACATGGTATACATTAAGCCAAGGTGTAAGGCATCACAAATTTATAATGGGAAATTGTGCCCTATTTTTGTGTTATTAACGATCGTTCTTTAAGCATTTAATGTTTTTGTTGAAATTTACCAATTAGAAGTTAATGTCGGTAAAATCTGATATGAAAACCCAGCGAAGCGTATATGTCTATAAGCCAAACCATGCAGTTCAACTCAACCCATGACCAATTCACCCCGTGGATTAATATACCATAAAATAGGCTATACGATATATCAAAATATTGCGATTTTCTCACCATGATATATCACGATACCTCCTAGGACAATATCGTGCAAGCCTAAGTAGAAATAAGAACTTTATGCTACATGTATGCACATTGTACATCTAACATTGGGATGTTATCAGCACAGCAAAATATCTACATGCACATAAATTGACATAATAGCATATCAGACAGAAAAGTTGCATGCACACTGCGCAGTCAGGGCTTCAAATGCACACGCAACAGCAATTCTTTACCTGCATTGTGCATGTAGAAAGGCCTTATTTTAACCACCGGTTCAAGTGGAGCTGATTCACCATTTGACTAAGTTGTTGATTCCTAAGGCACCAACAACATTGTTGAATTGTTAGCAAATGCAATCTATATCTTACTAAATAGGTAGAGGGAGCATAGACCTATATGCGCTTTATCAAACAGCACATACATTTCATTGACAGATTGTGCATTATCTGAAATGCAGTGATCAAACAGAAATATCTTATCTAAATATTTCTGTCGTGCAGGCAAAGCGTTTTCACTTCAAGAGATATACTTACCTCCCTAACACTATATATTTCCTAAATATCGACCTTGACTCAATAACCCCAGATTAAAAAAGATAGGTGCCCTTTATGGGCAGGTAGACAGGTAACAGTCAACCGGATGTCAGCCCCAACCTCGCGCATGCGCAGACTGTCACTGCCTCTTTCTTGACTATTGGCCTATGCCACATGCTTGTGTTTTGATAACCACCTGCTGAGTTTTGCTTAATATTCTTTTTAAAGTTAATCTAGAGTGTTTAGAATCATGTCTGATAAGTATAATCTGCCTGAGGCCATGCCAGGACCAAGTTATCAGGTGATCTCTAGTATAATTTTGTTTTAATTATGTCTTAATTACGCGGTGTCACCTATTTCTTTGACATGGTATAGATGTTATAGGCGCTCAGAAAACTGGTAACTTTATTATCTGTCATCATGAAATGCTAATATCTCTATGATTGTGTCCACACGTTTCTGTAAGGAGGTTTGTTCACATCTAAAGGGGTTTGTCTCCACTATTTCCCTATAAATGTTAGGAAAAAAGACTATGCCCAGATTGATATAGGCTCCCATAAGAGAGAGCTTGTCGTTCTGCCCTCTGGTCCCACCCTTCCCTTTAATAAATAAAATGATAAGTGAGTGGTGATGAAGATGGTTACGGTGGAAAAGGTGGGGTTTTTTTATTGGGCCTATTTCAGGAGAAGGCCTTTCAGATTTTCCTCATATTCCTTGGGATCAAGTATCTGGACCCTCTAGTTCCTTGTTTCCTCATTATATTACATCTTATGTGTCTCAGTTTTGGAAGGACATCCAATCTCTACTACTAGGTGGTCCAATTCATTCCCCTTTCCTCAGGTTATTTGTTTACACAAACTCATCACTGTGACACATACCTTCTCTTCAAGCCATGTTTTTCTCAGACTCGCCCCTGGAAGGATGGAGATCAATCTGGGATTCCAGGAATATTTCAGGCACTTGGTCCCCTCTAGAAGCCTCTTACCACATCAGCCTTTTTGAGTTGTAGTCTGTTTTTCCATGCCCTAGTCCTTTGGGACCCCATAATACGCGGTTTATCAATTCTTATCCGCTCGCGCAACTTCACAGTAATCTAGTTCATCAATCATCGAGGAGGGATCATGTTGGTGTCTCTCTTCCAAGAGTCCTTGATAATTCTTCACTGGTGCAGAGCCCGCAACATTTCTCTCCGTGCAGCCCATGTCCCAGGCAAGTTAAACTTTCTGGCTGACCAATTATCATCCTTCCGAGATCCCAGAAACAGAATAGGAATTGGAAGAGGCTGTAGTCAAGTCAATTTTTCTTCAGTTCGGTCGTCCTCACATAGATCTCTTGGCTACTCTCAAGAACTGAAAGATATCCATCTTCATATCTCCCTTTCTGGAAGAGATGGTCCTTTCAGTCGACTCTCCAGCCCAATCTTGGGACATCATGTTCGCTTATGCTTTTCCCCCATCGATTGTTGTCCCTCTGGTCCTGTGAAAGATCCGGCTACATCTTTGTGTGGTCCTGTTATTGGCTCCGTTTTGGCCGACAAAGTCTTGTTTTCCAGATCTCCTGCGCATTCTTGTAGATCTTTTTATTACCTGTTTCCAACAATCTCTTGTCCCAGAACAGAGGCAAGATTCTCCATCAGAACCCAGTAATCTTTCGCATTTTAGCCTGGAATCGGTCGAGTTGCCTCCTTCGTCAATTTTTAAGTCAGATCTCAAGAACTTTTGAAAATGTATCAGAGCTTCCACTCGAAACATTTATAAGGCTTGATATGAGTTTTTTTAAGAAATGGTGTTCAGACCGTTCTATCTTGCATTCTGAGGCCTCTGTGATTCAGGTCACAGATTTTTTGGTTTACCTTTCTGATCATTAAAATCTCTTAAGTTAGCACTGAATTATCTTCCCTGTCTTCTTAGGGTCATTTGGTGACCCACTTTTCTTCTCCTTCTTCTGTACCCTTTCTATTAGGGTTACTTTTGATAGTAATTCTGAGGAATTACTGTCATTTGTAATATCTTTCTTTACTTGTTATTACTAACTTCATATTCATTCTTTCTATTTCTTACATCAATTTTGCTAAAAAAAATTTGCCTCCCTCCAGGCTTTGTTCAATGTTGAAATCTGTATTTGAGCCATAGTAATGCTAGGTGGTAGGTTGTAATGTAGTAATAATGACCAGACGACCCGAAGGGTCTGGTCTTATGTTTTACTAATTACATATACCTACCTCCTTGCATTACGGCCCATCTCAAGCCTCCCCTCTGTGAAATTGTTTTGGGGGGGGGCTTGAGGCTTCATTTAAATGGTCATCTTGTTAGAATAGTCATATTCAGGAAAGATAATCATTGTATTCTTCAGCCCAGGAACGACTTTCTATGATGAAAGCAATAGTGCATGAAGCCACCTTCAATGCCATAGTCATTCAGTCTGAAAAAGAAAACTATTATTAATTAATAATAATTGAGTATTATTAATTAATAGGGAAATATCTTATAGTTAAGATTGCATAATCAATGTGGGGCATGAAAAGATTTCCATCAAGTCCAACACCAAAAAATTGAGTAAGATTTTATTTTCATAAAAACTAAATTTTTATGACCAGTGCATATATATAGTATACAGCTACATACATGGCCACATACATAGTAGCTAAAGTATATTACCACATACATACATTACTTTAATTCTCAAACGTATGTTTGACATATGCATTACCATTTCATGCATAGATCTGCTTTTAGTAATAATAAGTCAGTAATTTAACATGATGTTGAGTGTAAATACCTATTCATGATTTTCGAGAATAGGTCTATTTTGTTAAATTAATATAACAATGAAGGAATCATGGAAGTAAGTTGTTATTGGTATCAAATAAAAGCTTTGGGCTTATGCTTTCTTGTGGTATATGGTATAAGACTGTGCTACCTATCCCTCTCACTGATATGTGTAGCGGAAGTTGGGTAATTATGGGACTTTTACCATTTTCAGCAGGTAATATCTCAAAAGTTATATACATAGGATGTTTAAATTAAGTGGACATGCTCACTAGGAGGTACAGACACAGGCTAAAACTTTTCATTCTTTCCTAAAATACACCCTGCTAGCTGGGAGCAAAATATTAGGAAATTCTGAAATGGTCAGGTGGGGACATTTCTGAAAATTTGTTGATTTGACATGGAATGACCCTTGTGAGATCGAATCAAAACTCATGAAACAACATCAGCGGCAAGCTGAACCAAGTGTGTTCAAATGAACTTCATTGGCCAAATGTGTCAGCGACCATCTTGGATGACCTAGTTTTCCTGAAAGCGATCTATTCTCTAGCACCACTAAACAGTTCAGGCTGAAATTTGAGAGATACAATTAGGGACCAAGGGTCATTGAAGTCTGTCCATGGAAAGTTGATATGTTAAAAAGACACATGGTCGCCGTGGATCAATTAAAATTTAACGTGTTTAGCTGCCATCTTGGAATTTTTTAACATTTCTCAGAAAATCATAATATAAAAGACTATTTATTAAGCACTGGGCCAATTTTAATAAAACTTGGCACACATGCACGCACGCACGCACATCAGCATCACCGTGGCGCATGTGCAGGTAAGCTTTAAAAAATCTAATTGAATGGACCTTAGATCAAATTAGTGAAAAAAATATTCAATAAAGATTTTTCTTAAAAAATTATCCTTTGCATATAAATGAGGACATGTATGCCTCTCATCCTCCTCCTCCCCCACCCCATAATTAGTCAAGCAGTTAGAGTCATTTCCAATTTGCAGGCTACTGACCTCATGATCCATCATATTAATGTACAATAAGCATGATAAGTTTCCATTTACGGTAGTGTGTTAGTAATGCAGAACACCAATCCAAATGTTGTGCAACATGTAGCGTATGATGTTTGCCATGTAGAAAATGAAGATGGCTAAACATACATGAGCCTCAATTCCTAGAAAAATGTAGAAATCCTGTGGTGTGTATATTGTCTCTTCTTTCTTCAGTAATGCAATTGAGATGACTTTTGCCTACAAATCTTATTTGCAGTTCATCTGTGAATGCTAGTAGCCATGCCTCCAGCTCTCCAGCTCCGATCAATCTGCTCCGTGCTCTAAACTACCAGTCACGCTTCGGCCATAATGGATTCTTTCTGCGGCCTCCTAGTCCAATCATTGAAACATCACAGCCTAACTGCCATGTAGACATTAACCAGAATAGCCCGAGTGATTTCAGTGTAACTGACACACATTCAGAGTGTATTTACCGTTTAGTAGCTGTACTTGTTCATTTTGGTGATGTATTCTCGGGACACTTTGTGACATATCGTCTCAGTCCATGTGCTGTTACTAGCAGCAACCAGAACAATAAATGGCTTTATGTGTCTGATATGCATGTCAAGAGGGTAGACATCAGTGAAGTATTAAGTAGTGAAGCATATATGCTCTACTATGAAAAGGTCAGGTAAATGATTTAATCCTTTTATATCTAAGCTTGCCCAAACCAGTCAGTGGTCTTCAAAAATGTCCATTTGCAGGCCAAAAGATTATTTTTGATATTTTACCACTGGTGGGGAAATTTCCAAAAGTAGTCACCTCTTGGCCTGATATATATAATGGACATATTCTGTGAGAAAACTGAAATTTTACGATCAAGTGTTGTCATTGAAGGGTTAAATTAATGAAAGGCTTCCACCAAATTATTGCAGATTTGTAGCTGTAAACCAGTTGCTGGTTACATTAAACATGGCTAATGCATAGCGACAATCATCGAAAGATGTATTTCTATTCACTTTCCACTCATATGGCTGGTCCTTGAAGAATCAATGATATTAGTGTTTTATCAGGGAAAGGATTTAAAAAAAATCATTTACTTTACCCCATAATGAGCTGTATATAAATGATGAGTTATTTTTCTTGTTTCATATGGCAAATAATTGCTTAAAAAAGAGATAAGTGCTATATAACTCTGGATTTTAGCTTGATGTTATGAAAATGAGATAATGTGGTACCCTCCACGTTGCCAGACAGCATGTGCATCCAGTTTGTATTTAGCTCAACTTAGTGCTTCATGTCATTTTGGGTTAATCATATTGCACTCAAACTTGGACACATGCCTCCCTATAATGAGTGGACATGTCACAATGACATTGGCGTCAAACTGTTGATAAATAATATTTTTGTCAACATTTTGCTTTTAGCTCAACCATGTCAACTTAAAGCTGTCATGACGTCACAAAAATAGCAGCTACTGTGCATATATATATATATATATATATATATATATATATATATATATATATATATATATATATATATATATATATATATATGGATGTGTAACCTTGAATCCAACCAGGTGAGCTACCGCATTTCGTTTCCCCTGGCCATTTCCAGCACATCAGCTGTCGCTTACTACAAAGGTAGCCCCAAATCCCGAAATGGCAGCAGTCAAGCGTTGACTGTATACGTGAAAAGCACGCCGACTGAATTTTATATCATTCATTCATTTCATGCATCAAACCTATAAGTGAAGAATACCTATTCAAAAACATAAAATACAGGTCCTATTTCTTCAAAATAATATACCTATATGTACCTTCTTGTCGGTCTCCATTTGCACTGAGTACATCATTACATCACTATGTCAATGGCCGGGATTCCTTTTTGTGGGGGAGTTTGGAGTAATTTTATACAGCTGCTATTATTCTAGTTATATAGTCATTGAATGGATGAATAAATCAATCGATGTAGGAAGAAAGGAAGGAATGGACACTAAATTTTTCATGGAACACCCATGAAACGATGCCAAAAACCACAGCTGCCTTCATCACCACAAATAATGCCACAACCACCATTCCACCCCACCACTGCAACTAACAACACCACTAATCCACATCCGCGAACACCACCACCACTGCAACCATGAAGCCACCACCACTAGCAGCAGCACCACCACTACCATGCTGCTGCTGTTGTTGTTGTTGGCAGCAGCGGTGGCGGCGGCGGTGATGGTGGTGGTGGTAGTTGTGTTTGTTGTGGTGGTGGTGATGGTTGCTGTGGTTCATGGCACCGTTTCGGTGGTGTTCCTTAAAAAAATATGTACCCATTCCTTCCTTGATTCATTCATTCATTCATTACTCACGTTTGCGGTTGGTATCTGTGTGTGCGTGTGCGTGCGTGTATCTGCGTGTTTATCTGTTTATCCATGGCATATCTCAGGATTCCTATAAGGTAGAATCATCAAATTTGGCAAATACATTGGTATTATGAGTGGCTTGAAAAAAGTTTAGTTTGAGTCAAAGGGTAAAAAATCTAGGTCACATCCTCAATAAGTGCATTCGAAAATACACACTTTTACCCATAAGTTGGGAACACATGTAAGTAGATCATCAAATTTGGCCCATCCTTTCATATTATATTTCCATATTATAGGTGGCGAGAAGTTCGTTGAGTTTAGGTCAAAACATCAAATATCTAGGTCACGGGGGTCACAAAATGCATACTGGAATACACAGTGTTGGCTATAACTGTGGAATGCAAGAAGATAGAATCATCAGATTTAGCACACACCTTCATATTGCGACAGCTTATGATAGCTTTGAGCTTGAGGTCAACGGGTCATCTATCTATAGGTCATGGGGGTCACTAAGTGCATTGTCAATCCAGTGTGTGAAGTCGTGAATCGGCATCTCCCTTGAGTGCATTCTAGTTGATTGATTCATTCATGCATCCATTCATTGACTAACTTGAATACTAGCAACTGTGTAAATTTATCCCAAACTCCCCTACAAATTAATCCCGACCAATGACGTAGTGACGTAATGACGTCTGCAAATGGAGACCGACAAGAAGGTATGTATAGGTATATTATTTTGAAGAAATAGGACCTGTATTTTATGTTTTGGAATAAGTATTGGTCAATTATAGGTTTGAGCATTTGTTTAAACATATCTTTATCATTCTTATGTCTTCAGTTGTGGAATCCATGTCCGTTTTGTGAAATGAAATAATGATATAAATTTCAGTCACCATGCTGCCATTTCGGGATTTGGGGGCATCCTTTATAGTAAGCGATGGTGGGTGTGTTGGAAATGGTCAGAGGAGACGAAAGGAAAACAATATGATGGTAGCTCACATGGTTGGATTTGAGGGTACACATCCATTTTTTTGGGGGGGACAGTAGCTGCTATTTTTGTGACGTCATGACAGCTTTAACAGTGTATATTTCATGTTTGGTTAAGCATATTGGCCTCGAACTTGGACACATGCTTCCTTACAAGGAGAGGGCTGAACAGAATGATTTTAGGGTCAATGGTCATGGTCATGGTCACTGATAAGTGTATTGATAGGCTTTTTGTATTTAGCCTTCATCTAGGTACTGTATTTCTGCTAATTGTGGCCTATGTTTCTATTAGGACAAGAGGCATTCCATTTCCAAACCATTATGTCTGAGAAAGGGGTTGAGCTTATATTATGTATATTTCAAGAAAAAGTTGACATCCATTGTCTAAAATGGTTAAAACTGATAGACAATGCCACTGAAATTGAACATGGTACAAATTCTCACCCTCTTGCTACTATATTTAAAAAACATCATTGCGGAAGTGAAATTATTAAATGGGGCCGCCTAAATACTGCGTATCCTTTAATAAAGATTGTTTATTGCATCAAAGTTAATCCTGAATTTGACATAAGATGGCATCCGAAAAATGTAAATCACGTGATATTAGGAATTCCCTAAAGTTAAATCAAATTAAGAAGTATCAACAATATTTAGAGCGAGTACTCGGATATAAATATCCTGGACTTGGAACTCGGAAATTACTATATATTATCATTGTGTGACGGAGTATTGTACTTTAGTTAGATCCATTCCTAATAATGGGACGCCTGTTTGACGAGTCGTTTAGGACAAGGAAGGGTTAGATCAATTAGATCTAACCCATCCCTGTCTCAAACTCCTGTTAGCATATGAGATCTTGCGAGAACACTGCGCCACCAAACACAAAAGAGAGAGTGGCTCACCAACATAAACAATCTATCCTACTTTAATTCTCGGGTTTTCAAGCAATTTTCGTTGTACGTCTTGATTCCATTTTGGATCATTTTATGTTGGTCGTTACGTGTATTTTTATGACAAAAGTGTTAAATAAACTTTATTCTATCTTAAAAATATGTGGCCTACAGCCGCCTACTACTATTAGTAGTAGTGGCCGAGATCTACAAATCTGAGACTGGTATTCACTTCTAGGGGGCCGTGAAGGTATCAGGGCTGAGATCACTGTAAAGTAGTTATCCCATGACACAATTGCTATTATAATTTCTCTCCAAAATTGGTCAAATTTAGTCTTGAAAATATTTTTCCCAGTGGCAAACTGCTGAGGTAGGGGATAGGCTTCTAATCGAGAGTTTTGTCATTTTGAAAATCATTGGAGCTCATATGTTAGTGTTAGGGAGTGGACTTCTATTTGAGCATCAGCTTGAAATAGTTGAAATACTGTAAATAGAATTTTACAATTAGAAGTCAAGGTTCATAGTTCATTGCAATGTTTTAAAGTTGAGCTTGCTGGTTGCGAATGCAGCCATATTTCTGGTTGTCTTCCCTGGGAAGTAGAAGTGAGACATAAGTAATCATCACCTTTTTGACATCAACATTAAGTTTTCCATTTAGTGAATAGAGGAATCCAGTTTTTGCTATACCCTGCCCATCTCGAGCTAGGCTCCACCAATTCTTTACCTGTGTTGTGATCAATCGATCCCTGCAATCTCTGAATCTCAATTTCCAGAAAACTATACAGGTAAGCTGTTGAATATTTTAAATCTAATTTAACTGGGTGCTGTTGCGCCCAGTCAAATTTGTTTCAGAATGTTTATTAAATAGTAAAGACATACAATTCATACACCTTGTCAAATTATTAAGCATTTAAGATGGACTAAATTGCGCCACTCATGATGTCATTGAATATGACATCAGCTTACATTTGCCGTAGTTTATTATGATGTCATATGATTGATTGATAAACTGGAACCCTCCATTATCACCATTCCGACGACTGTTAGCATCAACGTTCAAGTTTTGTATTTAGTGAATTGCTCTGACATATCTCAAGATTGGGTATGCTGATTGAAACAACTTGGATACATTGTTGCCTCTTATTTTAGTAATTAGGCAGGTGACATTAACATCGTAAGGCCAACGGTCAAGGTCATGTTGAACTTTGGCACATAACTATTTTTCACGGTCAAGTTTAAAAATAAAAAAACCTGCTTATATTTCAGGATTAGTTAAGCCTATTAGAACATACCTTGGATACATGGTTGCCAATATTGTTAGGAATCAGTGTGATTACAATGAGGTCGCAAGGTCACTGAACTCTGATGTTTATCAGCAAGACATTTAATTGCGCAGAATTAATAAATTTATTGTATCTTCTAACAATAAGAACATTTACATGTACCTTCATTGACTGAAATATTATTGCTAATGATATTTAGCAGTGACACAGCAACTAGTCTTGAGTATGTTAAAATTGTGATGGTTGCTGGCATAGCCGGCTATGTTGCAGCTATTAATGAAACTATATGAAGTGATTTTGTATTTTTTGTTTTTTCTTCACTATAACTGTGCTTCTTTAAGTATTATGATTATGAACTCTTCAAATGCTACAGCTCCCATCTGACAAATTCTTAATGTTCTAAGAAACACTATGTTGAATGTTTTGAAAATAATTTAGCTCCCTGTCAAATTATTTTCAAATCATTCAACATCTTCAATGTATGATAACTTTTAAGCACACAGATTCCTGCATGTTTAAATGGTGATAATATATTTACACTATCTTAGAGTATTATTTTCAAATCTTTCATCAAATGGGTTCTTCTGGAGCCAATGCTTTAATCAACCATGTGTATATTTTGAATAATATACTGAAATTGAGTTATTTATTATTTCTGTTATAAATGTTTCATATCTTTCATTATAATTTTCATATATTGAACCTAGTTAAGTTACCATTGCCTAACGGCTGTTGTCATAGATTATAAGTTTTATATATTGAACCTAGTTCAGTTACCATTACCTTCTTATACATCACCACAAACTCAAAGCCTATTCACCCACCTTGATTTTGTATTTATAATGGTGTGCCATATCATTGAAAATGAGTGTTGAATTATGGTGCTTCAATATTTAAATCTTTACCAGGTCATAGCGCTTAATGTGTATGTGTCTGTAGTTTTGCTTAGTAAGCTGCTATGCATCAATTGTTAGCCTTGGCCTATATATGGAAGTGTGTATTGCATTCAGATCGTGCGTGTTTGTATGTGTATGAGTGCATGTGTTTGGAGCTGTTATACTGGTATTATTTGGCTCAATGGTGATTTCCAGACACTGGCCATGGTCCAGATAAAACCAGGTTTTGGATCAGATCTATGGACATCTCAGAAACTCCTGGACCGATTTCGCTAAAATCTTATCATATGATCTGAAAAATCTGAAAATTTACAATTTGACAAAAAACATGATGGCGAATGTTTTTAAGCTCTGATTGCTCTTGCTTTATTATTGCAAGATTGTGCGGACTGATACAACCTTTATGTACAATGTCATTGATTGCTTTTTGTGCAGACAATAGTTGTGCCAATGTGATCCACCTTATTGAACTGTTTTCTGTTCATAACTCCCAAGCGAAGTAACTCCTGGTGACTGAGAATAAGTATTATGTGAGTATGTTGATATTTATAAATAGTAGGAGTTGCCCCCCCCCCCCCCCCCTTAACATTGTGGACACAGTTTGTTAAGATAGTTTGAAAATCTCAATAAATATTTGTTATTATTTGAAATTAAAGTATTTCAAGCTTTATATAAACTTGTTTCTTGTCTCTAAGTGATACATATTAACCCTTTTGACACTGGGAAAATATTTATTATAAAATACTGTACACTGAAGGACGTTTTTTCCATGTTCAATATAACTGACTTCCCGGGGCAACCTGAATTTCAAATAGGCAACTGAACTTTTGTTGATGACAGTACATGACTACATGTGTATGCCGGGGAACCATAATAATACTGAGTAATTTATTCAATAATCTGCATCTATAGTCCCAGAATTAGACAGGAAATGAATAATCTAGCAGGCCAGATGGGCACATGCATAAAATAATAGCTGCGTCATTGTCTTAATTTATTTTGTATCTTCCCCGAAATATTTTGGGCAACATATAGTCGCTCCTTTGTCTGTCCATCTGCCTATTCATCTGTTCACCCTCTACACGGTTGTCCAGGCCATAGTTTCACGACTTATATGTATGATCATGAAACTTGGTATTTGAATACATCTTCAGAAGATGTGCAGATATCAACACTAAGTCAGTCCTATTGATTTATTTGCCCATCCGTCCGCCCATTCATCCATTCACCCTCTACATGTTTGTCCGGGCCATATTTTCAACACTTGTATATGTGTGCTCATGAAACTTGGTATGTGGATGCATCTTAAGGAGATGTGCAGGTATCGAACTAGGTCAGTCATCCATCCATTCGCCCCTCTACAAGTTTGTCTGGGCGGTGGTTTCAAGACTTATATGTATGATCATGTAACTTGGTATGTGAATAGATATGTAGGTGTGTAGATAGCAAAACTAGTCACCGCTTCCTGCATCTGTCCATCCGTTTGTTCTCTAAACGCTTGTCTGGGCCATGATTTCAAAACTTCTAATATGTATGATTATACAACTTGGTATGTAGATACATCTTAGGGAGAAGTTGTGCATGTATCAAAACTAGGTCAATTCATTCATCCATCTGTTCATGGATGCATCTTGGGGAGGTGTGCGTGCTCAACACTTGGTCAGTGAGTCAGCCATCCATTCATTCGTTTATCCATTCATCCATCTGTCCAAGTGTCTTTGTCCGGGCCATAGTTTTAAGACTTTCCCTGCCTTCGGGGAGGATCTGTCAGTTTACTGATTTGCCTAGTATAATAATCTGATGGATGTATTAACTAAACTTAGAAGAGAATTCTGGCATATGTTGTCTTTCATCTGGTTGTCAGAAAGCAAGAGATAGGGACATTACAGCATCATCAGCGGCACAAATATCTTTAAGATCTGTTCTACGCCATCATCATGTGATGCAACGTTGGAGGCCGGTACAGGACCTATTGGCGATCTCAACTTCTTACACTACGGTGTTGGTTGCGCAGTGTGCAAATAATGGCTTTAATTTGGTTGCTTTGGTTTTATTTTTGCTTTTTTAGCTCAACTAGGTGAGCTTATACAATCATACGATTTGTCTGTCTGTCAACAATGGTGGCACTGTTCGCCATTTGTTGATGGATTAAAACCAAATTAGGCAGATATGTTCCTTTTGGCAATATCTATTTGGGCTATAAAGTCAAGAGGCCAGAGCAGAGTTATGTCCCTTGCTATATTTTCAAAGTATTGAAGCCTATGGCGAAAATAAATTTGTTTGATCAAATTGATTTGGTCATTGAATTTGGTCATATATCAATTGATTGAAACAAAATTTGGCAGACATGTTCCTTTAGGCAATATCCATTATCTGTCTGTCTGATTTTTTGTCCGGACAAGATCTCGAAGTTTTATACCTACACTAACAAATTTTTTTCAGCAGATGTATTAAGGATAGAGGAAGTGTTATGATTTCATTTCGTCAAAATCTGTCCACATTTGCCCGAGTTATCTCCCCTGAAAAGTTAAACTTTGTCAATATTTTGTTGTCCAAACCATATCTCGAAGAGTTGACCCTACACGTACAATTTTTTTATCAGCAGATGTGTCACGGATGGACGAAGTGTCATGATTTTGTTTCGCCAAAATATACCCATGTTTGCCAGAGTTATCACCCTTGAAAAGGCCCAAATTCGTCAAATTTTTCTTGTCCAGACCATATCTCAGAGTTTTGAACCTACACTCACAATTTTTATTTCAGTAGATATGTTAGGGATAGACGAAGTATCATGATTTCGCTTTGGCAAAATCAACCCATATTTTCCAGAGTTATCTCCCTTGAAAAGCAAAAATTCATCACAATTTTCTTGTCCGACCCATATCTCAGAGTTTTGAACTTACATTCACAATATTTTGTTCAGCAGATGTGTTAGAGATAGACGAAGTGTCATAATTTCATTTCGGCAAAATATGCAATATTCGCCAGAGTT